>CM053769.1:203902585-203917467 GCA_028658325.1 Potorous gilbertii | reverse complement strand
TGAGGTGGTCTAGAACCCAGCCTACAATGTCTCTGAGCTATGCCTGTGTCTGTGTTAGTTATTATTTTAGTCTCTATCTGGGGCCTGTTGAACAACTTTAGTAAATTGCTTTTCTGCCATTTGCTTCAATTTTCTCATCTCCTCCAAAACATTAAAAGAGTTGAAATTTTTATTGCATCATGAGAACGATGTAGCCCCCCTCCCATAGGTCATATTGGGTATGAACCACTGGCTCCTCTAAACAGATGTGCTTGGATGGATGCCAGCATTCCCCGTGCAGAAAGGTAGCTCCTTGATTATCCCTGAGGCCATTACCGGTGAAGTAATAACCATTTTTGCACTTGTGTAGTATTCAGTAATTTTCACTGGTTTCCAAAAACCATGATTTCTTCTGCTGAGAACGGCTTCTGCTTCTTCACAATCTTGCCGATGGTGGGCCCTGAGCCCGAGGCCAGGCACTGCCTTTTAGATGGGGACACTCTGCTCTGTCCTTGGGGTCCAAGTGTTGGATGAGCTGCTTTCTAGTCAGGCTGGAGACTTAGTGCAGGGCCTGCCGGTGGCATTGTGATAAAAGCCCACCTGGGACAGTGATACTCTGCCCAGCACTGCCAGTGATAGCTAAAAAAAGACAGAGCCCCAGCAGGGTGATGCTGGGCTGAGAGCTCTCCTGTTGGTAATGAACAGCAGGGTTTGGCTCCCCTTGCATGGGCAGAAGCAATTACATCCCTTTCCATCTCAGATCCTGCTGGTGACCCCCAGGACTCTGCTTATGCTTGGACTCCAGGGGAAGGACAGTGAGTAGGGGTGGAATGCGATGGAATATGGTTGTTTAGACCAGGTTACAGCTGTTACATCATTAGCCAAGCTAAGTAAAACATAGGTACACAGGCAGGGGCTGGGGTGGGGGTAGGGAGCAAGGAGGAAAGGTGAAAAGTGCTAATCAAATGAGGTATTTGTAAAAGTGCCTAGCACTGTGCTAGCATATAGTAGGTGCAATGTAATGTTTATTTCCTTCCTGCTCCCTCTCTCTCCCCCAATTTCAGGACTGGAAGCTTTACAATTTTCGAAGAGTTTTTTCGGAGCTCCCACTTGTTCACTTAAAGGTAGATTAAACTACTCCAAGAACAAGTCTAATTTAAGGATCTTTCTAGTTGGAAATGCTTTTCTTTCCTTGCTATACCTGAAACAACAGTCTGTACTTTGCTCATGAACTTAATTTGTTCAATTTTGTATTATATATTATATTATATTTATTTGTTTACATATGGCATCCTACTCCCCTACTAAATTCTGGAGGAGACTGTCTTATTTATAGAGCTATAATGAAGGTGGAGAGATGAGGGTTTTGCCTTGGGGTACCAAATTTAGGGGATATGTATAGCCCTTTTTTCCCTCAGTAATATTAGAAGCAATAGAGCTTAACATTTAGTTCATAAGAAAAATTAGTTAAGGAAGTTGGGATTGGGTCCCTCCTGCCCTGTCTCACTTCTATTGTGGAAGTCTCTCTAGCAGCAACTATAAGCTTGTATCCCAGCACTTTGTTTCCCACTATAGGGCAATGTCCTGTGTCTTGCTTCACCTAAACGTTCACTTCATGTCATATATCTTGGGTGAGGTTTGTGGTTCTTGTCCAGGTACAAAAATTCTTAGTAACTTTTCCTCTAATTTATCTTTGTATCTTCACTAGACACTGGTCTAGTGCACACAACTGCATGTGTCTAAAGGATTCTTGGTTTTGCTGGTAGGGGTGCAACCCACTTATTGCCAATCACAGCTTGGTACACAGTCTTTGAGAATTACTTCTGCTGCCTAACCTGCTGGTATATACCTATATTCAATTCCAAGCTATTTGTGGGGATGAGGCTGAGAGATTTCTTAAGCACTGGAGTTCTGAGCTGCAGTGGTTTCTCTTGATCAAGTGTCCACACCTGAGTTTAGCATCAATGTAGTGAACCCCTGGGAGTGGGGATTCACCCCCGGAGGGGTGAACCAGCCCAGATTGGAGCAGGAGCAGGTAAAAGCCCCTTTGTTTAGTAGTGAGATTGGGCAGTGAATAGCCCCTGGGAGCTTCCAACTTGAAAGACATGGTGAGATAGAGTCTTAAAAAAAAATGACTATTGCCAAAATATTCATCAGCTTGCCACCAGCTTCTCCAGATGTATCTAGTCTGGTACTTGGATAAGAGACTTGAATCCAAAACTTTTCAACTCAACAGATCCTGCTGTACCTTACCCTGTGTTGGCAAAACCTTTGGAAATACAGGGTCACCTCTACCTCGCAAAGAAACATCAGAGAAGGACTTTATTGCAGATGTTCTGTGCAAGTAGGATTTAATGTATGTTCGTTGAACTTGTTCCACTGATATATCATGGGGCTTATTTAAAAATTCAGATCACTTCAACAAATCTTTATTAAATGTGTACTATTGGATATGCAAGGCACTGTGGATGCAAAAAAGAGAAACATTTCCTACCCATAAGGAACTCTAATTCGACTGGAGAGGCTACAAGATAGACACAGATAAATAAATGTAAAGCACATACAAAGTTTCACTAAGTGATTTCAAAAGGGAGAGGGTCATGGGGGTGGGAAATGGGAAATGCTTGGGTAGAACTGACCCCTGAGCTTTGCTTTGAAGGCTCTTAGGGATTCTAAGAGGCGGAGGTTACAGAGGGAGTACATTATGGACATGGGGGACCCCGTCTGTGTAAAGATACACAAGATAAAAGATGGAATATCATGCACTGAGAATGGCAAGCAGGCCGGTTTAACCTGAATGGAGAGAGCATGTAAAATGAAATAAAGCTGGAAAACTAAATGGTTGCCAGTTCTCAGAGGGCTTTAAATGCCAGCTTGAGGAGTTTGCATTTGACTAGAGTCAATAGGAAACCATTAAAGATATTTGAGCAGAGAAGGGGCATCCTCAGATCTGTATTTTATTGATTTGGAAGTTATGTAGAGGCTAGATCAGAGACATGAGAAACTGGAAACAGGAACATCCATTAGGAAGCTATTGCAATTGTTCTTACGAGAGAAGATGATGAAAGTCTGAACGAAGACATCATTTTACTTATTAGAATCCATTATTGCCAGATATAGTGAGAAGGAAGGTTCCCCAAATCTAAGTATCTATTATCCCGTCACATTTCTTACATTTCTGTTTGAATATCTGGCTCACTTGTGGTTTCATCGAGTTCTTGGTCTGCTGTTTTGTACTCTCTAAGTTGGATGGTCCATCATCCTTGCAATACGATCCTCCCAGTGTCTCTCTGCTCAGTGTGTCTTCACACAATAAGTGGTCTCTATCAGCCTTCTGCCCCACTGGCCTGCAGAAGTCTGTATTTTTTTATATAATAAACCAAGGAAATTCTACATTACTGTTCTTTCTGTTGAATGCTGGGTGACCGTTATCTTTAGCTCTTCTATGTTTTCTGTGGATCAGCATTTCAACCTTAGAGATATTATTCTGGGCTGTCCTTGACTGAAAAAAACAACCAGAATTGAGACTGGTGATGAATTCATAGAATTCATGGTGAAATTTTAGAACAGGAGAGGCCATCAGTGTTCTCTAGTCCAACCCATAACTAAAAAGGAATTCTTAGTATAACACCCTAGCTGCAATTATAATACTTAACATACATATATACACACATAAACCTCTCTATCTCTTTCCACACACACACACTGTCTCTCTCCCTCACACATACACATACACACACACACACACATGTACACATGCATATGTCTGGCCAAAAAGATACCTCTGTCATTGAGAAGCTGACCAATAAATTAAAATTAGATCTATATCTACATATATAAATCTAGAATTAAAACTGAATTTCTTGATTTTAAATGCAAATAAGATTGGGAAAGCTCAAAATCAGACCCATTCCAGAAAAAGTCATCATGAGACTTTGGCATGTCCAGTTTGGCAGCATGAGACAGGGAGGTCTGCAGACACTGGAGATGGACTGGGCTAGGAGCATGCTACATGAAGAGGTCCCCAGCACCCAGTGCACTAGGGCAAAATAAGGGTCCAGGCCCATAACAGAGATATCCCAGACCCACATTGGGCATTACCATTGGGATATTATTTCCAACCCAACTTTTTTCTTGGACTTCATTATCTCCTAATTCTGTAAGATGAAATCACCTCAGAAACTCACATCTCCTCAGATAATTTCCTACCCCAGCTACATGACTTCATCTTGTTCCCATAGAGTAACCTCCCTCCTTGCTTCTTCCCTTATTCTCTCCTTTTTTAATGTCTCCCTCATTAAATTGTGAGCTTTTAGGGTTAGGAGTTTATGCCTTGGTCTTATACCTTTGAATAAGGTTTTCGTGTACTTACTGACTTTGGATTTTATGTTAGGGCTGGAATCTGCCATATTTCTGGAGAGACTGTTGAGGCTGGCCCCATCGATGCTTTCTTGGGATACTGAGCATTGTGTTATTCCAAGATCTCTTTGTATCTCCAGGACTGAGCACAGTGCCTGGCACATAGTAGGTGCTTAACAAATGTTTATTGTTTGTTGACAGATGTCAACAGTTTTGTTACCTCTTCAGATGGGGTAGCTAGGAGGTGCAGTGGCTAAAACTCTGGGCCCTGGAGTCTAGGAAGACCATAGTTCAAATCTGGCCTCAGACACTTATTAACTGTGTGATGCTAAGCACATCACTTTAGCCCTGTTTGCCTCAATTTCCTTATCTGTAAGATGAGCTAGAGAACAAAATGGCAAGCCACTCCAGTATCTTTGCTGGGAAAACCCCAAATATGGTCATGAGGAGTCAGATACATCTGAAACAAATGAACAACACCCAAATTTGAAGCAGAGAGAAAGCAGGAAGTTCAGAGGTCAACAGCAGCAGTAGTAGCATAGCTGACCTTAGGCACAAATTTCAGCCTGCATAGGGTAGGAATCCCAGATCAAAGGGAAACCTTCAACTCTGCCACTCTAAGCCAACAAAGGTTTCTAGTTAGCTGATAGATGTGGAGTCCAGTGAGCATCTACTCTTACTCAGACCCAAACCCAGATCAGGAACTTTCAGAGTTCATACAAAGGGAATGGCAATTAGACCTTGCTCTGAATCAGGCAACCCTAGCAGATCTGAAAGTCTGCAAGTCCAAAGACTATCCCTGAGATTTTGGAATAACACAACACTCAGTAGCCCAAGAAAAAGCAGCAATGGGGCCAGCCCCAGTGTTCTCTCTAGAAGTATGGTGGATTCCAACCCTAACATAAAAACCAAAATCAGGAAGTAGGCTGAAAGGATGAGCAAACCGAAAAAGAACCCCACTATAATGAGCTAGCATAGCAGCAGAAACACTTAAGACACAAATGTAGAAGAGAATGATTCTAAAACATTCCTCAGAGGAAAACAAAGGTTGGGCACATACTCAACTAGAATTTTTGGAAGAGCTAAAGCAAGAATTAAAAAAATGTTTTTATAAATGGAATGAGAGTGCTTGAGGAAAAAAATTGGAAAAGAAATTAGACTTGTAGAAAAAAAGAATTGGAAAGGGAATTAACAACTTGGCCAAACTTTGTCCAAGCAAAAAACTCCTGAAAAATTAGAATTGATTATTTTGAAGCCAATGATTTTTGCAAGGTAAGAAGAGATAGTCAAAACAAAATCAAAAACAAAAACAGAAGACCATGTGAAGTATCTTATAACAGAAACAAATGATCTGGAAAAGGAGAAAAAAAAATCATTGAACTATTTGAATGACCTCCCCCAAAGACCCTAGTCATCCTATTTCCAAAAATCTTTGAAGAAAATTGCCCAGATCTCTTAGAACTAGAAGGCAAAATAGAAATAGAAAGAATCCATCGGTTACTTCCTGAAAGAAACCCTGACATGAAAACTCCCAAGAATGTCATAGCCAAAATTCAGAGCTTTCAGATCAAAGAAAAAATACTGCAAGCAGCCAGAATTCAAGTAACAGGAGTCACAGTCAGAATCACATGCAATTTAACGATTACCACTATTGGAATTTGATATTTCCAAAGGCAAAGGATATGGCTTATAGACAAGTATATAATAATGCCTAGCAAAATTGAATATAATGCTATGGGGGAAAAATGAATCTTTCATGAAATAGAAGTCTTCCAAACATTCCTGATGAAAAGATCAGAGTGGTGAAGAAATTCTAAATTACAAACAAAGGAATGAAGAGAAATATAAAAATGTGAAGATGAATGAACAATGATAAAGGATTAAATAAAGACAAACTGCTTACACTAAAATTTGAGGAGATGATGTGTACCCCTTGTGATTCTTGTCATTATCATCATATAAGGAGTCCAACTATACAAGACCTGGGAGTGATTCTGTTATGTCCTGATGCTCTTACGAAAAGAGTGAAGAGAGGAAGATGGTGGAAGGAGGAAAAAGAAGGTTAAGGAAAATTATCTCACACAATTAAGGTGCACAAGTAGACATCTATACAAACAAGGAGGAGGGATAAGGGGAAGCATCTGACACTTGAACCTCTCTCATCTGAACTAGTCAAAAGAAAAGAATAGAGGCACAGTTGGGTATAAAAATGCATTTCATTCAACAGTGAAATAGGAGAAAAGGGGGAGAAAGGAGGGGAAATTAGAGGAATAGTAACTGAGGGAGGGATTAGCTTTAAGCAAAACAACTTCTAAGGATATGCAAAAATATTTATGACTCTTTCTGAGGTGGCAAAGAATGGGAACCAGAGGGAGTGTACATAAATCGGGGAATGGATGAACAAGTTATGGTGTATAAATGTGATGAAATACTAACTGTGCTGAATTCTTATCAGTATTCATCCATCCAGGATTCCATAGGACTGCTGATGAAACCTGCTGTTCACCTCCTGATAGAAAGGTGAAAGATTCAGAATGCAGATGTGACAAATATTTTTTTAGGACATGGTTAATGTGGATTCTTTTTTGATTGATTATGCATACGTGTAATTTGTTTTTTGTGTGTGTTCTCTATTTGGAGAGGTTGGAATGGGAGAATGTGAAGGCAGCTCTTGCTGATTAAAACTCTGTGTGTGTGTGTGTGTGTGTGTGTGTACAGTTATTCCTTCCATATTACATATGTTAGGGCCTCAGTGCCCCTGCAATCTGGAAAATCTGTATAAAATATTTTGGCCCTCCTTTTATACCAGAGAAGTCTGAATTTTTTTCTTTCCTTTTATTGGATGTTTACAGTATTAAAAGAAAATATGTTGATATTATATACTGCTATACATATATTTTATGTATCTCTGAGTTTCTAAACTTTTTCTGTGTCATCTGCTAGCCTTTGAGTATAGACTGAGATTTCAGCAAAACACCTCCAAAATTCCCATGTAATTTCTTATGCCAATCGTGATTATATTGAAACCATCATGGGGGAAAGTTGCAATGTGGGAGGGATAACTATATATATATACATACACACACATACATACATATATATGTGTATATATATATATATGTATATATATATTGATAGGTAGGTAGATAGATAGGTAGGTAGATAGGAACTCTGATCAACCCAATGATCAAGGACAATTTCTGAGGACTCATGGTGAAACATGTTGTCTACCTCCTAACAGAGAGATGATGGACTAAGAGCACAGATGGAGACACACACACACATATACTATATACATGTATACATATACACATATGTATGTTATATCCATATATTTTAGATATGGCCAATGAGAAATTTTATTTTGTTTGACTGTGCATGTTGTAACAGAACTTTGGTTTTTCTAGCTTTCTCAAGTTGGGGGAGAGGGAAAAGAGAAAGAGAGAAGGATGATTTTTGAAAATTAAATAAAATTTAATTTAAAAAAGAAATTACAGAGCAGGATGAGATTGGGGGCCAACTAACACAGAGGAGAATGATGATTGAGGAGCAAAGAGGGACTAGGTGATGGATCATATTTGTGTATACCGCATTCTAAAAATGTCTTCCACTAATCATAACCCCTCCACAGCTTCTATTTCAGATGAGTCTGAAATGATGCCTTTCCATAAATCCTCTATAAAAGATTTACTCAGGGCACTGGAGGTTATTGTTTAGTTCTTTTAGAATCCCAAGGGTACTAATGTAGTATTCAGGTTGTTATCTAGTACCTTTCATTCTTACTACACAATCAACCCATCTCCTTTTCCAGTCATGTATGTCCTTGATGACACCTTTTATATCTCTTGTTGTGTGCAAGTTATCATTTGTAATATGTTGTAGCCCACTCACACCCACCATACATCTTCCCATTTCTTGTAATTGTGAATCTTTGAAGCTCATGGTGCACCATGATTCATAGCCATACTCACCATCAAGAGAGTGTTATTATTAGATATGGGCTTTTGTGCTAACAAACAATTTGGGATCCTTCAAAGCACTACATAATTTCCTAAATGCGATCTAGTCTGAACTTCTGCTACTCAGTATGGGACTAGTTAATAATCCATCTAGAGTACTAGCCTTAAAATAAGTCTACTACTTATTATCTGGTATTTAATCTTTGGCAACCATTGGGGTTAAACTTGAAAGGTCCTCCAGTCATTATTTATCATTATGAATTTAAGATCTTTCTTCCTAACATCTAGTTGGAAGAATGCCCAGCATATAGCAGAAACACAGGACTTGGAGTCAGGAGACGTGGAACAAGTCCTGTTTCTGCCACTTGCTATCTGACTGACTATGGGGAAGTCATTTACCCTACTTGAGTCTCAGTTTCATAATCTGTAAAATAGGGAGTTAGACTAGATAGTCTTTAAGGTCTCTTTTCAGTTACTCCATGATTCTCTTAATGGAAATCTTAGGGAGGGATAAGAGGTCAAGGAAGCTGCTTGGAGGAGGTTGTTGAAATGAATGAGGATACTTAAAGGATACTTTCCCAGGCTCCAGCTGCATTAATGGCTTATGGGTCATAGATCAAGGATCGAAGATCAAAAGTAAATTTCCAGAAGGGCAAATGGGTCTCTTCTATTGCCTTAAACCCTCACCAGTCTGAAGTTCAATGTTCTGCCATACCAGGTCCCCAACTTCCTCCTTATAGCCAGAGTGAGTTTTTGAAGGATTTGTTTATTTATTTATAAAAGAAGAGTCAAGTTACAACTTATTTATATAATAAGGAATAAGCATGTTCAGACTGTTAACAAAATGGTGTGCTCAGTGTCTGACAGATGATTCTGAACTTACTAAATCTATGCTAGTTATAAGCTAGAAACTCTGCCCAAACCTTTCTAGGATATAGTCTTGGCTCCCATTCCCATGACCCTATAATTTTTTCTATTACCTTTGGGTACCCCCTTGGGACTTGCTCCCCAGCTGTCACTGTATAGTGGGTTGGGCAGCTATTATTTGGGTTCTTGGGCTAACCCTGTGTCTGTCTTCCTAACACTGTAACTCATAAACCCCAACCTATGTGTTTCTCTTTACTAATCAACCAGGAGACTGAATTAGTTTTTTAGAAAAGGCATTTATTCAAATGACATTGCAAGCACATAGTTAAAAAACATCTTTCCTTCCATCTTTCCCCAAACCTAAAGTGTACTCTCCCACAAATACACACAGAATTCATGGACTCTACTAGATATATGTTAATATGCTGCTTGGCTGTTTCCTTTCTAGAAATGGCTGCTGCTGGGCTGGATAAGTCAATTGACTTTGGGACTCTTCAGATTGGATGGATTAATCCATTGAAATCCCTGTGTTCTGTCTTTGATGAAAGCTGCAGTCTTAACTTTTCCTAGCCACTAGACTGACTGGATGTAACTTGGTTTTAGCGAGGGCAATGGCTTTTATCTAGGATAGGAAGAAGTCTCTTTACTTTAACTCCCCTGGGGACTCTTCAGGGCTAAGTTTTCTCACCTCCAAGTAGAACCTCTTACACTCAACAATAACTCCGGTGCAGATCAGAATTCTTTCAGTGAATGCCTCTGTCTTTCCTTAGGGTAACCATTGAATTACACTTCTCAGATTTCTTTTGAATTTCTTGAAGGTGAGCCTTCAGGAACAAAAGTATGGGGGCGCTGTACCTTAATGCCATTGCCTCAGCAGGCATTTTCACATGGATTTGAGCTATTCAAGCCTCAGACCATCTTAAAATTGTGGAGTCTTTCTTCTATACCTGAAAGGGCTCCCCTTTCCATTTTAGTGTTCCTTCCAAGTTTCACTGAAGTCCAAAAAGTTCACTAGTGCTTCTCCTTCCCAGTCCCCTCCTTGCTGGTCTTCTGTCTAGCTCTTGGTTCCTTGAGATCTGTTTACTGGTATGGTTCAAAACCCTCCACATGCCCAGAGCTCATTGGGTGTGGTTCCTGACATCAGATGTGACTTTGGAGCTTCTGCCCACCCTGCATTCAAGTAACCATTCTCACCCAACAATTACTATACTACCACCACAGCCTGCTTCTTCACAGTCAACAAAATGGGAGGGAGAGGGATTGCTTATTCATGGGATAATGAAATTCAAAGCAATAAGTGGCCTTTTACATAATTTTATCCATCCATCCCTCTACCCATTCATTCATCCACATGCAGTTATTAAAATACTGGGTATAAAAAGATGAAAGTAAAATAGTCACTGTCTTTAAGGACCTTTATCTTCTGATGGGGAAGAAAACATGTATACTTCTAAGTATATACAGGATTTATACACAGTGAATATAAGGGGGCAATGGGAAGGAGAGGGCTTTCAGCTGAGGTACCAGAAAAAGCTTCATGTAAAAGGTCTTTAGTTGAATCTCAAAGGAAACCAAGGATTCCAAGGGAATCACCATCATGGACGTAAGAATAGAGTGCTTTCTAGGATTGGGGAATAGCCAGTGAAAAGTCATAGAGACAGGAGATGATGGTGTGTGTGTGTGTGTGTGTGTGTGTGTGTGTGTGTGTATACATATGCATGAGCACCTGTAGAACACCAAGAATCTGATCAGTGTGGCTAGAATCAAGGTTCAAAGACGAGAGTAATTTGTAATTAAACTGGAAAGCAACCAGTTTGTAAAGAGCTTTCAACACAGAGGAAGTTATATTTGACCCTGAAACAATAGAAAGCCAAGGTAGTTTGTAGAGTGGGGGGCAGGGTGTGACAGAATGCGATCTTTGCTTTAGGGACTTTACTTCAGTAACTGTGTGGTAGGTGAATTGGAGAGGGAAGAAACTTGAGGCAGGGAGGCTATTGCAACAATACAGGTAATAGGTGTTGCAGTTCTGAACTAGGGCGGTGGTTAACTGAGTGCATAGGAGGACATACATTCAAGAATTGTAAAAAATAAGACAAAATTTGTAAAAAATCTGAAATGTCAGTTCTCTGAAACTGAGGAATCTAGAAAGAGATGGAAGGTTGGGATCTAAGTGTCTGGGAAGATGGTATTATCTTTCATACTAATCAGGAAGCTTCAAAGAGGCATGTAGAATTGGAATTTAGGAGAAACTAGGGTTGGGAAAAATCAGCATAGTCATGGTAATTGAACCAATGGATGCTGATGGGATCACTAAGTGAGGGAATGTAGAGAGAGTGGAGAAGAGGCCCTAGGACAGAGCTTTGGGGTACATTTGTGTGTGTTCATCCTTTGTTGCTGAAGAAGACCATGCCATCAGAAATAATGACATGACTTGCACTTGACTTTGTTTTGAGTGAGGGAGGGCTGTGCAAGTCACCAGCATCACTTCTGCTCCAGAGTCATCTGAATCCACTGACCAGATATTCATCAGGATGACTGGAGATGACCCAGGATGAGGCAATTGGGGTTAAGTGACTTGCCCAAGGTCACACAGTTAGTGAGTGTCAAGTGTCTGAGGTGAGCTTTGAACTCAGGTCCTCCTGACTCCTGCACTGGTGCTCTATCCACTGCACCACCTAGCTGCCCTGATGTACATTTACAGTTAGGAGGTATGATATGCATGATGAATCAGCAAAAGAGACTGAGAAGGAGCAGTCAGATGGGACAACCAGGAGAGGACACTACCATAAGAACCCAGAGAGGAGAGAGTATTCATCAGGAGAGTCCAACTCTTTATTTTACAGATGAGGAAACTGAGACCCAGGTAAATGAAGTGACTTGCCAAAGGTTAAACAGTAACAGAGTTGGGATTTGAATTCAGGCTTGCTAATTACAAATAAAGCATTCTTTCCACTGTATCACTACGTCCAGGGAATTGACCCAGGCACACCCTTTCCAGGGGTGGATAGGGCTCAGAAAGGGAAGTGTCCTAAAGACAAATTACTCAGTAATTTTGCACAGGTCTGGTCTTGGTCAAAGATAAAAGTACCATTGTAGGAAGATGATCCTGTATTTATATATGTATGTGTATATATATATATAATATATATGTTCCTTTGCTCCCCATCCCCTTAGGTCTTCTTGTTAGAGTTTTTTCAGTGTGGCCAACTCTAGTCACTTGTCATCTCTTGTACCTATCTTTGCCTCTCCTCCCTTAGCCAATCTTGGTCTTGATCCATGTTTTTGAAAGAAGCCAGGAGGCCCTGTTTGACATGACATGAAGTAGTTTATTGGAATTGGGAAGGACCAAGGAAAAGGAGTGGAGGGTGGAATGACTTCCCTCAACTCTAATTATCTTCCTTTCTCAATCTTTACCTCTGTCAGAGTTTGGACAGGGGCCAACATGACAGCCTCACCACCACCTGAGTTGAAGGAGAGGAAAAGGTAGGAATGAGAAGGTCCTAATGCAGTGACCAGCAACCATTTAAGTGAAAGTAGAGTAAAGAGATTCAATAATATGTTCTAAGTCACTAGGAGCGATTCTTAGGCTAATGGAAGAGATGGAAATAACATTTGAGGTTTCCCATCCCAAAGGCATGGCAGTCCCAGATGGTTTCTGGCCTAGGTAGTTCCTGTTTGAGCTTACAGAGATAGGCTAACCATCACTTTCCTAATCAGCTTATTTTTGGCATTACCTTTCTTTCCAAGATCTTGGTTTTACAAAGATAATTTCAAAAAGCACCCTCAAATATACTGAAGAGTCAATTCCAGACCTTTTGGTGGGGGTGGGAGCAACTTGAAAAGTTTGTGAAAAGCCTTGTAAATACCTTCACTCAGTGAAGTGTGTGTGTGTGTGTGTGTGTGTGTGGTGTGTAAGAAAGTGGAAGATCATGCTCTGGAGGAGGACGAAAGAATCTGAGTGCCATGGAAATCCCAGAGCAAGGGCCTCTGTTCTCAGACGATAGCAACAAAATCGGGGCAACGGGGCTGAGAAGCTGAATATGCAAATGTGTCCGCCGCTAGAAGAGGTGTTTCTAAATCAAATGCTTCTCTGTGTCCACCGGGTTTGGAATAGGACTGCTCCCCTCTTCCCCCACCCCCACCCCGCCCCCTACCGCTTCCCTCTAGCTCTAGCCCTCGGTGGGTCTTCTGAGTCCCATCCGGTAAGCTATTTCTTAGGGGGCTATGAGGATTATTTGCACATCTATAAATAAAATAAACACACAAGCAATGATGGGAAAGGGGGCCCACTGGCGGAGGATTCGTCCCCACCGCCGTCCCAGTCAAGGGAGATCAGAGGAGGCAGCTGTTTTGGGACCCACATCTGGGTCTCTCCATGTAGCTCATGTGGAAAGGGGGCGAGTCCACCACCATCGGAGAGCAAATGGAGCACTTTACCTAGGCTGCCTGCCATCCCCCTGCTCCAGGTCCGTGTGTGCGTGTGTATGTGTGTGTGTGTGTGTGTCCATCTGTGTATGTGTGTGTGTCCGTGTGTTTGTGTCCGTGTGTGTGTGTGTCCGTGTGTGTTTGTGTCCGTGTGTGTATGTGTGTGTGTGTGCGCGCGCGCGCACATCTCCGGCACTTTACCCATTTGCATTCTCGTTGCCCCAGCGAAGCCTCTTGGTCAGCCTTCTGAGGAGCTTCAGCCACCTCCCGTCTTCCAGCAGCTCTGGGCAGAATGGGGGAGGGGAGGTACATAGGGTAAGGGGAGAAATCGGTCTCACTGTCGGACCTCCAGAAGCTCCAGGCTAAAGGGCTGACAGCTAGCGCCACCATCGCTAAGGGGAAAGTTCCCGTGTTCCGCGTGGAGGGCGCACGTGTGTGTATATGTGTGTGCGTGCGCGCGCGTGTACAGGATGGGGGCTGGTGTGTGTGTGTGTGTGCGTATGTGTGTTTGCACGCCTGCTCCCAGGGGTTACTCCCTTTGCCTCTTTCCATTTACTCCCTCTGGATTACTGTTGGGACCCTAAAACGAGGGTTAAATAAATGTGCTTTGGGTTAAACCAGTCATTCAGGCTGCGCTGCAAGAATAGCCCCTTTCATTGCCCTCCCCCCCACTCCCAGGGTCTCTTTATGTTGCGGAAGGTGGGTGGCTAGGTCACTCCGGGCTCAGCCTCCGGGCCTTTTAACCTCCAACTCAGGCATTCTCTGGGGGGTACCAAGGGATGTGTGTGGGGACCGAGAGGGCAGGCAGCAGGGGCTTTGAGAAAAAAATCCGCTGGAGGGAGCGGTTCAGTTGAAAGAAGGAGAGCTGGCAGGCTGAAGCTTGAGGCTGTTGGAGAGATCTGGATCGCTGGTCAGTTTCCGGCTAAGGAGCTGGTCAGTTTCAGGAGGTGTGGGAAAAGCTGCCCACTAGAAGGCAGGCGGAATCCGCTACAGAGCTCACCTTTGCCTCGCGGGCTCCAGCTCCTTGCTCGCCTCGATTCCCCTTCGCTTTTTCCCAGCGTCTCTCGCTCCGACTGGGATACCAGAGTATCTAGCCCTGTAGAAGAGAGCGAGAGGGTAGAAGAGAAAGGGGAGAGAGTAGGAGAGGAACAGAGGGGAGTGGGAGACAGAGGTTTGAGTGAGAGAGATTGTGTGTGGGGGGAGGAGGGAGGGAGGGAGGGAAAGGGAAGGGGAGAGAGAGAGAGAGAGAGAGAGAGAGAGAGAGAGAGAGAGAGAGAGAGAGAGAGAGAGAGA
>CM053769.1:203872876-203902485 GCA_028658325.1 Potorous gilbertii | reverse complement strand
CTTTTGGATTGTTCCTTGGCTTTACCACCCGTTCTTGGATTTCTTTCGGTTTTTGCGTTTTATTGAGACCCCCCCAGCTGGTTCCATTCCTTCTTTTCCAACCTTGTATTCTCATCCCCTTCCATTCCCTAGCCCCGTCCCTCTCATTTGGAAGGGCTCTGGAATAGTACTGGCTGTGACTCGCGCATCCCTCGAGAAGGGTTAAAGAGGCGTCTAACAAAAAGACCGGGATACCTTTTTGTAAAAAAAATATTGTATTTCTTTTTGGGAAAGGGACCAGCGAGAGGCACCCCGGCAGCCCTGCCTTTACTCGCCCCCTTCGACACCCCTTTCCTGCCAGAGAAGAGAATAGCAGGGACACAAAATCGTCATCTGGTGGAATATCTGGGATCACCGCATTGGATTTGGGACTATAACTGTTATTGGTTTTTTTTTAAAGCCCAGGAGGGAAAGGGCAAAAACTGTTGGATTTATTTAACATGATCTTAGCAAACACCTTTTGCATCCTCTTCTTTCTGGGTGAGTAATCAATCTCGGGCTGGGAGAGCTAGGTTCCTGGCCAGCGAGAGCCAGAGGGGCCAAGGTGGGGGTGGGGGTGGGGAGCAGCAAGCTTGGGGAGCGCGGGAGTGACCGAGAGTCAGAGCGAGCTGGGAGCAGGGCGGGGGACACTCGGGCCGAAAGCCAGAGCTAGGCTGAGGGACGCGCGCCACGGCCCAGGGTCCGAGGAGAACTGGGGCAAGGAGAGCAGAACTAGGGAACTAGAAGGAACCTGGGGATTTGGACGGAGTGCTGGTTATAGATGGACACGTAGAAGGAAAAAATTAAAAAAAAATTAAAAAGGACCCGTGCTCCTCCCTTTAAACGTTATCATTACAATCACGAGACCAATTTATCCCCAAACAATGGCTTTTAATTGGGACAACTTTTTTTTTTCTTTTTTAAACGCCTTGTCAGAACGGGAGGCTAGGCAGAGGACTGGGGAGTGGAACGTAGCGCAGAATCAAACCTGAATATAGATGCGGGAGGTGGAGGGGAGGATATGGATTCAGAAGCGTATTCCAAAGCGGCTGGTTGCCTACCGTGGGAAAGCTCTGAATATCAAGGACCCTCCTGCTACAGATCTTGGGACCTGCCAATCAACCTTTAGAAAATAATCAGTCTCTTTCTGCTTCCAATCCCCTCCCTATAGATCGCCTTTTAAGACTTTGCGAGATATGCCCTGGCCGACCACCTTGAAACCTCTTGTCCCCCAACCTTTTGACTTTTTTTTTTGTATCTTTGCCTCCGGTGTAATGAGTACCAGGGAGGGGTCCGCTTGGGATGGGTGGGTGGAAATAAGCTGGAGTTGGAAACGTCCCTTCCTAGCTCCTTGGTGAATCCGAGTTGAGCCTGGGGGGCCTGGTTGCTTGCCTGGTGGTAGCGAAGTGGGTGTGTAAAGTTTAGTTCCTTGGCAAGGAGGGCTTAAGTGGCTGGGAGCAGGGGGCAGTGATGTAAGTGGGAGGGGGAAGTTAATGTTGGACAGCGACAGAAACCACTTTTGGATTTGTAGCCCCATTGTGCTGGTTCTGGGGAAGCCTACTAGAATATGTGAGCCCCTTCGGCTGTTCTCCCTCTCCCCCGCCCCCATAGTCCCTCTTTCCTTTTGGGAACTGCAATTTCTCAGAAAAAGATAACAGAAAAGAGGGAGGGAGGTAAGAGTGCCCAGGGTGGGGGAGGGGAAGAAATGCATGCTGGCAAGGCCTTCCTTCAGTTTGCAGTGACCACTGAGAAGTGGTTCTTGGCTAGTGGGAGTTTAAAACATGCATATCTGTGTCTAATTCTCTGGGTTCTCATCACGCTGGTATTGTTAAAAGAAAAAAAAAGTGAGCAAAAGCAACCTAGCCCATATAGGGTCCTAGTGTTTATGCCAAGGTGCCCCCTTGTGTTGGGGGTATCTGAGAGAGCATAGCATGTGAGGCATCTTTAGTTCTTTTGGACTGTGATGCTCTCCTTCACCCAGAGAGGGCTGCACAACCAAGAAAGAAGATGTAGAGGGAGATATCAGGGGCTTAAGACAGAGACAAAAAGGACAATAGCTCTCCCACCTGAGTAGGGAGAGGTGAGATTTTGCCGTGAAGAAGCCTGACTCTCCTGGGTTGCAGTGGCCCAACTCTAGTGTACTGCCAGTCAATTGTCTCCACCCTTTGACCCCTCCCAGCCCCACCCTGCTCCACCCTAGAGGCAGCTAACTGCTTTAAGAAGTGATCCTTTATGGGGTTATAGGAGATGTACCTTGGCCAGGTATGGTCTTATCACTCCCTGCCTTGGGACATAGATTACCCATTGACTATTACTCCTTTTGGAGTTGAGGGGTGGTGGTGCTGGTAATGGTGAGAAAAGAGAGTTGGGCAAGGATGCTCCTGTGCCTCTTTGCTCCTTTGCTAACCTTGCAGACTTTCTCTATAGACCCAGAAGGAATATGAAAGGGCTGAAGGGGCCTTTTTTACAAACTTGACATTCTCTCGTTTTAATGGTTTTAAGTCTTAGTCCTTTATGGCCCAGGAAAGTGTAGGAATAGGGTAATGGAAGAATTGGATTTCAGGAAAATTAGCTGGGGTTCCCCATCACTGAAACACATTCATCATAAGCAATACTTATAGGCATTTGTGCTTTTCAGACAGGGGGAAAGCTGGCTGGGTCCCTTCAGTGACCTCCAGGGTACCTAAGGGAGCAAGATTTGACTTTAATGCCAATATTGTAGTCTTTCTGAATTCAGATGGGGTGAATTTCTCCCTCTCCCAGAAAGAGGTACTGAGGTAGAGCTTTGAGTCAATGAATGTGTTGGGCAAAGGTGCAAGATTCCTCCATCCTTTGTAGTTCCTTGGGGATGAAGATGAAAGAAATTATGAATGTTGGATGGGTCCTTGTGTGTTGAGTGGTGGGGAAAAGGAGAGATCGAACCAGAATCTGGCATTCCCTTGATTTCTGATTTCTGCCTTTCATTTCCCTTCCCTTCTGAAACCTTTTACTTTACTAAAGTAGGATTTGGGGTGGGCAAGGAGGAGGCAATTCACATTGTAGGATGGTATTGAGAGGTCTGGGGGTGACATAGGGTACAGATCAAGCTAATTTCATAAGAGATTAGATTGATCCCCAGGAAACTTTGGTCCAGAACCACCATTAGATGATTTCCCTTTGAGTTAAGTCTTCCCAAAGTCAACTGCAAGTCATGTCATCATCTTGATGTCATGGTCCTTTTCGAGAACTAAGGACAAATACCACAACAACCCTGAAGCTTGAAGAGAAATCATCCCATTCTGACCCCTGTTAGGAAGGGCTGATGAAGAAGATTCTAACATGAGAATGCAGAGGGCTTGGTGAGGTGTGTTCTAAATAGCTTTAGTTTTGACTGGTGCCTCAACAAAGGAACTGGTGCCACTAACTGAGTGGCATTTATGTAGAGTTGGCCAAATGCTCTCAAAGAAGAATGCACAGAATGACTGAAATAGGAAAGGAAGCCATCTGGGCAAGGCTGGTCAGAGGTACCATTTGGGCTGGTATTTGGTTTTAGGGGGAAGGCATATTACTTCTTTGTGGAACCATCTCACTCATTCTTGGTCAGCTCCTATTTAGTGGTCTATATGTTCCTTTCCTTGGAGGGTGTGAACTTTTTCCTATTCCAGAGTTTGGAGCTATCTTTGGAATCCCTTCTGCTCAGAGTTGGTGACTGAGAATCAATTGCATCTGTATTTAGAAGGTGGCATCATTGTTGGATGTTAATTGGGTTCATCAAGGCAATCAGAAGGTGAAGAATCAAGTGGTAGACAAAAGTTGGGTGAATGAAGGAGCAACTGGCATCTTTCAGAGATCATCACATTGATGCTCTATGACTATTAAACTGGACACCTATTGGATAATCAAGGCCTTTGCAATAGACACCACGGCCCAGAAGTCTGGCAAGAGTTGCCTTTTTGGTTTCTAGATACTTTTGCAGGGTTAGAATTGCTCTATTTTCCATTCTCTGAAGATATTTTCCTATCCCTTAAGAGAAATGTTTTCTGAGCACTGAATCTCCAAGGGTTCAGGAATATGTCATTTAGGTCTCATGCTGGCAAAGAAACTTCAGATTATAGTGAGGGGCCCAACATTGGGTCAGCTTGCCCTACCAAAGGGAGAGGTGAGAATTGGACCTGTATGCTGGCCATGGAAGTGCACGAACTGAAGATTCTGTAGTTCTTCTGGCTAGCTGGATGGTTTGGCAGGGCTTTGTCAGCTCAACTGCTCCTAGACCCCCAAGACTGAATCACTTTCACAGGTATGGTCCTGGCAGTGTTCTAGAAACTGGAGTAATACTTCTTCTTGGAGCTAATGGGCAAATTTCCAGCGCTGATACTCCCTTCCGAACTTCACAGAGCATCCATGATCCCATTCCCCACAAAGACCCTGGGTTGAAACTTCTTCCCATCTCCATTCCTGTTTGGGAGATTTATCTTGGAGAGAGGAGTGCTCAGTGCATGTGAAAGAAACCTCTTTTGATTTATCATCTTTCCATCTGATCATTCTACTCAGAAACCCCACTTTTCTTCTGTTCTACCTGGACCCTGGTCCATAGTCATTTGTATTAAGAGCTGGATTATTTTGGGTGGGAAGGAGGACGTGGGTCCAAAGGCCAGGCAATCCACATTTTTACCTCTAGGTGCCGCTGTCTCCCTGCTGAAGTACACAAATAGGGCCGCAGTGGGAAGAAAGAACCGATGTGGGTGGGGAAGGTGGAATTCACCGGGAAATCAGTTTTACTTCTGGTGGGTTTTGATGGGAAATTCAAATGCTCTTTAAAGGGTTTTCCCTGAGAATTATTCCCTGCCCCTGAGTTTGGGCCTTGGAACAGGGGTGGGCTGGGGGACCAGACTAGGGCTGGAGTGAGTAATTCTGCAGAGAACAGGGCTGAGCAGAGAGAGAAGGGCTGGAGTTTATCACTTACTGGGTGTGTGCGTGCATATGTGTGTGTGTGTGTGTGTGTGTGTGTGTGTGTGTGTGTGTGCGCGCGCGCGCGTGTGTGTGACTGTTCCCATTTTTTCCCAGTCCTGGTGAGACTTAGGAGTCTTATAATCCAAAGGAAGGTGATTCGGCCCCTTTGATGATGAGGGTCCAAAAAGAAGTCCCTTTCCTTACTTCCAGACTCTGGTTTTATAGAAAGCTGCATCTTTTGTATTTGATTTGCTACTAAGGCCATTTAGAGAGAGGGGGAGAGGGTAAGGAGGTGGAGACAGAGAGGGAGAGAGAACAGGAGGGAGAGAAAGAGATGGAGAGAGAGGGAAAGAGAGAGAGGGAGAGAATGGGAGGGAGATAGAGGAGTGAGAGAGAAAGAGATGGAAAGAGAGGGAAAGAGAGGGGAAGGAGGTAAAGATAGAGGGGGGAGGGAGAAAGATGGAGAGAGAAGAGAGGGGGAGAAGGGAAGCAGGAGGAGATAGAGAAAGGGAGAGAAAGGGAGGGAGATAAAAGAGTAAGAGAGAAAGAGATAGAGAGAGAGGGAAAGAGAGGGAGGGAGAGAATGGGAGGGAGATAAAGGAGTGAGAGAGAAAGAGATGGAGAGAGGGGAAGGAGATGTAGATAGAAAGGGGGAGAGAATGGGAGGGAGATAAAGGAGTGAGAGAAAGAGATGGAGAGAGGGAAAGAAAGGGGAAGTAGGTAAAGATAGAGAGGAGTAGGGAGGAAGATGGAGAGGGAAAGAGACGGGGAGGGGGGAAGGAGGCATAGATAGAAGGGGAGAATGGGAGAGAGAAAAAAATGAGGGAGAAAGATGGAGAGAGAGGAAAGAGAGAAAGGGGAGAGAGGGAGAAGGAGAGAGAAAGAGAGAGGGAGAGAGACACATACAGAGAGAGAGAGTAGAAAGAGAAGAGAAAGAGGAGAGTGAGAGTGAGAACAGGAACACTAAAAGGAAAATTCTTTCCCAGTTGGTTTGTTATACATAACAATCAGAAAGAAAAAGAAACTTGAAGAGAATGGAGAAAGGCCAAACAAGAGGGGGAGTGTGGGGGAGGGGTGCCGGTTTTCCAGTGGAGTACAGTAGTGAAGCAGTAAATGGATGAAGAGGGTATCTTGGGAAGCCCCTGTGGAGGGGATCATGGCAGGATTAGGAAAATAAATTATTTCTCGGCCTAAAATAAGGGGAACTAGAGAGATGTGATTTGAGCTTTATCCTTACATCAGGGCAGCCCTCAGATCCTGGGTCTTCTGTCCATCTACTTCCTTGGCTCTAAGTTCTCCAGGATTATATGATAACCTAGTGGTTGACTATTAGCTGTATTGAAGATCTACTGGAGCAAAGCAGTCAGAACCTCCCTCTTCTAGTCTAGGGAAATCCTATAGTTTCCAGCTTTTCTATTATTAAGGCCATGAATGAACTCTCTGGACTCCCATGAAGGACTTGGCCTCAGCTTACAGCTCAAGACCCAGGGGAGACCTACTCTCTTAACATTTTTTTTTTTATTTTGTACTAAAACATCACCTTGATGTGGGTGCTGTTTTAGTAGTGTGATGTCAAAAGGCCTGGGTTCAACTCTCACCTTGTTTGTTGCTTTGTCCGTTGGCAAGTCATTTCATTTCCCTGAGAGTCAGTTTTCTTATCTGTAAAATGGAGGACAATACCTGCAGGGATATAGGGTTGTTTTGAGTAAATTTGACTCCATCCAAGCAAGGGTTGTTTTTGGCCATCTATCTTCCCATCTCCCGTGGGAGCTCCATGAAGCAGGAGCCCTGTCTTAGTGAAGACTTACAGTTCTTCTAGTACCTGATACAGTTTTTTGCACACAGTAGTTGTTTAATAAATGTTTGTGAAAATAAGCAAACTGGCAAAAGAGCAAAGGACCAAGCACCATGGTAAGCTGAACTAGTCTGAGAGGCAGCATTCTTGTATTTCTCTTTGGGTTTTGGGTGAGAGCTAGGCTGGTGAATTTATGACTCATGAATCTTCTTCAGCATTAGAGAATGAGTATGCTGAATCTCTGAGTTTTTTTCTTTTTCTTTTTCTTTTTCCCTAGTCTTTCTAATGATTCTTTGTTGAGGCTAAGGGGAGAAAGAGCCAAGAAAGTCTCAGTGTGCCTCACCTTTTCTTCCTGTAAAATGGGTGTGAAATCCCTGGTAGGGCCCAAGATCACCTCCCTAGACCTGTTCTCTTGGTCGCTGGTCCTGGCTGCTATCATTCATACCTCTCTTCCCTCCCCTCCCACCCCCACCCCACTTCCCAGACGAGTCCCTGCGCTCCCTGGCCAGCCCCTCCTCCCTGCAGGGCTCAGAGCTCCACGGCTGGCGGCCCCCCGTAGACTGTGTTCGGGCAAATGAGCTATGTGCAGCTGAGTCCAACTGTAGCTCCAGGTACCGCACCCTGCGGCAGTGCCTGGCTGGCCGGGACCGGAACACCATGCTCGCCAACAAGGAGTGCCAGGCTGCCCTGGAAGTGCTACAGGAAAGTCCCTTGTATGATTGCCGGTGCAAGCGGGGCATGAAGAAAGAGCTGCAGTGTTTACAGATCTATTGGAGCATCCACTTGGGGCTTACAGAGGGTAAGTAAAAGAAGTGGGCTGGAAGTGGGTGTGGAGGGCCTGGGGAATGGCTGAGAGAGCCATGGGGAATGCCCAGAGGACAAGGCCTTGGTGTGTGTGTGTGTGTGTATGTGTGTGTGTGTAAGGAATGGGTCAATAGATTGGAAAGGCTGGTGCTTATTAACAGTCTCAGCACCTTTATAAAGCCCTGAAAGGTGAGAAGTGTAAATGCTGTTGTCACCATCATGGGTAGGAGATTGAGGCTGTGGGGTGGGGAGGTTTAGTGAACTGCTCAAGGATATTCAGTCAGGCGATATGTAGTAAGGTCTGGATTTGAACCTGTGTCTTCTGATCCTAAGACCAGGGATCCTCCCACTACATTCACTTAGAACTCAGAGAGACCAACAGTGTGAGTGCAGAGGGGCAGCCCATGCCTGATTCTTAAGAGAGTTAGCAGAGGAATCAAAGACAAGAAATAGAGAGAGGTCAGGGATGTTGGGAGAGAGGAGAAAGGCAAAAAGTCTGGAGAAAAGCCAGAAGATCTATAAGCACAAAGACACATTTCTCTCTTATACACGGAAATAATGGAGGGTTATGGGAAGATTAGGCAATAGGCCCCTCACCACAGTAGGTGATCTTCGGATTGACACTCTAAAGAAATACAGTTGTGAATAAGGGAGACATTCCTCTGGATGACCCAATCAGGAAATCTGCTCTTGGAGATAGATTGATCAATGGATGGATGGATGGATGGATAGATGGATGGATGGAGAGATAAAATATTTATTAAATTCTTACCATGCATGCCAAGAATTGTACTGGTTCTGGTGATAGAAATATAAGCAAGTCAAGGAGCTTATATTCTAATGGAGGAAGACAAAATATAAAGAGAAATTGGAAAAGGGTGTGGGGGAAACAGCTAGACCATAGCCTGAT
Organism: Potorous gilbertii; assembly: GCA_028658325.1. NCBI lineage: Eukaryota > Metazoa > Chordata > Mammalia > Diprotodontia > Potoroidae > Potorous > Potorous gilbertii. The sequence continues at coordinate 203,894,029 of CM053769.1, read as the reverse complement.
CCCAAGGAAGATGACAAAGGCTTACCTATCAGAGCTGAGGGGCACTGGAGGAAGTTAAGATGGAGGAGAGATTAAAATAGTGGACCAAACACACTGTTGTCACTGAGAAATTCTCTTGCTCTCAGTAGGTCTCTTCTTTGGACGATTCTTCCTATTTAGTTATTATCCTGGCTTCAACGCTAGGCATGTTTGGTGGCAGCTCCAAGTACTTGAGTTATTGACCTGAGTAGTGTACTATCAGTAGGAACTATGACCTCACTTGGGTAAGCCAGTCCTGGACACCCTCCTTGTCCTAGATGACCCTTCTACAACGTTAGCCTGACTCCCAAACCCAAGCTGGCATCTCTCCTTTGCTAGGTCTCCTTTTGGAGGGGGAGAGGGGCTGGGCAGGGAGAAGACTTAGAATCCTGGGGGATTCATCCAAAGTCCCACTCAGGTCAAACTGACCACTCAGGATCCAGTTGGGAAATGTAGGTTGACTCTACCATAAAAAAAAGAAATCAGGGTATGTAGTTGAAAATGACAGTGTAACATTACAAAATAGACTTGTTTTGTAATCAACTCCAGGCTTTGCCATATAAGGATCATTTGCAGGAAATAGAGATGTTTAATCCATGGGTGTGGAAGTTTCCTGGGGCTTTCCTATGAGAGGACGAACAGCAGTGGGGGACAGAGGAAGAGAATGGGTTAGAGGAAAAGGGAAGTGAACCATTCCAGCTATCCAGAAATGGGAAAGGGCAGCCTTTGGCAGAGGGTAGCTTCTTCCTCCCAAGAAATCTTTGTTCAGAATTCTTGGAAGGACCCCTTAGAGGCCCACAAGGGCAATTTCCTTTTGATTTACTTAGGATCACACAGTGAGTGCCTTCTCCAGCAGGGGTCACAAACAACTAATTAGTGTCTGAGGTAGGATTTGAACTCAGAGCTTCTACATCCCTTAGCTGCCTGGATGAGACGACCTCTGAGATGCCTTCCACTTCATCATATTCAGCTCTCTGGAAGACATCCCCAGGTAGCAATGAGGAAAAAGGAAGAGAGACCTACCATAGACATTTTGCATCTTATTCCCCAGCAAAAGTGGAACCACCCAAGGCCAAAGACATTGACTTAATGCTTCATGTAAAATCAACATTATTGATTTAATAAGCTTACTATTCTGCTTTCTTTTGGAAACTTTCAGTTCTGTTTTAAATTATATTGAAAACACAGGGGGAGAGGAGTGAGACTAGGTGTTGCAGAGGGGAGGCAACATAGAAGGTCTGCCTCAAGTGGTCTTCTCAATTACTAGTAACAATTAACCACTAGAGGGGAAGTTTGGTGGTGCAGTGGATAGAGCACCCTCCCTTGGAATCAGGAAGACTCATCTTCCTGAGTTACTGTGAGCAAGGCACATAACCCTGTTTGCCTTAGTTTCCTCATCTGTAAAGTGAGCTGGAGAAGAAAATGGCAAACCAGTATCTTTGCCAAGAAAACCCCCAAAAGGGTCATCCATGACTGAATGACAACAGTAATCTCTAAAGAAGAGACAGAAAATTCATGGGCTGGAAATAAAAGTACTGTAGTCTACTTTCAGTGGCCCTAAGAGGTCCTAACTAGCCTCACATACCTCTCTACTACCTCATAAAATAGTCATGGGGTAGCTGAAGGGATTTTTAGTTTGAAGAATACTTGCATGGAGGGTGGGAGGGGGAGGAGACAGGATCAGCTGGCATTAACTATTTGCAGGGATATCTTGTGGAAGAGGGATTGGCCTTGACTACCAACCTTGGCTAAGTGGCAGAGGTAGAATTAGCCTTGAAAGAGGAACTTCCCAACAACTCAAGGTATCCAGAAGTGGAGTGGGCTACCCTGGGGAATAGTGAGTGCTCCACTCAGCCCAGGTCTTTAAGCAGAGGATGAATGACCACTGGTTGGATCATGTGACAGATGAAATTCTTTGTCAGGTGTAGGGTTTATAAGATGGCCGTTGAAGTCCTATCATACTCTGAAATGTTTTGATTCTAAGAAGTTATACAGTTGAGCAATACCCTACATTTATACTATATAGAACTCAATGTTTTTTTAAAAAATTAATTATCTTGTTTTCAGTTTTCAACAATCATTTCCATAAATTTTCTTCCTCTTTCTCCCCCATCCCTCCCCAAGATGGCATGCAATCTTATATGGGTTCTACACATACATTCTTAAACACATTTTCACATTAGTCATGTTGCACAGAAGAAATAAAATGAATGGGAGAAACGATGGAACTCAATGCTTTTGAAAGTGCTTTTACATCCGTCATCTCTGGAGCTCTTGATTGCAGATACCGCTTTTCCGGATAGAAGGCCTAGACATAAATTTTTATTCCTGCTATCTTCACAGAATGTAAAACTGTCAGGTGATACAGTGGGTGCAGTGGAACCTGGAGTCAGGAAGACCTGATTTACAATACAGCCTCATACACTTCCTAGTGGTGTGACCTTGGACAAGTCACTTAACTTCTGCCTGCTTCGATTTTCTCATCCATAAAATAGGGATATTAATGGTACTTACCTCCCAAACTTGTTGAAAAAATCGATTGAAATAATATTTGTAAAGTACTTCATAACCCTTAAAGTGCTGCTTAACCCTTAAAGTGCTTAAAGTGCATAACCCTTGAACTGCTGCTGTTGCTGTTACTTTTCTGCAAAGGAGTCTAATTCTCTAACGCTGCAGAGCAGGAAATTGAAGCTTAGAGTAGGTCCAAGCTCATAGAGTTATGGGTAGAGTTAGAATTCAAATATGTCTCTTCTGACCCCAAATTCAATGTTTTTTCCATTATGTGACCATTCCCCAGCAGCCTCCTAAAACTTAGATTTACTAGAATTCCTAGAGCACGGTACCAGTTGTTCAAAAGTTATCTGCGATGAGATTTTTTCCTCCATAATCCTTTTAGGAAAGACAGGCACATCATTGTCTCCTCTTGTCTGTCTCTCTCAGTTTTTTTCTCCCTCCTCCTTGAAACACAAGAGGGTCCTCTTCTGGGCCCTGGGTCAGGGATCATTCACATACTCAAGGTCGGCCATAGAAAGCTGGGAGCCTTTGAATGGAAGGTAATTTTTCTGTGAGCGGCAAGGTCCACCTGGGAGTTAACTATCCTTGGACCTCCCAAAGGGAGTCCCAGTGACTCCCTATGCCTCTTAATAGCTCTTCTTAACAAACCTTGCTAGGGTTTGGGGCAAAGGGATGGGGAAGAATTGTAGATGGGAGAATAGCTTGCTGGGATTTGATTTTTTTCCCATCTCCAAGTATTCACCCCACTCTCCCCCTACTTTCTTGGTGTCTTCTGATGGGCAAGGTTAGATGTGGGTCTTTATTAAATCTTATTGCTTTTAGCAGAGATAAAGTTAAGTTTGGAATCTGAGGCCCTTGGAGTTAGGAAGATGACAGGAGGTAGTAGGGAAATGCTGCATGATATGAATATGAAATCAAAATTCCCTTTGGTGGTGTTACTGTTCAGTTTGTGAAAATCAAAGAACCAGAGAACCAGAGAAAAGACCTCTGAGACCATCTGGTCTAGCACCCTCACTTTACATGGAGGAAAACTAAGGCTGCTAAAGAGGAAGAGATTTATCCAAGGTAACCAAGCTAGTGGCAGAATCCCTGCTGACACGTGGTCACCTCATTCCCTTCCAGAGGTGTTTTCTTTCTTTCGTGAGCTCATGTTCCTTGTCTTTTTTCCTTTTCAATCATTAGCCTTCCTATTCCTATTATCTACACAACCCAGGCTGCCAGCATTTCACTCAGTTCCTTCTGTACTGGAGAAAGATGCTTTCATAACTGAAGGCTATCCATAAGCCCCAGCTGGAAATTGTGTAGGTTTTTCTCACAAAGTTCTCAGCCAGGTATTCAGTATCCTGCCACTATTTAGGCTTGGGAGTCAAGTACTGGATTGGGAACCTGGGTTCAAATCAAGTCTACTTTTTCCTGACTGTGTGACCTTAGGATAAAAGACTTAGCTCTGAACCTCAGCACTTTCCCTATCTCTAAAATGAGAGAGACTAGATATCACTTCCAGCTCTAAATCCTATGAACCTATGGATACAGTGCTCCTGGGACTTGCTGCTTCTCTGAGTTTTCTGAGTATTCTCTTCAAACCTGATGAGATATCAACCAACAGTAGAATGCCCCCTTGCATTTTATAAACAATAGAATTATTCATTTCAGAATGACCTGATAAAGGCCATCTTTCTTTCATTTAACCTACTTTAAATTATTGAGCACCAACAGAATACTGGGTGCCAGGGAGCATACAAGGATGAATACACTCAGTTCCTGCCCTCCCCGATGCTTACAATCTAGCTGGAGGAACACAGCATACATTAAATAACTGTGTCATGCATCAACGATACTTTGTATTCCTTTTAGTCCAGTACTTTGCTCATAGCCCCTTTGTGCTTTTGAAGGCAGGTTCCCATGTGTTTCCCTCCAGTCTTGCAAATTAGCTGTATGATATTTAACTATCAATAGAAGAAATGTCAGCCGACAGTGTAAACTCAGTGCCCAATAAGTGTGAGAGATAATAAAGGTTCTAGGAATTCAGAGCAAGGAAGGCTTTTGTGGGCTGACTGAGGTCAGGGTAGGCTTCGTGGAAAAGGTGGATCCCGAGAGACCAACCCTAGCCTCCAATGTGCCAGAAGCTTGTGACAGATTGGGAATGGGTTGGGGAGGCTGTGAGTCATTCCCTCCTCTCCTTCCCCTCTGACTCTGAATCCATTGATTTCTCCTCTCCATGCTATCTAAAGAGGTTCTTTCCTTTCCAGTTGAGGACTTATTGTTGGGAATTGGGGGGTAGTGGAAAGAGAGAGATTCCCAGCAAGTCATGGAGTGAGAGATGCTCCTAGGCTAGGTGGCTGGGTGACTAGGGCCTAGACTATGCCACTTGTCTTCTATCTTCTCCAATTGTCTTCTGTCACTCTGTCCTTTCCTTTCCCTTTTCTTTCTACCCTCCTATGACAAGGCTGTGAAGCTGGGGAATGTGATGGTATGGGAGGGAAGGAGAGAGGCACTCAGAGGGATTTGCCAGATAAAGTTATGGAGAAAAACAGGAGGAAGAAAAAATGAGTGGGGTTCTAGAAGGGAGAGATCTGAGGTTCTTGGAAGGTGGGCCAGGAACAAAGCACTATATGAATATGGGAGACAGGGAGAATCTGGATTCCTACTTGGCCAATGTTCCCGCCCTTTCTCTCCAGCAGGGGTTCTTAGCCTGGAATCCATGCATTTGTCATTTTGTTTTTAAAAACATTTTGATAACTCTCTTTTAACATATTGCTTTCTTTTTTAATGCTATTGCATTTCTTTTATGCATTTCAAAATGTTACACTGAAGTCTATAGGTTTCACTAGACGGCTTGTCAGAGGGGTCCATGACACACAAAAAGGGCTAAGAATCCTATGACTTCATAGATTGGAAGGGGCCTTAGTTGAGCCCCCTCATTTCACAGATGAGGAGCCTGAAGCCTGGAGATGTTAGATACCTTGCCCAGGGACTCAAGTCATTTGGATCATGGCAGAAGAAGGGAAGGAAAGCTTGCTTTTTTAAACCTCCATCCCCTCACCCTGACAAGACAGTCTCCATCAGTTTCACTTTCTTCTCTCTCTTTTAGGAGAGGAATTTTATGAAGCCTCACCCTATGAGCCCATCACCTCCCGCCTCTCAGACATCTTCAGGCTTGCTTCAATCTTCTCAGGTAAGTGGACTCCTTGGGAAGCCCTGTTTTAGCCCTGAATGCCAGGGCTTTCCTTCCCTCTCTCACCAACCTCACATGCTTTACATCATCAAACCTGGCTATCTCACCTCATCTACCTCCCAGGTATCTTTGTCCCCTGCCATCTTGCTCTTGGTCTCTACTTCCATTGCCTTTCTTGCCAACTCATTCTTTCCTTTTGGCTTTTAAATCTGTTACTGCTCAGAGGAGTAGTCTTAAAGAAGGAGTCTTTGGGCCTTGTGCTTTTTTTTACTCATTGGCCTGCTATAGGGAACAAGGATGAAGGGGGATACTTAGTCCTGGCTTCTTCATTGGTGGTTGTCTGTTATTGGTCCTGAACTAGATATATCTTGGTTCTTTCACCTTATTCTTTTCCTGCCTCTGAAAACTAGGAGATGAAAGATGTGAAAGTCTTGCCATGGCTGGGAGGTGGAAGGAACTCTGACTGGGAGATGAATCTGGGGCTGTTGGGGCATTCTCTTAGTTAGGTAAAGTCTATCAATGGAACTCTTCATAGGGGAAGAAGGTCTTTGGGAACAAAAGAGTTGGACCAGAACTTTCTCTGCAGCATTCTTGGTGTGAAATTTAGTACTCAGGGCTGTTAGGCTATCAGGATAACTTTGCGATCTTCTAAGGCTTGGGGTATTTTGGCTTTGTAAGCAGTATCTTCCTGGTGTGATCTTGAAACTTTATGAATGAAGGATTGATTCTCTAGAGGGATAGATAGGGTGATGACACATGTGCCTTCTGTGTGTGTGTGTGAATAATTCTAGACCCATAAGCAGAAGGTTGCTGCAGTTCAAATTAGCCAATTAAGGATCTCTCTCTCTGGACTCCTATTGGGAATACATTTGGAGATCATAAAAATGGATTGGCATCTAAATTGAGTCCTCCTTTCTCTCCTTCCACCCTACCTTTACATGTATGGTGGTATAGGAGAAAGAGCCCTATAATGGGAATTAGGAGACCAGGATGATAGCATTGGTTCTGCCACTTGTGTGACTTTTGACCAAGTCCTTTCCTCTTCAAAGACTTTGTTTTCCTCATTCATAAGGTGGTTGAACTGGATAATTATTAAAGTCTTTTCCAGATGTGATTTCTTGCATTCTTTGAATGGATTTGAAAAAGACCTTGCCCTTGGGCTATTCCCTTCCCCTGAGAAAAAGAGGTATTTTGATGAGATGAAAGTCGTGGGCAGCAATGTCCCTCCTTCTCATGCCTGTGGATGCTCAATCTGCTTTTACCCTGGCTATACCAAATGTGTCCTTTCTGTCCTCCCTGTCCTCTCTGGGCCTTGAAGGACAAATGTGATATTAATACAGGTGCCAGATGAGGCTTGTAGATGAAATTATGTCAAAATGAATATCAAGGGAAATCTCTAAGGGAGAAAGAAATACACCATGAAGCCTGAAGAATGGGTGGCAGAAGGGAGGTAAGCCACAGATGTCAGAATCAGGAGAGCCTTTGGAGGGATTCCAGGTGAAATGAGGTGGCATCCAGTAGTCCACCCTCCAGTGGGCATCAGTGTGCCTCCTTGGCTATGGAACACCTTGGGCCCTTATCCCAGCCCATACATCTGATGACTCTGAACTTAAGCTCAAGTGTCCTCTTAGAAGAAAATCTTTATTTAATGGACTTGACATTCTGCTAGACAAGGATGTCCACAAGACAAATGAGCAAATTACTGGGTCTCTAACCCAAAGTATCATCTCCCTATTATCTGCTGCCTACAGGCAGCTGGGTCAGACATACATTTTCCCCTTCTCTCCCCTCCCCTTCCTCCCTAGTCACTTTTCTTATCTTCCTCCCCACCTCCCCTATACATATAGAACAATACTTTGGGGGAATGAGGAGTGGTCTTGCATAGTGGATATTGTATTGAACTGGGAGTTGAGAAGACTTGGTATCAAATCTTGCCTCCAACATTTACTGTCTCTGTGCCTCAGTTTTAGGAGTCTGATAGAACCAGCTCTTAACCTCTTGTGAGAACTGATGCCTAAATTTTTACTGTGAGAATTGTATCTCAAAAGTCAGTAAACACTATGTCAGGGATCGATTATTGTTGTGTTGATTGTCGAGACTTAAGAAAGTGATGGAGAAAATATTAATAATGCAGATGAAACTTTAAAATGTGTGTATGTATGTATGTGTATATAACCATATATATTTGAGAGATGGTATTTAGACATTTACTGTCACACTCCTGTTTGTTTCCCCATCTGTAAAACCAGGATGTCAGACCGGATTGCCTCTAAGATAAGTTACAGCTCCAGAACTATGATCCTAAGAGTGAACACTGGGGCCTCCCTCCCCATCAGTGAGGGCATATGAGGAAATAATGCTGCAGTTGTAGTTATTGTTCATTTACTTATTTGTTCATTCATTTATTCAGTTTTGAAGGCAATTGGGGTTAAGTGACTTGCCCAGGGTCACACAGCTAGTAAGTGTCTGAGGCCAGATTTGAACTGCTCTGGTTGCATTTAGGAGAGATCTCCATTTAAATCCTCCCTCCAGCATTTACTAGCTCATGGGCAAATCACATCTTCTCTGGAGCCTCAGTTTCCTTTTCCGTGTGCTGAGGATAATCATACCAATAGTCCTTTCTTCACAGAGTTATTCTGAGGTTCAAATATGATAGTGCATGTAGAGTTCTTTGAAAGTCTTTAAGGGCTAGAGAAATGTTACCTCTGGCTGGTATAGATGCCAGGCCTCCTTGGGCATTGAGGCTCTTTGGCCTTCTGTTTGCCTCTGCCAGCTCACCTCTAACTAGAGCCATCCCTAGGATATGGTGAATCAGTAGTCTTATTTATGTGTTAAGTCTGAAGAGTAGTGGGGGAAGGAAGGAGCAGGAAGGAGGAAAAGGGGCTGATGCTGCTGGGGGTATTAATGCCCTTTGGACAAAGCATTTGCTAGGTAGGGCCATGGAGAGGTAAGAGCACCAGACTGGAGTTAACAACCCAGGGCAGTGGAAGGAACACAGGACTGGGAGCTGGGAGACATGAGGACTAGGAACCTTTTTGCCCCTAATTGCTGACTAATTCTGGGCAACTTACTTCTCCTCTGGATCTCTATTTCAAGTCTAAAAGCAAAGGGCTTAGACTAAACCTAGGAGTGCCGCCATTTTGTGATGGAATGGAATTAGGTGGGCCTTACTCTCCCTCTTTCTCATCTCATGCAAGGTTGAAGCAGCTTATTGGCTCTCTTTCCCCTTTAGTGCTACTCATGGGGTTCATTTATACACTGGATATATGTGTGGCGTGAATATATGGATATGTGTAAGACTGAGACTGCATACTGTTTTTCCCCCTTTCAAGGGTACTCTTAGTATTCATATAGACTATATAAATGTGCTCTATGAGTGTGTAAGTGTGTGTGGGGTACACCACACCATTATCAGTATTACTCTTCAAGCCTTGGGATACCAGGGATTTGGGGGAAGGGCAGTGTCCTGGGTCTTTGGGTCAATTGGTCTCCTTCTTCCAGTGCCTATTTCTTGAGAACTTTGTATTGAATCATCTCATTATATCGTATTCTACCTGGATCCTGAGGACCTTCACTTGGATACTTGGATACTGTTAGGAAGTGTGTTGTAATGGAGAGAACGTTGAACCTGGAGTCAGGATAACCTTACGTTCAAAATCCAGCGCAGACATTGAGATGCTATGTGATCCTGGATAAGTCACTTAACCCCTTTTAAATCCACACCTTTATTTGTAAAATAGGAATACTAATACCTGTATTACCTACCTCAGGGTGGCTGTGAGGCACCGTGGGAGACTGTGTATAAAGCTTGCTATAAATGACAGCTATTATTTTTACTTCAAGCACTCCCCCCCCACTTGCTGGTGCCCACTTAGAACATGCTAATCAAGGTGCCCAGACCCCCTCGGAATACCATCCTAACCAAGATAGGTTGGGGTGGGTGGTTTATTGTTCATTCCTTTCTCTTCTTGTCCCCAACTAACCAGGCCTTAGATTTAGTTATGAACCTGAGATCCCTGGGCCAGCTACTCTGCTCTTGGGCTCCAAGGCTTATGAAGCAAGTTATCCTTTGGATCATTGGGGAACGTCATGTGTGGCGACCCAGCATAATACGTATTATTCTGAACTTTCTTAAGTTACAACTAAAATAATAATTATTTCTAACAATAACAACCTACTTCTTTGGTAGCAATTTGAGAATTTCAAAGCATTTCTCATAACTATGCCTATTTTCCAGATGAGGAAATTGAGGCACAAAGAGTCTAAAGCAGTTTGCGTAAGGTTGGAAGGCTGATTATCATCAGAGCTGGAATTCAAACCTAAGTCTCTCTACTCCCAAGTCAGAGTGCTTATAGCTGGGAAGGAGAGGGTGGGCCGAGTGTGAAAGCAAGAGAGAACCAAGAGGAAGAAAAGACTTTCTAAAGCAGAGGCAGCACAGGGGGCTGTGGTTCTGGGGGAGGAGGAACCCCCAGGGGTGCATGACTTAGTGTGTGTGTATGTGTGTGTGTGTGTGTGTGAGAGAGAGAGAGAGAGAGAGAGAGAGAGAGAGAGAGAGAGAGAGAGAGAGAGAGAGAAGGGAGGGTGAGAGAACAGAGGTATGGAGGAGGAGGAGAGAGAAGGGAGGGGATGGGGGAGGGGGAGGGGAGGAAAGGAGGGAGAGGGTGGATTTCTTCTTGGGATGAGCTGGGCTGAGGTACGTACACAGAGCTGGAGGAGCCCAACCAGAGATCAAAGCTAGGATGAAAGGAATTCTTCTTAGAAACAGCAACTGGGACGCAGGGCTTTGTGACAGGAGAGACTAGACAGGCAGATGGCCTTTGCTTGTCAGTGGGAGTTGCTTGTGAATTCTCTTGGAAGGAGGGAATACAGTCACAGGTCCCCTTCCTCCTCATCGCCCTCTATTTCCCCCACCAGAGGCAAAACTGAAGGACTCAGGCTGGGCCCTGGCTAATAGTCCTGGAATTACTGGATGTTTTCAGCGCTGGAACAGAACTTAGAGAGAGTGTAGCCCAGTGATGCCAACAAACACATATAGAAATGGTGCCTTGCAGTCCACATATTATCTTAGGAGGCCAAATAGAAAGATTATCTATGTCCTATTGTCATTTTTATTTATTTTGTTAACTATCTGCCAATTATATTTTAGGCTGGTTCAGGACCCCCCTTGGGAATGTTGCTGGCAGGCTGCTTCTCTGGTCCCACCTCCTTATTTTATAGAGGAGGATCCCAGTGGGGCCTAGAGAACTTGGGTTCCATAGGTCTGTGAGTGTATTTCAAGGTCATGTGTGAATTAGGAAGGGAAAAAAATACATCTTGACTTAAATATGATTGTTTCCTATGTAATTCTATGAATTTTATTTCATGCATCTGAAAACACTCTGGGAAGGGAGTTCAGAGACTTTGTCTGACTGCCAGAGAGGTCCATGACATAAAACAAGAGCTCCTGAATGAGATGATTTGCCCATGTTTACCCAGCAAGTTTCTAACTAAGCTTATTCTGGTGCCTCGTGCCTCCTGGTTTTTTCTCCTGGTTCACATTGCATGACCCTCTTGAATCATGTTTCCCTTGGAGAACTAGAACTTATATATGGACTCCATGCTTTAAGTGAGGAGCCCATTCTGAAGTGACAATGGCTTTAGTTGTCTTCAAAGGGATCTCTGAGGGTGGAAAAATCCCACAATGGTGGACCTGACCAAAGCTGAGCTCCCTTAGAAGGGTGTTCCTTAGGGCAGAGGTATCAGATTTGAAGCCTGGGGCATGTGACCCAACCCAATTAAAGTGTAATTGGGAAATATTTAACAAAGTAAACAACACAATAAAGCATAAGTAATATTAATACTTTTCTAATAGTTTTCTAAGTCTATGTATGTGGTTCAAAGGGATCCTTATTTATGGTTTTAAGTTGTTGAATTGTTTCAGTCTTGTCTGACCCTCTGTGATCTCATTTGGGGTTTTCTTGACCAAGATACTGGAGTGGTTGCTATTTTCTTCTCCAGCTCATTATACAGATGAGGAAACTGAGGCAAACAGAGTTCAGTGACTTGCTCAGGATCACACAGCTAGGTAAGTGAGGCTAGATTTGAATTCAGGTCCTCTGGACTCCAGGGACCTGCTTTATCCATGTGTCACTCCAATGTGCCACTCAGCTGCCTCTATTTCTATAGTGGTAAGAAACCATATTCTGAAGGAAACAGTTGAGATTCAGAATAGTCCTTTTTGGTTCCTTTATGGATATCTTTCTTTAAAGGACTACCCCTTGTCCCAAAGGAAGCTAGGTTGCGTAGTGAATAGAACTCAGGACTTAGAGTCAGAAAAGCCCGAGTAGAGTCCTACCTTAGACATTACCCAGCTATATAACCCCGGGCAAGTTGTTTAACATCTTTGTGCCTGCCTGAGTTTCCTCATCTGTTGGGGTAATGATAGCACTTGCCTCATAGGGTTGTTGTGAGGATAATCATTGGAAAGCACTTTGTAAACCTTAAAGCACTATTAAATGCTAGCTATTATTCAGAGGGGCCCAATCAGGGTCCATCAGTAAACCAATTTGTGAACTGAGAACCCATTATATGTCCAGCACCACATCATGTTTTTCTTTGACTGCAAACACAAAGACTGATAACCTAATCCTAACTCTAGGTTCTCATAGTCTTGCTAGTGGGGGAAACAAGATGTACAAAAAAGATAATTAGAAACAAATCTCTAGATGTCTGGGGCCAAGGAAATGTCAAAGATAATACATGGGATGAAAGCAAGTGAAAGGCCCTGTGAATTGGAGACACTTCATGGAGGGGAGGGATTTGAGCTGGGTTTTGAAGGATGGGTAGTATTTAAAGACGTGAAGGCCAAAGAGAAGAGGTGGAGATGTACAGGGTGTGTTTAGGGAACGGAAGGGACCTGTGTGGTAGGGGTTGAGGAGTGGATCTCTTGGGTGGAGTTAGAATCAGGTTTCTCTGAGCAAGCTCTTGCCTGTTGTTTCTTCCTTTCTCCGTGCAAGGCTCTCCAGTATTCTTCTCTGGCTCTTAGTATTGGTCTGTTATGTTGGGTTTTGGCAGGAAGATGGGAGCATTAACATTTGGGTGGGGAGCAATCACCCCTAACCCTCTCCCAGAGGGAAGAGATTGCAGACAGCAGTCATGACTTCAGTCCTTCATGCTCAACTCTCACCCAGTGTATGGTGCTTGCTAGTAGGGTTTGGCCCTCAATTTTCTGGACCAAGATCTTTTCCTAACCTGTGCCTCTGAAAGTGAAGAAACCCTACCCTTGTTTCTGCCCTGGGCTATTCTGCAGATACATGGAGTGTGGGTGGTATGGCCCAGAGCATGGTGAGTGGGGGCAGGCCAATGTTGGGGTGACTCTGGTGAATGGGGAGGGCAGTGGGGCTTCAGAAGGAAGAGGAGAGGGAATAGAGAGGAAATCATTAGCCCTGCTCCCTACTCGCCTTTCACCGTGACTGGGGAGATAAACTGCTTATTCTCAGGTTGTCTCCTCAGCCGAATGCAGAAGTGTGTTATTTAAATTTCTAAATCACATTCATCTTCTAACAGCTGTCAGATTCTCTGAGTGTCAAGAAAAATGGGGCTTTAGCAGAGCTGCTGTCACCTCTTATACCTCTCTCTCCAGGGGAAGGGGGAAAGGGGGTAGCATGGGGTCCAAAGAGACTAGGAATGGAACTAGTTTTTCTTCTTTTCCATTAGTTGGGCCTTGAGAGTCCTAGGGGTAGTGAGGAAACCAGATGGTGCTGCGCTTTTGCTGACCTGCTGTGTGTCCCCAGAGAAAAACCTTCGGGCCTCTCTGGAGAGGGAGCCAGCTGTTGGTCTACTAGGAGTTGTCTTGCTTGTGAAGCTGGTCTTCTGCAGATTCTTTTCTGTCTCTTCTCTCCCATTCCTTGCCTTCAAGTAGCTTGTGAGTACTTACAGATGGTTCCAGTGGCCTCTTATTGGGAGAATGATGGCAAAACTTTCCCTTAAATATGATGCTGACCTTAGTTTCCTCATGTGGAAAATGAGAGGTTTGGACTAGATGACTTCTGAAGTCCCTTCTAGAGCTATGATTGTCATAAGATTCTACTCTGAACCCCTTCCCTTCTACCCTTGGAAAATTTGCATTAAGGACCCTAAGGAAATGGCACTACTTTAGTTAAGGGAATGAAATCTCAACTAGTAGAATTTCAGGCACATTAGGGGGAGAGATGGGCAAATAGGTAGCACAATGGATAGAACACTGGGTCTGAAAGTTCAAATCCAGTCTCAGATACTTATTAGCTATGTGACGCTGGGCAAGTCACTTAATGCTATTGGCCTCAATTTCCTTATCTGTAGAATGAACTGGAGGAGGAAATGGCAAACTACTCCAGTATCTTTACCAGGAAAACCTCAAATGGTGTCATGGAGAGTTGGACACAACTAAAATGACTGAATAACACCAAGTAGGAAAGATATTTTGGACCAAGTGATTGAGAGGTACTTTTAAATTCCCTTAAATTCCATCATATAGAGAAACACCTACTTCACCACCAACATGTAAGATCAGCACTGTTGGCAGCCAATGTGTCAAATGACTGTTGTCTTTTCCTAGTCCAAAGACCAGGAACCATGCTTCCTTTCCCAATTCCTAAGCCTAGTCTGACCATACCTTTACAAGGCACCTAGAATTTGTCTGAGTCAGATTTCTGTACACAGTTTGACCACTGAACTATCTTCTTCCCTTTCTTTCTGTGGGACTATATGCACACTCTGAAAAATAAGATTTAAGGAAAGGACTAAGTTGGGAATTTTTGTCAGACATTTTTCCACAGCCTGTTCCTTGAATACCATTTGGTGAACTTGTAGGGATAAATATCTAGAAGGTGTGAATGTGTGTGTGTGTGTGTGTGTGTGTGTGTGTGTGTGTGTGTGTGCATGTGGTGGGAATTAGAAGGCACATGGAGTAAGTATGGAAGACAGAATTTGTATGTAGAGGGTATCTGCATGGCACAGTGGAAAATATACTCACTCTATAGTTAGGGGTCCTGGGTTCAAATCCTGACTTTGGGGCTAACTACCTGTTTGACCTCAGGCAAGTAATTTCAGTTTTACTCTGCTTCCTGCCCCACCTCAGTTTCCCCAGGTGTACTTTGAAAGAACCGGGCTAGGCATTCTTTGAGGTCCCTCCGTCACCGGATATATGATTCTGTAATGATAGGGCATTCATCAATGGTTTGTGGTTACTGGGAGAGAAGAAAGGCAGGAGGGAGAATAAGGTGTAGCTAGGAACAGTGTCCCGCAGTGTCCCACAGCCTGATGTCTTGCCAGTCGTTGCCTCTCCACAGCCCTACTTCCCCTGCTGCTAGGGATGCTGTGCAGTAGGATGGAGTCATTTCTTCCATGTGCTTTGGGTTGGACCCGAAGGATGACTAGTGGTATGTATGAAGAAGTAAGGGGAAGCCTAGCTAGATTTCCCCCAGTGATCACCATTTTTGTATGTAAGGAAGCTTCTTCTAGCTTATTTTATTGGCATGCAGGCCCTTAGGCACCCTCTCTGCAGGGGTGTGTGTGTGTGTGTGTGTGTGTGTGTGTGTGTGTGTTTGAGTGGGGGAGAGAGGGAGGAAGGGAGGGAGGGAGGGAGGGAGAGAGAGAGAGAGAGAGAGAGAGAGAGAGAGAGAGAGAGAGAGAGAAAGAGAGAGAGAGAGAGGGTTTGGTTCCTTAGCCAACTTATGAGGGCACCATGCTCTTAATTATGTATTAACACCTTAGCAGGGATGAGAAAGAACCAGGTGAGAGCAGGAGCAAGCTACAGGATGGTCATGGGGGGTAGGGTAGGATTCCAGGAGGAGACAAAGGGGAGTGGATGTAGAGACCAAGGACAAACTAAAGCATGCATCATTGCCATAAGCTCCCTCCTCCCTCCCCGTTTTTCTCTTTGGAGTGGGGGTTGGTAGAGGCTGCCCTGCCTCCTGCAGGCACAGGCTGGCCTGGAGAGAAGCAACCTCAGGGGTGGCTTTTTTCTATCTCAGTTTGGAGGGTGTTTACTATCATCCTCTTTGTTCTGCCAACCTTGCTCACTGCTGGTTACCCACAGCACATGCTCCTGTTGGTGGGGCCCGGGAGAGCACAGAAGCATAGAATGGTGGAGCTTAGAAAATAAACCTTAGAGGTCATCGAATATGTCCCCCATCCCCATCCCTCCATTTTTTCAGGAGCTGCACATAGAAAAGATGCGGGGGGATGGATTTGTTTGTTTTTAAAAATAATTTTATTTGTTATATCTTTGGTTTTTATAATGTTTAAATTTCTCCCAATGTCTCTTCTCTTTCCCCTCTCCCATAGAGCCATCCCACATAGCAAAGAATATCAGATGGTTTATTTGTAAGCCTGTGTGTCTGTATGTACATGTGTACACACACGCTTTGCATGTATGTATGATTGTATGTGTTGGGGTCTCTGGAGGTTTCTAATCAGGATAGAATTCTGTTTTTGAGGGTGTGATTAGCATATTGTTTTGCTCAGAGAAAGGTAAGGCCTACGGAGTAGGTGACCTACAGTTGTCTGTTTTTGCCTGGGGATACAGAAGAGATGGTGTTCTGTCATTTAAGGGTGATTAGTCAGGGCTGGTCTTAGGAAGAGGCCAGTTGGATTGCAGTAATGTCAGGGCAGGTCCTTCTGGGTACTCTCTCTTCCTCCCCTTACAAATATCTCTCTCACTGTCTGAATTTTCACTATTAGAAATAGAGTCCATTGGGTTTTGAAAGCCTTTTGGTTTTCAAAAACTTGCCGAGGAAACCACAGGGTGGAATATCTTAAACCACTGCAGATTGACTTAGGGTTAGTACCCTGAAGGGAATAAGAGGAGACTGCATGAGGGGGAGGGTCAGAGACAAATTCTGCTATAAGGATCTTACATTTAGGTAGAAGGATAAAGAAAGCTCTTTTTTCCCCCCATCAGAAACTCTTCTCAGTGAGCCATAAGAGGTCAGAGGGGTCTCTCTGTTTGTTCTTAGGTAGGGGTAGCCCATGGTAGGAGACTTGTCCTTGGTCATACAAGCCAGGATTTTAATGTACATACATCCTCTTATACCAAATCCAGGTGCTGCCCCTTTCCACTGTACCACATGGAGAAGCCATACAACTAGACCTTATCATTGTCCTACCATCAGTGACAGCCACAAGAAAGAAAGGCAGGAAGTGCCCTTTGGGGATATATGTCTGCCTTTTGGAACCTAGTCTGGTACCCAGGGAAGCACTGGGGAATCTGAGGGATGGAGAGGAAGGACGAATGTGAGAAACTCAGGAAAGGGCAGGGATCAATTGTGAGTCTCTGCTTTTTTTGCACATCTGACTGACTGAAGTTCTCATGGATGGGAGAATCCGGAGGAAATTGCTGGGCCCTAACTCCAATCCCTGAGAGTCCCAGCACCTCCTTTTTTCCCTTTTAGAAGTTTTTCCCAGTGACCCATAGGTGGTCAGGGGTCCCTATGTTTGTCCTTAGGTAGGTGTGTCCATGGTAGGAGACCATGATTCTAGGACTCTGGGGTCCTGACTTATTAGAACACTCTTCTAATTGGTGTTTCTGTCTCATCCCACTCCAATCCTCCACTCAGCTATCACAATGATCTTTTTTTTTTGCCTCTAACTTAATTTTTTTTATTTTTAAAAAATTTATTTAATTTTAGTTTTCAGCATTCACTTGTATAAGATATTGAGTTCTAATTTTTTCCTTCTCCCCTGTCCCCAAGGCGGCATGCAATCTAAGCTATACATGTACAATCATATTAAACATATTTCCACATTACTCATTTTGTGAAAGAAGAATCAGAACAAAAGGGAAAAATTATGAGAAAGATAAAACAAAAAAAGTGAGAGAGAAAATAGTATTCTTCAGTTTGCATTCAGACTCCATAGTTCTTTCTCTGGATGTAGATAGCATTTTCCATGAGTCTTTTGGAATTGTCTTTGGTCATTGTAATACTGAGAGGAGCTAAGTCTGTCAAAGCTGGTCATTGAACAAAGTTGCTGTTACTTCAGTCAGCATCAGTTCATGTAAGTCTTTCCAGGTTTCTCTGAAGTCCACCTGCTCATTAAAATGATCTTTTTTGAGTACACTTCTGACCACATAAGCTCTCTCTCCTTCCAACTGAACAAACTCCAGTGGCTCTCTATTACTTCTAGGATCATGTAAAATCCTCTGCTTAGCACTTAAAGCCCTTCACAATCTGGCCCCTTTCTATCTCTCCCATCTCCTTAGAATTTGCTCTTCTTAAATTCTATAATTCAGCCCCACTGACCTTATTATTTCCTACTTTCTATTTCCAGAATCTGGGTATTTGTACAAGCTTTCACCCATGCTTCTCCCTTTTCATCCTGGCTTCCTTTAAGACTCACATCCCACCTTCTAAAGAAGGCCATCCTAGATCCCAGTTATTTCTAATTCCTTCTTGCTAATATCTCCCTTTTATACTGGATATATCTTGTATGTACACAGTTATTCTCATGTTGTCTCTCTCTGAATTCCTTGAAGGCAGGAACCATGTGTTGTCTTTTTTTGTATAACCAACACTTAGCATGGTACCTGGCACACAGGTGTTTAATAAATGTTTGTTGACTAAAAAAAGGTGCTTAAAGGGCAGTTTGTTTGGGGTGGAATGGGAATGAATATTCTGTGTGTCTAATAAGTGAGTTGTGGAACCCCAGAAAAAATTAAAGCATTATTTCCAGTAACAATACCAGAAAAGAAAAAAAAGATGAGTGTGTGTTTGAAAGGTGGAGGAAGAGGGGGAAGAGGGAAGAAGATAAGAAGACCTGAGACAAAGTATTTCGGTTTTAAGAGGCCCTGCCACTCTCTAGGCCTTGGTTCCTCCTTATTCTCTACACCTGCCTCTCTTCAGTGACATAGGGTGAGTGAGGATAATGAATCAGAACTGTCTCCCCAGAGGCTGGGAGATCAATTTGTTAATGTTTTGGAAAGTGCCAAATGTCATTAAAGCATAGACTTTTCACCCAGGCAGCCTCTTGCCATCTATTCATCTGCCGCCTATGCCTGAGGCTCACCCTTTCCCTCCCTCCTCTCCAGCCTTTATGGCAAGCTGAGGAGGCTTTGCTTGGGAAGGATCATGGGAATGAGCTTGTGTTTCTGGTTTCTCTTGACCTGGGATAATTAAGTCTAGAATTCTTCCTCATGTCTCACGTGATCTTAGTTTGTTCTGCGTGGCCCTCTAGTAACAGCATACTTACTCCCTCACAGTTTCCCTTAACTAGAGGGAGACTTCAGACAAAGGGGTAAATGTTTACCTCCTGGTTCTCAAAAAATATAAATGTGACACATTTTTAGGTTGAATCTGTATAATTAAAATTTTTTTTCTATCGCTTTCTTAAGTCTATACAATCAACAGAAGAAGAAAGGAAGCCTTAATCTGTAGCTCTTGCCAATTTCTGAGGTGTAAATGCTCACACTGAAAATTTAACAATCGCCTGTCCTCAACTTGTATGAGTTGACTCTAGCCAGACCTTTCTGATTTTGGTAAAGAGGCTGGCAACTGTTGACAGGTGTGCTTTTGGGGGACATGGCCAGTCGGGAAGTTGGTGATGTTTATCGCTGATGCCCTCCCACCTTTCTTTTTGTTATTTTACTGAGGACCCTTTCCTTCCTCCTGATGCTGCCCCTCTACCCCCAATCCTTTGTTCCCTTCTTGCTTTCAGATGGTTGTTCACTAATCTTTGTTCAGGGATCAGCTAGTAATTAAAGTGTTAGTTGATATTATAGTGGAACTCCTCCAGACACTATTTCCTTTTGGAAAGAGAATCCTTGAAGATGGAAAAGACTTCAAGACCCAAAGGAATGAAATTCTAATGAGAGGAAAGGGAAGGGAATAACATTTATTCAGCATCTACTCTGCTGGGCATCTTACTAAGCACTTTACAAAGATTATCTCGTTTGATTCTCATAACAGCCCTGAGAGGTAGGTGCTATTTTTATTATTACAGTTGAGGAAACTGAGGCAGAGATTGAGTGAATTGCCTAAGGTCACATAGCTAGGAAGCTTTTGAAGTTAGATTTAAACTCAGGCCCGGCACTCTATCAACTCCATTGTTTAGCTGGTAGAATGAAAGGTAGGGAGAGTTTAGGAAGGAGAATGTGTGGCAGCAGAGAGGTCTTGGTTCATATTTTCACTTTGTTGAAAGGAATTTGAGGGGGTCAGAGATTCTCCTTGGGGAATGCATCCTGTCTCTTTCTTTGCTGGCAGAAAAGCTCATCTGGGCCTTTCTCCTGGTGTGTGAGGGGTGGTAAGGACACTTCTCCTTACACTATTGTACAGTGTAGTGGAAAGAGGATTGTATTTAGAGATCTGAGTTCAAGTCTTGACTCTTCCCTTAAATGACTGTGATCTCAGGTTTATGGGAGGTAGCCAGATGTGAGACTTTGAGTCTGCTAGATCCTTGTTGGATAAGACCCCCTTACAATTTCGGATCAATAATCCTATGAATTTAGGATTGACTCCTGGCTGTTAACAAGTCAATTTCTGGTTCTGTTTCCTCATCTGTTCAAGGAGAAGGCTGCGCCAGAGAGACTTCAAGCTATCTGATTTCCAGCTCTGAAACCTAGGAATGAATGCCACTTGTTTTAATAGCAAGGGTCTTGCTTGGAGAAGGGTACTGGAGAGAAGGCAGTT
This sequence comes from Potorous gilbertii, assembly GCA_028658325.1. NCBI lineage: Eukaryota > Metazoa > Chordata > Mammalia > Diprotodontia > Potoroidae > Potorous > Potorous gilbertii. Next base: position 203,873,680 of record CM053769.1, on the reverse strand, counting down.
GTCCTGATGAGCTCTGAAGTGGGCCTCTCTTCTGAGATCCATCAGTCAATAAACACATTAGTGCCAACTATATGCCAGGCATAAATCTGCTGGCATAGAAGGGACCCTGGGTCCCTTGCCCTCCTTCTCCCCTCCTGCAAGAAGAGGGAAGGAGCTGTTTTCCTGGTAACAAGGCAATTGTCTATTTCTATTGCTTCATTTCCTGCCTTTTTATTTTATGTTGTTTGTTTGTTTCTAGGAAATTTACCAAGTTTTGGCCCAGGGGTTTCCATTTTTTCCCCCACAGCAAATGCTTTCTCTATTCAAGCTCCAAATGGAAGCAACTGAGGCTATAATTACACGGGCATTAGCGCAGGAACATGCTGAGAGGAGAGGGAACAAAGCACCTGGGAAACCTAACGCAGCCACGGGCCTAAATTAGCTACCGTTCCTATTTGCAATTGTCTCTCCCCAAGCCCTCCTTCTGTCTGTCTTCTTCTTAGCTCTGGGCCATTGCTTCCTTGCCCAGGAGCCACACTGGGGTTTGCGAGAGAAGGTTGGATGCTCATGGACAGCTCCTCCCACCATGGCCTGTTCCCTCTGAGTAGTCCCTTCCTTGGTGAGGCCTTTTTCCCTTTCCCTTTCCTCCCCAACTGTCCCCTCCCTTCCTCTCCCCTTCCTTCCTCTCCCCTCCACTCCCCCCATCCTCGGCTGGTGGGTAACTTGGGAGCTGGGGGAACAAAAGCATGGCCCCTGATCATTTATGGTAGCTCTGAATTGCCTTTATTTTTATTTTATTTTGGAGGGGGTAGGTGAGGCAGTTGG
>CM053769.1:203774455-203872376 GCA_028658325.1 Potorous gilbertii | reverse complement strand
AGAGTTTCATTCTTTGGAGTTGAACCCTCAGCGCCTAGCACAGGTGCTTGGAATGAATAGAGCTCTGGGCCTGGAGTCAGGAGGACCCGAATTAAAATCTAGCTTCAGACACTAAATAGCTATGTGACCCTGGGCAAGCCCTTAACCTCTGTTTGCCTCAGCTTCCTCTACTGTAGAAAGGAGCTAATCATAGTACCTGGTTCTAGGGTGGTGGTGAGTATCAAATGAGATCATATTTGTGAAAGCACTTAACATAGTACTCAGCACATGGTAGGCATTTAATAAATGTCTATTCCCTTCCATTTCCCTTCCTTTTAGAAGGTGCTTAATAAATGCTTGTTGATTGATTGGTCTTGTTTCCTTAAATATGCTATAAATTCTTAAAGAGAGAGGACTTAATCTTTTTATCCTCACAATCTAGCTGGTGGACCTATGATCTCAGCCCCCCCCTCCTTTTTTGGGGGGCTGTGTACTTATGTGGGGAACTTTTCTTGGAGTGCAGCTCAGTCAATCAAAGAGGCAATGACTGAGTGCTTACTTACCAGGTGCTGGAAATATAAAGAAGTAGCTAGGTGCCAAGTAGAGAGAATTCTAGGCTTCAAGTTAGGAAAACTCATCTTCCCGACTTTAAATCAGGCCTCAGATACTTACTAGCTGTATGACCCTGGGTAAGTCACTTAACCCTCTTTGCCTCAGTTTCTTCCTCTGCAAAATGAATTGTAGAAGGGAATGGCCAACCACTCCAGTATCTTTGCCAAGAAAACCCTAAATGGGGTCAAGAAAAATCAGATATGACTGAAATAACTGAACAACAAAGGGGAAAAATAAGGGAAAAAACAGTCCCTGCCTTTAAGGAGTTTATATTCTATTTAAAAAAATTAGATACAAAATGAATACAAGGTCTGCCACCTATCTGTGACTTATGGCCATAAAGGATTCCCTTGGGGCACTCAGAGGTTAGTTGCTGGTTAGCTGCACTATCAATATTTGTCAGAGACAGAACTTGAACCAAGCTCTTCCTGACTCTAAGGTAACCCTGGGTACAAAGGGCTCGGTGGATTCTGTGCACTGATGTCACATGGTAAAATGCTTTGTCAGATTCTTGTTTATGCTAATTGGGGGAAGGGAGAGAGAGTGCCACTACAAAACCTCCAGTTAATCTTGGAGGCTCAACTTGTCAGTAGCTTCCAAGACTCAGAGAACACCACAGTCAGGGGGTCCTATACTTAGATCTGAAAGGGACCCTAGAAATCATAGATCAGAGCTATGACAGATATCAGAGGGAGCCTAGTCCAGCACATCATTTTGCAGATGAAGACACTGAAGTCCATAGTAGGGAAGTAACTTGTTCAAGAGCAGCTAGGTGACCCAGTGTATAGAGTTCTAGGCCTGGATTCAGAAAGACTCATCTTCACGAGTTCAAATCTGGCCTCAGACACTTACTATCCATGTGACCCTGGGTAAGTCACTTAACCCTGTTTGCCTCAGTTTCCTCATCTGTAAAATGAGCTGGAGGAGGACATGGCAAACCCCTCCAGTATTTTTGCCAAGAAAACCCCAAATTAGAGCACAAAGAATAGGATGTAACTGAAAAATGACTAAACATTAACAAATTTGTTCAAAGTCACACAGTCAATTAGTCAGTAAATATTTATTAAGTGCCCACTAGAGAATAAAGTCAATTTACAGCTGTGAATTTAACTTTGTTCCTCTGAATCACATCCTAGCTTTCTTTGCCTGGCATATACCAAATAGATCTAAGTCATCTAGCAACTACTTGAACCTAAGTTTTTTGCCAATGGAGAAATGTCAGTTGAGAAGAAAGAGAAAACATTCCAGAAGTACCATCCAGTTCAACACTTTCCTAAGCAGATGAAAAAACTGAGACTCAGAAAATTTAAGTGACTTGCCCAAGGTCGTATTCCTAAAGCACAGATTTGACCGTTACTCTTCTGTTGGGTAAACTTCACTGGCTCCCTATTGCCTCCAGGATCAAATACAAATGCTGACACCAAAAAAACCTGGTGTAAAAGTACCTTTCCAGCCTTATTATTATTCCAGCTTCTCTCCTCACACTTTTTGATCCATTCAAATTGTCATTCTTGCTGCTCGGCCCACATGAAACTCCACCTACCATCCCCCATCTTTGTACAGTCTGGCTCCCATGCTTGGAACGATCTCCCTTCTCCCATCTACCTATTAGAATCTCTGGTTTCCTTTAAGAAGTAACTCAAATACCACTTCATACATCAGTCTTTTTCTGACATCCTCCAGGTGTTCGCTCTCTCTTCAAACCCCAAATTACCTGGTATTTATTTTGTATGTAGTCATCTGTATACGTGTTGTTCTCCTAATGGAATGTGAATTCTTTGATTGCTGGGAGTGTGATTTTTGTCGTTTTATCCGCAGTTGCTGGTATAATGGTAGCGTTTGTGATAGGATAAGGTTTGGGGCAGTAGTAACAAGACTGATGCCTCTCTTTGTCCAGAGATGTTTCACTTCCCTCTCTTGCTTTGACTTTCAGTCCATATTTATGTGATGCCCTTGCTCCAAGCTAGGCAGTGTACCACAGTGGATCTGGGATTCTAATCCTGCTTATGTGACTTGGAGCAAATCACTTTACTTTTCTAGATCTCAGTTTCTTCATCTATTAAAATGGGCTTGGGCTCAATATCTTCTAAGATTCTTCCAGCTCTGCATCTATTAGCCCATTAGTCATAACTATCCTGCTCTGGCCAGGGCCATCTACTTTGTACTGTGATGGACAGAGCCCTGGACTGAGCCAGGGTAGGCTAGTGGCCAGAGAGCTGGACCTAGAGTCACAGGATCTGAGACTCATATTCAGCCTCTGACAGTTACTAGTTGTGTGACCCTGGGCAAATCACTTACTGCCTTGGGTCTCAGTTTTCTCATCTGTAAAATGATGGAGTTGGCCTGAATGACTTCTGAGAGAGATCCTTTCCAGTTCTCAGTCTCTGGTCCTGTGATCTTAGCTCACTCATCTCTCTGGCCATCAGTTTCTCCATCTATAGAATGAGGATAGTGGGGGACCTGTAGTATCAATTTTGTAAAACTGTTATGAGGATCATATGAAGTAATGCATGAGCAGTGCTTGCCACCTTGAAAGTCTGTAGGGAATGTCAGCTATTATAGTGATAATTATTAAATATAATAGAAGTAAGCAGTAGAACTGGGTTATAGCCTAAATAATAAGGTTCATTGACTTAGAACTGACTTTAGAAAACATCAAGATGGGGAAACTGAGGCCTGTAAAAGTTAAGTAATTTGCCCAAGGTCACATAGGTCAAGAAGTCAAAGTTAGTATTCAAACCCAAGCCTCTGATAGGAAATTACTTAGCCTTTCTGGGCTTAGCTTCTTCCTCTGTCTTGCCCTCCTAGTACCCACTATTGTGGGCACCACCATGAGATGGTGGATGATGTCTATGTGTTTTAAAAGGGATGAGGACTCATTATTATTTATGTTTTTGCCTTTGCTCCATACTCCTGATGACCTCTGACCCCCTTCCTCCTCAGGGACAGGGGCAGATCCGGCCATGAACGCGAAAAGTAACCACTGCCTAGACGCTGCCAAGGCCTGCAACCTGAACGAGAACTGCAAGAGGCTGCGTTCAGCCTACATCTCCACCTGCAACCGTGAGATCTCCAACTTTGAGCGCTGCAACCGCCGTAAGTGCCACAAGGCCCTGCGCCAGTTCTTCGACAGGGTACCCAGCGAGTACACCTACCGCATGCTTTTCTGCTCATGCCGCGACCAGGCCTGTGCTGAGCGCCGCCGGCAGACCATCCTCCCCAGCTGCTCCTACGAGGACAAGGAGAAGCCCAACTGCTTAGACCTGCGGAATGTGTGCCGGACCGACCACTTGTGCCGGTGAGAACACCCCTGGCGCTTACCGCTGCCCCCGGAGGGTGAGGGCAGCTCAGTGGTCTTCTGTTACCAGAGAGTATTGGCAGGGGGTGTGTGTGTGTTTGTGTGTGACAGACAAGAGAAGGGGGGGGGAGAGAGAGAGAGAGGAGAGAGAGAGAGAGAGAGGAGAGAGAGACAGAGACACACAGAGAGAGAAAGAAAGAGGGGGAGAGAGAGGAACAGGAGAAAGAGAGGAGAGGAGAGAGAGTGAGAGGGAAAGAATAGAGAGTAAGAGAGAGGGGAGAGAGAGAGAGTGAGTTAGAGTTTGGGGTACTCATAATTATAATGTAGTCGGGCTTGGCTTGGAGTGTGTGAAATGTTCAGGAGATGGATTTGCAGAGACCATTCCATGATGTGTACACTGAGCTGCCCAGTCATGCTTGCCCTGATCCAACCCCTGCTACAATAACACTTGAATCCAATGTGAACGGACCAAATGAGGTCCTGAAAGCCCTTTAAATACTTTAAATGATCATGGTCCATGTTCTGTTATGCTGAGATGTGCATGAATAGCTCAGAAGATAATTCACATTTGTCTAGGGCTTTAAGGTTTCTAAAGTGTTCTTCACAATAACGCTTTCGAGGTAGATCATGGAAAGATTATTGCCCAGCATTTTTACAAATAAACCAAGGTTCTAGAGATGGTTAATGATTTGTCTGTGATTACATATGTTTAGATCCAGAATGTGAACTCTAAGTTCAATGTTCTTTTTTCTGTATCATGTATAGTACCAGGAAAAAGAAAAATGAAAGTTCAGGAGAGAACTCCTAACAAACTGCAGTGGAGGAATAGAGGGTGGGATGTAGAAGAAGGAGAAAGACCTTCTGTCTGGAGTTAAAATTTACAGATGAGGCAGGCCTATGCTGGAGTCAGCTCAAAATGACTCAGAAGAGCTTATTGTTAAGTTTTCACTGTGCCCATTTACACCGTGGAAATTGGCAAATGCTACTCATCGGGACTTGATTTATTGTTTATAGATTGCCTAGACTTAAGAAAGTGATGAAGAAAATTTAATAATGCAGATTAAACTTAAAAGTATGTTATATATGTACACCTATGGGTTTTGTTTTTTTTTGGAGAGATGGTTGCTAAAAGTTTACTGGCACACCACTGAGTAGAGGGGAATAAAAAAATAAGAAAAATCAAATGATGGTGGTTCTTGAATACCAGACTGAGGACGTTGGACTCTTTTCTGTAATCAATCTGTTGGTAAACATTTATTAAGAACCTACTGAGTGTCAGCCACTGCTTGGGATGGAAATACAAGTAAAAGAAAAAAATTCTGTCCCTCAAGGAACTTTTGAGCTAATGACAACACATCATAGAAGGAAACTGAAAGGCAGGATTGTGTTTGGGAAAAGGAGGGAGGTACTTAATATGGGGACATGTTGGAGAAGTCCTAAAACAGTGTCTCTGGTGGGCAATGGGGAGAAAACAGTGCTCAGTCCCCTCCTTAAATAGGGCCCCTACAACTCACGTCCCAGTCTTTCAGCCAGGATATCCAATTAAAGGGACAGAAGGTAGTGATGAGACTTGAATGAGTACCAAGGCTGATTCTGTCTTGCAGGATAATGAAATGGTCCAATGATGAAATTCTTGGGGAAGGAAGGCATGATGGAAAAGTCCATAGAAGTCCAAGTAGGCAGTGGGGAACTGCTGAATGTTTTTGAACTAAGGAGTGACATGATTAGATCTGTGTATTGGGAAGATTATTCTGGCAGTGGTAAATAGGATGGATGGGATGGAACTGAAGCCAGAGAGGAGATAAGTCCAGTTAGGAGACTATTTCATCATCTCTGTGAGAAGTAATGAGGGTAGCAGACAGTAAAGAGAGTGAAAAGGACATGTATGGTTGAGATGTTTAAAGAGGAATTTTGATAGAATTCCTTTTGATGGATTCTGAACTGGAAGAATGGTTTGCTCCACCCCCACTCCCATCCTCACTCCCCACTCCAAACAGGTGATTTATGGTGGATGCAACTGTGGAGGGAAGTATCTAGTAGAATGCTTCAAGACTGTTTTTGAACTGTGTTTTGTTCAGCATTCTCATTGATGACTTGGAGGAAAGCATAGGTGGTATGCTTATTAAATGTGAGAGTAAAACAAAGCTGAAAGAGATAGCCATTGGGCTGAGATGACAGAAAGGGCATGAAAAAGATTTTGACATGATAGAAGAATGTACTAAATCTAAAAAAATAAATGTAATGGGGAATAAATGTAAAGTCCTATATGTGGGTCCAAAAAATTACTTGCATGAGTGTAGGAAGGGATAGTTTTGGTTAGATAGTGTTTCACGTACAAGAGATGATAAATTCAACATGAGTCAGTAGTATGGAATGGTAATTCCGAAAGCATCCATGATCTTAGGTCATAGATAGGGGACATTGTGCTCGGAGTGAGGCAGATTCTTACCCTGTTTTCCTTTGCCCTGGTCAGTATATCTGTCTATTGTGGGCATCACATTTGAGGAAGGATATTTGACAAGCTGGTGTGTGTCAAGGTGAAGATGATCAAGATGGTAAAGTGATTTGAAATGATTAAAATGGAGAGTAGTTGAACAAACTGGGGAAATATAGACTGAAAAAGAAAAGACTTAGGGAAAATATTATTTTGGCATTCAGGTCTTTGAAGGGTTATCATGTAGAAAATAGATTAAATTTATTCTGCTTAACCCTAGAGGGTAGAAATAGGATTAATAGGAAAGCAGATTCCAGTTCAATATAAGTAACAATTTATAGATAATAATGGGTGATGATGGAGGCTGGGTGACCCTTTCTAGGAGACATTGTAGATGAGATTAATGATTTCTATTGGGACTTGGACTAGATAACTTCTGAGGATACCTCCTAGATTTGTGATTCCGTGAAATGCTTTTATGATTGATTGGATATGGGGGATAGGTGGATGCAGAGAAGTCATTGAGATGACTGGAAAAATGTTTCATTAAAACAGGTGTTTTTTAATTTTTTGTGACATGGAGTTCTTTTCAAAATATTTTCAAATGCAAAAATAAAATACATGAGATCACAAAGGAAACCAATCATATGGAAATACAGCTTTCAACAATTAAAAAGAATAATTTGTGGACTTTAAGTTAGGAACCCATGCATTAACAGAAAATGATATGAGAGAGGAGATAGCTAGTGGTTCAGTAAAGAGAGCACTGGTCCTAGAGTCAGGAAGATCTGAGTTCAAATCCAGCCTCAGAGACTTACTTGTATGGGACTGGGCAAGTCACATAGCTTCTGTTTGCCTTAATCCCCCAGAGGAGGAAATGACAAAGCATTCAGTATTTTTGCCAAGAAAAACATACAGACAGCATGGTCCATGGGGTCATGAAGGATGGGACAAGCTTAAAAGACAACCCAACAAACAAAAGTCAGGGGAAGGAGCTTTTTCAGTAGTAAAGATGGTGAATTTGATTTTAGACATGTTAAATTTGAGATTCAGGTAGGGCTTTTACGTAGAGCAATCCATTAGATAGTAGGAGATAAGGGTCTGGAGCTCAGGAGAGAGACTGGGCCTAAATGTAGACAACTGGAGACTCATCCACCTAGAGATAAGTGCATGGACAGAAAGATACCATGTTTTTTCATGAAATAGGTAGCCTGGATCAATCAGTTAAACAATAATAACTTATGCAGCGTCTACTATGTGCCAGGTACTAGGCTAGGCACTGAGAACATAAAGGAAAAAAATCAGAAAATCCTGGCCCTCAAAGACTTTAGATTCTTTTACAGGGATACAATATATTCACAGAGAAAAAGTGGGGCGGAGGCATTAATAACTAGGGGAATCATGAAAGGACTCCTGGAGGAGAAATTCATACCTGTACAAAGGTCTGGGGACAGAATGTTGCAGAGGGACTAGCAGGGGAGTTGGTTTGACTGCAGTGCAGAGTGCATAAGAGCAGTGATCAGTTTAGTGAATTAGGCTGCAGCAAGATTATAATGGGCATTTAATGTCTGAAAAGCTTCCATTTCATACACAGGACCTAAAGACATGACATGGCATCCCTGTGCATTAGGAATATCAGTGTATGGTGGAGTGGAAAGGAGAAGGTCTAAACTAGGCGAGGCAAGCAGAGAGATGGGGACAGATCTGAGAAATGTCAGTCAGCATTCATTAAGCACTTACTGTATGTCAGGCACTGTGTTAGGATCTTGGATACAAAGAAAGACAAAGGACAGGCCCTGCTCTCCAGCAGCTCACAGTCTAGAATCAACACAATTTGGCACATGATTAGATCCTGGGGGTGAGTGAGAATGAAGACTCATGGAAGATTCCCTGGCTAACAAACTTGGGTAAGGGAGGAATATGGTGCCCTTGGCAGAAATAGGGAAGTTAGGAGGAGGGATGCACTTAGGAGAAGAGATAATGAGCTCCATTTTGGACATGCTAACTTTGAAATTCCTATGGTGTATGCAGGTGGAGATGGCAGGTAGGCAGTTGAGGATTAGGGACTATTGCTCAGGAGAGAGTTGAAGGCTGGGTATATAGATATGGAAGTCACCTGCATAGGCTCTCCATGGGAGTCTGTGAGATCAGAAAGCATGTAGAAAGAATCATAATTGTTCTGAGTGATAGAAATAACAACCGATTAAAGGTACCTAGCTATGGGGTCCTAGTTATGGTTTGGCTGATGGTGTAACCTTGGGCAGATCCCTTCCCTGAAAAATGAGGGGATTCACTTTAACAGTCTCTAAGAGCTCTTCCAGCTCTCATATAGATCTATGTTTCTATGCCCAGAGTGAATGTTAGACCCCAGAGAGAAATAGTTTAAAGAGTCAAATAACTATTAACCAGTACAAAAATAGAGATAAACCAGAAGGAAGGGTTCCAAAGACCAAAGGGTGGTGAACGTTAAGGGTCAAGAAAACCAAGGGTCTCCGAGTTGACACTAAGTAGAGGCACTAAACCAGATATACCAAGCTTGTTCAGGGTAACATTTAGCTTATGAATTCTTTATGCACTATTGGGTAATGGAAGGGGGCCTGCCATTTGTATACTTTAAAAATTTTTCTAAAGTCTCAAGGGGTCCTGTCCCATAGAAGAGGAATAGTCTAAGGCCAGGGCAATGAGCAGGCTATTTCATTTGCTTACAGCAGTGGCCAGATAAGCCTTAAATCTTAGAACCATTTATTCCCATCAAGCTATCTGTTATTCATACTTGACCACTCAGGTGGCTGTGATGGAATTGCCTTCTGGAATCTTGGATGGCTAGGGACTGGGAAAACCGTGAAGCTGTAGAGGATTCTTAACCTGGGATCTATTATACTTCTCATGTCAAGAAGCTCTTGCCTATCCACCAGAGGATCTGTGGATAGATTTCAGGGGCTCTGTCAACTTGGATGGTAAAAGTTACATCTTTATTTCAATATAATGAGTTTCCATTGATTTCTGACATATTTTATATTTTATTTTATGCATTTAAAAATTCTGAGAAGGGGCCTAAAAGCTTCCATGACATAAACAAATCAGGAATTACTCTTATGGTATATTCATTGGAGATTATTTTCCTTCTGAAATTAAATTTAACCATAGCAAAGTCCACAGTTGAGATGTGGGTAGCAGGCAGAAGATAAAAGACTAATAATAAATAGAGGCACTTCCATGTAATGGTGGAGAGCTAGGTGGTACAGTTAGAGCAAAGGGTCTGGAGTAGGAAGACCTGAGTTCAAATCCAGCCTCAGAGGTTTACTAGCTGTGTGATCCTGGGTAAGTCCCTTAACCCTGTTTGCCTCAGTTTCTTCATCTCTAAATGAGCTGGAGAAGGAAATGGCAAAAACACTCCAGTGTCTTTGCCAAGAAAACCCCGAATGGGAGTCATGAAGAATTGGAAACAATTGAATAACCATGTAATGGCAGTAGCACTAGGCTGGGAGTTAGGATCTGGGTTCTAATCCTGACTATCACTAAATGATGAAATAGCTTTTCCAGTGGTTTCAGATTGCCTGTATTTAAAAAGAGCAGGTTAGAATAGATCAACCCATCAATAAGCATTAACATGTTCCAGAATGTGTGTGTGGAGACCACTATACACAAAAGCTGATCACTTTAGGGCTCTTCCAGATATGAAATTCTATGATTTTATGGTGTCATCAGTTGATTTCATCCTTCACTCATGAAATGCTCTTGGGGGAGTGGCTTTGCTGTAAGCCCACTGATACGTTAAGAATAGGATTCACCAAATTTGGCAAGGCAGGAAGGTATGTTTGGAGGGCTCTCTGCATGCTCATAGGGTAAGGGCTGAGAGAAAGGAGGAGAAGTTTTGGTTTCCTCTCTTCTTCCAAGAATTCTCATACTCAGGAAGTAGTGCCCTGGTAAATGTTTAACAACCAGCTCTGAAAAAAGGCACACTTAAAAAAATTTTTTTCTCTATCACTTTCTTAAGTTTAGACAGTCATCAGAATAATAAATCAAGCCTTGATTTATAGTGTTTGCCAGTTTCTTAGGTATAAATGTTTGTGCTGAAAATTTTACCACTGGATCTGGTTCACGATGGCTCTCCCCTCCCCCTATAAGCCCACCCTGGTCAGGACACTGAGAAGTGTATTCATCCTTCTTCCACTAGCCTCCATAAGAAGGTCCAGGGAGGGTTACCACAGGCTGGAGCCCTGGGCATGCCCATTGACAGTTTAGGATGTGGTGTGAACCCCAACTGTGAATCTAGAGAACACAATACCTGACTTTGGTTCACAATTGGACTGTTATGGTGGGTGAAAGAGGAAATGACTGAGGAAACAAAGGTTGTATCTTCTGAGCATATCAATTTATTCAGTAATGCATCCCAATCACCTGACAAAGGGGCACTAGACCTCTTCAACTTAGATCTGGACCCTGAATAAAGGAAGAAATAGACTTCTACATATTGAAAACAGCTAATCAAATAAAGACAATTAATTAAAAGGAAACAATACAACAGTAGGTAATCTGATTTCTAATTGGACAAAAGATTAGGAACTTTCCAAGTAAGGAGGGAGAGAGTGAACAGGTATAGTTCCCTGAAATCAGAAAAGGAGGTATCTCACTCCTAATGATGTCTGTAAACAATCAAAGGAACATGGTTCTTTTGATTAACTTAACTGACTACTCAGTGTGGGGCCAGTTTTCAGATAAAGACATGGGGGTTGCTTGAGATGTGCAATTGTGAGAAAACTCCTAGCATCAGCCTTTGGAGCTGACTGAGTTTCTGGTCAGCATAATCTAGGTCTTTAGTTAAGGGTCTCTGAGCAGTAGAAATGGTCCAGCTTCCCAGCCCTACAGGGCTAGGTTACAACAATGCAAACAAGTTTTCTCTCAGTTCCCACAATTGAATAACATTTTCTCACAGGATAGAAGTTGGACCTGCAGTCTCAAGGTCATATGTGGCCCTCTAGATCCTCAAATGTGACTCGTTGATTGAATGGACTAGAACCATAAATGAATAGAAAAGAAACAGAAGGGAAACCAAGCTAGCTCCAGAATTGAGTCACAAGATGGTATCAGTGTGGTTCATTTAGTTTCCACAGTTAACCACTTGTTTTCCTAGACCCCTCAATTCCCATACTGTGGAGGCATGAATACCTCCTTTCCCTTTCCATCTTTGCTTATCAATTAAGCAATATGATTCCTCCATGGAGAACTTTTTAGGTGGAAAACCTTGTTGATTCACATGGTAGAAGTTGAGAACTGTGATGGTGATAGTGATGGTGGAGGTTGGATGGACGTGGATGATCCTTTCTCCTTTGGAGCTGATGAGCTGAAGTCAGTACTAATGAGTAACAAACATCTCTCTCAGGATCTGGCCTTTTGGAAGTGAAGCTTCCATCATTGGATATCTTCCCAATACATGCCTTGTGCCTTAGCTACTCATTTCTTAGTTTCTTAGGACTGCCATTTCCTATCTCCCCTTCAAAACAGGGAGCCCACCTGTCCTTGTCCCGGTATCATTTAAAGCTTTGACATGGAATCTTGGGAAGGAGGCTCTGCCAGAGCTCACAGGGACTGGCCCCAAATCAGAGCTGGTTCATTGATTTGCTGAGAGGAACACCTTTGACAGGTCCAATACATCACTGGGGTGATATTTAGCGGACTCTGCCATGCCATCTTATTAAATGTCACTAACGATAAAGTGTCTAAGCCTCTCCTAAAATCAAGGCATCTGATGAAGTCTCTGAATACACATCGACAGTTCTTCAGTGGAGCTTGGGGATGGAATGGGAAGTCCAAACTAGAAAGCAGAGTTTGGATCCAACATTCTGCATGAGGCCTTTTCATATCCTTCCTGGTGATCAGCATCACCACTGGAAATTATTTTGTCTTACATTGGATATACTTGTATTTATACTTACATTTGCTTATTTGTGGATATGTTGTATATTGGCTTATACTCCCACTCCTCTTCCCCCTCCCTTCCCATCTAGCATGGTGCCTTACACACAGTAGGTTTTTAATGAATATTTATTGAATTAAATGCAATGTCTTACCCATCTCACTATTGAGTTTTCATGCTTACTGACTACAAATGGAATGTGAGGAGAAGGGGTAAGGATTTGAGGGGGTTGGTTACTTCTAATTCTAACTAGTTTTAGGGTTTGGTTCCCCCAGTGAAATTTAGCTGACTCATATGTCCATGTGATATTGGGCTTCCAGATTCACGTTAAATCAGTGGTGGATCCTAGGAAATACCAAAAGACTCATTTTCCTTGGAAGGGTTTTCAATCTGAAATCTCAGAAATTCAGGGAACCTTTTAGATTTAGAATGTGACTAGGAACCCCAGAGTGCCCTCCTTCACCCCACAAGCTTTGCCAACCTCTGGTTCTATCAGTGTTCTATCAGGCCTCTTCAAAAATGATCTTTGTTTACATTTCCCCTCAATCCAATGAATAATTATTAAATGCTTGCTGTGTGTAAGGCACTGTTTTAGATAGATATTGGGTATACAAATTGAAAATCGATTTGAAAACAGTCCCTTCCTTTAAGGAGCTTATATTCATATATAGTTATGGGCCCTGAAGGGTGGTGCATTTTCCATAAATAGTGCTTCTTGAGATCCCATTTAGGATAGGCCTTTGGAAATAAATGACATTTTTTCGGTGGACCAAAGGTGCAAGATTTATGAACAACTCAGTGCTGGCCCAAACACCACTTCCTGGCATGCTATTTTTTAAAAAAATGTCAGCCACCGCAGATGAATATAAATAGGACTCCAACCCAGGGATAGCCTCAAGTCCCTTTGTAGGACAAGAGGGAGGTGAGTGCAGGGCTTTGTGTCCCCAGCAATGGAATCAGGGCTGCTCTGTGACTGAGAGAAGGTCTTAGGAATGCTATGTTTGACTCATACTCTGCTGGGCACTACTCTGAGGGTGCCTCTTCTCTTCTTACAGGATAGCTTGGCCATTGTAGGTCCTCTTCCAGAAGTAGATGTCCTGCTGGATACTTTGATGATTAAGTGCTAAATTATATACAGACTCTAAGTGTGTTGGGGAGAAGTTCAGAGAAGGGGGAGATCATTGATCTCCAGAGTGGTTAAGAGATTTTGGGACTGATTTTGGGACTGAGAGAGAGGAAGTCATTCCAAACAGATGGAACAACATTCATGAAGACATTGTGGAAGGGATAAGCTTAGGATATTAACGAGACCCTGAAGATTCCCCCTTGCTTGGAAGAGAAGTGTGTACTGTATAGGAGAGATGAAGTTATATAACCTTGAAGTCAAGAAGACCTGGGTTTAAATCCCACGTCAGATACTAATAAGCTGTGTGACCCTGGAGAACAGGTTGCTTGGACTCTATGGGCCTCAATTTATGATTCTCAAGGCAGAATCTTGGGGCAGAGCATGGGGTGGGAGGTGGGGGAGGAGAAAAACCTATGTAGACTCCCCTTAGCTCCTCATTTCTGGAACAGTGAGTGACCTGGGACATTCTAATTCTGTCCTCACTTTTTTCACCTTTACTTCCTGTTTTACTTTTCACCTTTACATCCATGGGCCATCAGAAGCCCCATAGACACAGAATATTTATATTTATATAACCCTTAGTGGCCCTAAAGTCCTTTATATGCACATGTCATTTGATCACCATGACAATCCTATGGGGCAGGTAGTATAAATATTCCCATTTCACAAATGAGGAAACCAAGGCTCAGAAGTGATTTTACCCATAATCATAGCTAATACTTGTTGGAGCTTGGAATAAAACTCTGGGTCTCCTATTCTAAGCCTGCAATGCTTCCAACTCTATTTTGTTACTTCTAACTGGAAGCCTCCTAGACTACAGTGTGCCTTAAATCAGTTGAGGCCCCTTGTCCAGGGCTTGGAGAACAACTCACATCCCAGATGGGTGAAAGGCAAGACATACAGAAGCCACATGACCTGATGAGAAGACTCTTGTGCCCCTGATTCAAGAGACAGTGAAAGGGAAGGATGGGAGGGTAGGGAGAAGGAACAGAGTTTCTATTGTGGATAGTAGGGCAAACAGTCTAGGGCATTTTTTTTTATTTTTGTTTTTGCTAGGAGGTTGACTGTACAACAAACTTCCACTAAACTCCTACTCTGTCTCTGTATCCTCCTGGAACACGCTCATGCTTCCCAAGTGTGTGTCTTTCTGCTCATGACTTCTATTTGTGTCCTTTAATCCTACTGATATTTGGTATATTTGAGGGAAATTGCATTTCTGAGGAGATATTTGTTGTTTCTTTTTGTACTTTGCCATTTCAGTAAATGTCTTTGCTCTGGGCTAATTGTGTCCTCTGTCTGACTGGTGATTGAAAAGTAAACACATCTGGGGGGGCCTTTGAATTAGAGCGTTAGGAGTACAGACCCAGAGAGCACCATGACCCTGGGTCAGTGATCTTCCCAGAGGACACAACCTGTGAATTCAAGTGGAGGGGTTGGGAAGTTGGGGGTGTTGTGTGCAAATCCAAATCCAAATCCAGCCTGTGAACTGGGCATACAAAAGATAAAACAGCATAGTATTTTTCCTCAAGGAGTTTATACTTTGTTGGGGGAAGAAAACAATACATACCAAGATAAGTAAATAAAAATAAAAAATGTAAACAAAATAATTTTGAGTGGGAGATACAACTAACGCCTGAAGATGGGACAGGAGAGGAGAATCTGAAAAGTCTTGCATAGCAGGTTCCATTTGAACTGAGCCTTGAAGGGAGCTGGGGCTACCAGGGCTAGATGTGAGGAGGGACTCTTTTCTAGGCATAGGGGACAACCCAAAGGTATGGAGCTGTCCAGAGAACAGGACAGTCTATTTGGCTAAACTGTTCAATGCATGAAGGGGGAGTATTATGAAATCAGCCTGGAAAGACAGGTTGGAATCGGATTGTGAAGGACTTTAAAGGCCCACAAGGAGTTTGTATCATTTCCTAGAGAAAATAGGGAAGCACTGGAGATTCCCAAGTAGGTGAGTGTTATTGTCTGACATGGGCTTTCTGATGACCAGTTTGGCAACTGTGTGGTAGATTAGAGAAGAGAGAGATTTGAGGCAGGGAGTCTAACTATGAGGCTATTGCAGTAATTCAGGTAAGAGGTGATAAGGGCCTGAATAAGAATGGTTGTAGTAACAATAGAGAAGGGAGAGACGCACGTGAAGTACCAGAGGTAGAATCAGCAAAACTTAGCAATTGATGAGAGCTGGAGAGAATCTGAGTGAAGGATGACTGAAGTTGTGAACAGCTGGATGAAAGAAGGGGAGGTAGGTGGATTTCAGGGGTTGGGGTGGGGAAAGGTAATGAGTTCCACTTTGGACATGTTGAATTTGAGATTACTGTATAGTGAACAGATTATTAGATTTGGAATAGAAAAACCGAGGTTCAAATGCTGAATCACATATTAGGAGTGTGATTTGGGGCAACTCTCTTAACCTTTCTGCGGTACAGTTTTTTTTTAAAATCTGTATAGTGGGAACAATGATTCTTGCTCTACTGGCTTCACAGAGTTGCTGGATAAAGATAAAGTGAGTAAAGCATTTAGTAAATTGTAAAGTCTACGTAAAGGCCCTTTACTGTTAATTGCGTTTGTTTGCGTGTGATATCTATTTGTTGATTTGGGTCACTCTCTTAAGAATGAAAGTATTAAGCATGGTTTTTTAGAGAGTATGGCCCTTGTATCATCTTGTGGAAAAAAAAAAAACACCTTGGGGGTAATAATAGAGTCCCTGAGCATATCACATACTATTTAGCAATTTTCCAACCCCAAGGAAAATGAAAACACAGGAGAGAGATAAGTATTGGACAACGATTAAAACATGAATTTAGGATTACAATATTATCAGTGAGAGTGTTCCAAGGAGGGACCATGAGGCCTGTCAGAGAAGACTAGCTAGGATATATTCTCTCCCTACCCATGCTAAGGTATAATCCCTAAAAACCAATAAAAAAATGTGATTTTAGGGTATTTAGCTCTTGCACTGTCCCATTTCTGAGTCCCTTCATTCCATTTCCTAAGTATTTCATTTTTCCTAGGGAGCTTTAAATATATTAAGCAAGGATCATTGATTGATATGTGCTAATCTTCCTCTTGGGCAGCTAGGTGGTGTTCTGAACAGAGTCAGGAGGACATGAGTTCAAATCTGGCCTCAGACACTAGCTATCTGACCTTGAGCAAATCACTTAACCCTGTTAGCCTCAGTTTTTTCATCTGTAAATGAGCTGCAGAAGGAAATGGCAAACTACTCCAGTATCTTTGCCAAGAAAACCCCAAGTGAGGTCAGAAAGAGTCAGATGTGATTGAAATGACTGAACAACAACAATCTTCCCCTGGTTCCAGGTGGACTGATTTGAAATTCCTCAAGAAATATGGTAGCAATGGCTTCTGAGTGGCAACCAGTGAGCAAATAAGACTTGGGGGGCTGAGGCAGCGGAGGGGGTGGTAACCAAGGCTCCAACTTTTCCTCACTAATGGGAAGAAGCAGTTGGAGAAGATGGGAATCTTTATCATTTAATAAATGGGCTAAGGGAAGAATACTGAGTAAATAGTGTGGATTAACCCATATGATACCAGGCTAGCTTTTTCAGTGATATATGAGACAAAGGCTCTCAGCCGAGAGAGTCAGGGTGAGGAGTGGGGAGCAAAGGAAGGTTGGAGGAGAGATGAGAAGATTTAAAACAGTTGTGGTGGGTGGGCTAATGAGTCAATGAGGGAGATGTAAAAGGATTGCCTTGCCACAGTGAGGACCTAAGTGATATGATGTAACACACATTTGGAGTAGACCCCATCAGCACAGCTTTGTGATTTTCTACCGTTTCACTTACCCACTGGGTGATAGGAGTGAAGGCAGCAGATGGTTGGAATAATCCAGCCCCAATAGAATGTAAGCTCCATGAGGCAGGGAATTTCATTTTAGTCCTTGTAACCCCAGCATCTAGAAGAATTCCTGGCACATAATAGGCATTTTTAAGTGTGTGGTAAAGTGAATTGAAAAAATAGTCCCTGCCCTCAAGGAGTTTACATCTGACTCAGAGGATGTGCCATATACACAAATAAGAAAAAGAAGAGAATACTGACAACTTGAAGGCTAAGAAAAGGTTGAAACTTGAAGGAAGAAAAGGATTCAAACAAGTGGAGATATCCGGTGGGCCTTGCATGCACGGCAAATATGGAACCAAGTTACCAAATGGCTTGTGTGAATGTAGGGAGGTGAGAGATGGGATGATGGATTCAAGAACCAGCTAGTGGTTCAGTTTGACTGGAGAGGAGAGTTCATGAAGGGGAGTAGTATGAAATACAGGTGGGAAAGCACCAGTCAGTTTGTGGAGATCCTGAGCTACTAAAGATTTCTGAGCTGAAGAATGACATGGTCAGATTTGTGTTTTAGGAAGATTATTTTGGTGACTAATGGAGGTTAGGCTCAAGGAGGAAAGAGACTGGAAGGAGGGAGAACAGTTAGCAGGATATTACAGTCATCCAGCTGATTAGAGGTGATGAACTGAATTGGGATGTTAGCTGTGTGATTGGAGAAAAGGAGATGTATATAAGAGATGTGGTGGAAATAGGATTTAATTGAATTCAACACGTGAATATCATTGGAGAGGAACTGTCCAAGGTTCTAGGGTTACAAATACAAGAACTTAACACTCCCTTTCCCGAAGAAGCTTTATGACTTGCTACAACATACACCCAGATAAGATAATACAAAGTAATTTCAGGAAAGTGAAATTGGCTCTGTGTGTGTGTGTGTGTGTGTGTGTGTGTGTGTGTGTGTGTGTGATCATAAAGGCTTTATATAGAAGTTAGTATCTGAATTAAAGCTTGAAGGAGGAGAGGTGGTGGTGCTGAGGGGGTTCATTACAGGAAAGGAGAGTGTTTATATAATGGCATAGAGATAGGTGATGCCATATCAAGTTGAAGTCCAGTTTGGCAGGAATGAAAGATTGTGAAGACTTGACAACCAATTGGACACTGGGGGGAAAATTTAGGATGGTTTTGAGGCTACAAACCTGGGTGACTGGGAGGATAGTAGTGCTCTTATCAGAAGTTGAGAAATTTGGAAGGGGATAATTTTAAGAAGGAAGATAATTCTATTTTTAATGTGTTGAATTTGAAATACATATAGGACATCCATGAGAAGATTAATTCAGCAGGCAAATGGTTTTGCATTATTTAAATTTGATTGGGGCTAGATATATACATTTTGGAGCCATCTACACTACAGAGGTAGCAGTTGAACTTATGGGAGTTTATGAGATCTCCAGGAGAGAGAATAGAGTTCAGCATGGAGTCCTGGGGAGCATAGGCAAAGAGTGGAAGAGATGGATGGTGATCCAACAAAGGAGACAGACACACAGAAAGAGACCCAGGAGAGAGCAATGGTATAGAAATCAAGGAAGGAGAGGATAATTAACAGTATCAAGAACCTCAGAGAAGACAAAAAGAGTGTGAGGACTGAAGAAAGACCATTAGATTTAGCAGTCAAGAGGTCATTAGTAACCTTGGAGAGAGCACTTTAGGTCAAATTGTGGGGTTGAAAGCTCTGAAAAGATTCCTAGAGTGAGGATGCCCATTAAAAAGTGGTGGCCATTAAAGAGCCCTGCTACGTTGTGGTACTAAGGTCTGTCTGGCCTCTATTCCTTGGGAATGGTGTTTGGCTACTTTTAATGAGTGGAGCTGGTTTGGTGAACCCAGGTTCTATTTTTTCCTAAGTTCTCAGACTATCCAGCTCTTATTCTCAATATGGTTCCATGCTGCCTTCTTAGTGTACTCATCATCGTGTATGTTTTTCCCTTTCCTTTGTGTAGAGGAGGTTGATGGAAGGGTTGAGGAGAGAAGGCCTGCTCAATCCTGCCTCTACATCTCCAGTCTCTTGCTTGTTGAATATCTTCAGAAGGAAGAAAGCAGTTTCTTCCTTTTCTAGTCAATTGTGGATACTCTGAGGTGTAAAGGAAGCAGGGAAGGAGCTCACACCTAGGTGTTCTTCATCCTAGCTTGATGTTCTTTCTGTTGCTTTATGCTGAACTAATATGATAAAGGTACCTATGATTATACCTTCTGATGCCAGCTTATTACAGAAGTTTTCAGAGGATTCTCAGAAGGTAACTGATAAAATAAAGAGTTTTGGTTTAGGACATCAGTT
Organism: Potorous gilbertii; assembly: GCA_028658325.1. Taxonomy (NCBI): domain Eukaryota; kingdom Metazoa; phylum Chordata; class Mammalia; order Diprotodontia; family Potoroidae; genus Potorous; species Potorous gilbertii. The sequence goes on along the minus strand of CM053769.1, from coordinate 203,852,886 downwards.
TAGGGTGGACTTGGACAACAGAAAAGAAGAGAGAAAGGTGTCAAAAAGAGGAAGTCCTCAATGACTTGTAGGATCCATAACTGCAGAGACTTTTGACTGCAGTGTTCAGGGCTAGTAGGGCCTAGTGGGTTCTTGGGACAGTATAGAAGGACCCAGGATAGAACCCCAAACTAGAGAAGCACAAAACTCCCTGTTCTCCTTTTATCACCATTCTTCTTGCAAGCTCTCTGGGCTCTTTATTATCAGAATTCTCCCATGGTTAGTAGAACCCAGCCTTACCTTATCACCAAAAAAGTTGGCACCTGAGGGAGTCTGGTCCCCTGGCAGCCCAGAATCCTGGGGATGGGCTGGGGTAGGGAGGGGGAAGAAGTGTGTGTCTGTTTGGGTTATTGACCTGGGCTCCTTTTCCTCCTGCCTCCTCTTGCCTTTTCTCCATCCATAAAGCATTAGGTAGGCATTCTCTCCCTCACCCTTACATCAACCTCCTAGAGGTCAGTGACAGAAAGGAGGGGAAAAACAAAAATGATGATGACTTTGATTTTTTTTCTGTCCAAGCCCGAGGAGGGAGGTTGTTTTGCTTCCTGGACGTCAGCGGAGAATTCTGTGCCAGACAATCATCTCGGTGCTTTCATTGCTTTCTGCTGCTCCTCTAACTGCGCAGGGTCGGCTATTAAATGGTCATCAAACCCCAGCTTCCATCCCATCAATAGTCATAAACTTGGGGAGATAAAAGCCATCAGTTTTCCATTATAGCTGAAAGCAATACTGTAGATAGCTATTTTCTGAATGCTGCAGATAGATATATTTTAACTAGTGCAGGGCTTCCAGCAGTCCCCAGCTCAGCCAGGGCCTGGCTTTGCCTGGGATAAACCACCAGGTGGTTAAGAGAGGAGGGGCACATCAAAATGAGCCATCACTTTCTCTCCCCCTTTCCTTTCCCCAGGGTCTTCCAGGATGACATCATAGAATTTTAGAGCCAGAAGGGACTTTAGAGATTATCTAATTCATTGGTTCCTAACCTATGTCCTGTGGGTTCCTGGGGAAAAGGCAAGGGAGGGCCTTGAAGGACTCCATATCAAATTAAGTAGTTTCTTAATGAGTGGATACTATTATTAATGCTAGCTAGCATTTATACATTGTTTTAAGATTTGCAAAGTACTTTATAAATATTATTTCATTCTATCCTCTTAACAACCCGGGAAGGTAGGTGCTTTCATTGTCCCCATGAGACAAAACTGAGACAAACAGATGAAGTGATTTAGCTAGTAAGTAACCGAGACAAGATTTGAATTCAGGTTCCACATCAATTCTCTATCTACTATGCTACCTAGTTGTCTCTAAAAGTACAATTACTATCATAGGAGTTTATGACATTCTTTTTTCTAAAAGGAGATCTCATTCAGAAAGAATGGCAACTAATGATGTTTTTTTCCATTATGCAGATGAGAAAACTGAGGCCCAGGGAGTAGAAGTAATGTGGGGGGAGGGGGAGGGCTTTTTGGGTGGCTACTTTGTAGTCTTGTGATTTAGAATATTTGGCTTTATGGCAGATAAAGAGAGAGAAGAGATCCTTCTCTGTCTCTGTCTCTCTCTCTTTCTCTCTCTCTTTCTCTCTCTCTCTGTCTCTCTCCCTTCCCCTTCTCCTCCCCTCTCCTCTCTTCTCCCCTTCTCTTTCCTCTTTTTTCCTTTCCCCTCATTTCTCTTCTCACCCCTCCTCTCCCTCTTCTTTCCCCTTCACTCTCTTCTCTCCTCTTTTCTCCTCCCTTCATTCCACTTCTCTCTTCCTCTTTCTCTTTCTGTATCTCTCTATCTACACATATATGTACATACATACATTCATACACATATATGTATACATATATTCCTAGGCAAAGAGTATAAACTATAAAGCATGTAACTTCTCTCCTTTCCAATAAGTCTTCATTGCAATCAACTTGGAGTACTCTCTACCAGCCTTTGGGGCCTTTTGGAGCCAAACAACCACATCAATCAATGAATCAACAATCAATCGATAGCCCTGTGTTTATTGAATACCCATCACACGTTCTCAGTGTGTTGGAGACTCGGGGCATACAAACAGGATTCAGATGGTCCCTGCCCTGAGGAGCAGAGTATAGTTAGGGAGACAGTACAGACAAAAATGAAATGCTAACAAAGAATACAAGGAAAGAATAAACCTCAGGAGGTGGTACAGATAGTGAGAGCTGTAATTTAGGTGAGGGAAGAGTTAGGGAAGTCAAGGAAGGCTTCTTGGAGGAGGCAAGTTTTGACTTAGGCCTTGAAGGTTGTCAGATGGTCAACAATAATGCCTGACATTTCTAATCTGCTTTAAAAATCTGCAAAGTACTTTATATATATTTGCTAATTTGTACCTCACAACCCTGGGAGGCAGGGTAGGACAGGTTATCATTTTACCGAAGAAGAAATTGAAGCTTAGGGATGTTATGTGACTTGTCCATGGTCACCCAGTGAATCCATATGAGATGCAAAATTCAGATCTAGGTCAGCTCGATTCCCAGATCAGCTTTCTTTTGACCATACCATACTTCATCTCAGAGGGAAAAGATGGGAAAGATAAGTAAAGACATTCAGGGGTGTTCTGGAGCCAGTTCAAACTGGTTCTTGAGAGATGATTGTTAAATTTTCAGAGCCATCCTTTATTGCTTGAAAATGGGCAAAGATATTATCTAATTCAGTGATTCCTAACCTACGTACTGTGGGCTCTTATGGGAAGGGTGAGGGATAGCCCTAAAGGGCTCCATCTCCAATTGTGTGGTTCCTTAATCTGAGCTTGATTTATTGTTCTATTGGGTGTTGACTTCAGAACGTGATCAGGAAAATGTTAATAATGCAGACTAAACATAAAAGTGTATCCTACATACCACCCTCTCAGAGCTGGTTGTTAAATATTTTCCACCACCACTGGGAACATTCCAGGTGTGGAGTGTGGTGTGAACACAAGCAGTGGAGGAGGGGCTGAAAGGTTTGATAAGATAGGAACTGATTGCCATATGGGAGATTTGCTTCTGATCACTTTTGGATCCTGCCAATATACTTTCCTATCCCCTGAATTCTGTGCAAGGGCAGATAGGACAAGAGCTTTTGCCCCTTCCTCTCTTGGGAGGAGAATGGATCATTTGATAATTTTAATCAATCAATCAATAAACATTAGCTAATTAATTAACAAACATTAACTTAACCAATGTTAAGCACCTTCTAAGGGCCAGGCACTGTGCTAATGACTGGTGATATAAAAAGAGGCAAAAGAGTCCCTGCTCTTAGGGAATTTACAATCTAATAAATTCTCAGGGGGTCCTAGGAATTTTCTTCTTGGCTTTGTCCAAGGTCCTGCCTCAAGGGTCGAAGCATCTTACAAACCACAGGGCTGAATTTTTCAGGAGCATAATCTGTTTGTACCCTATGTGAACATGGCAATGATTCCATTATTATGCCTCATTTAGAGGTAGCTAGGTGATACAGTAGGTGCAGCTAGATGGTTCAGTGGATAGATCGCTGGGTCTGGAGTGTAGAAGATCTGAGTTCAAATTTGCCCTCTGACGTTTACTAGCTGTGTGACCTTGGGCAAGTCACTTAACCTCTGCTTGCTTTAATCCATTGGAGAAAGAAATGGCAAACCACTCCAGTATTCTTGCCAAGAAAATCCTGTGATCCATGGGATCACAAAGAGTCTGACACAACTGAACAATACCAGGTGGTAGAGTGCTGACCTTGGAATCTGGAACACCTGAGTTTGAATCCTGTTTACAAGGTGGGCAAGTTGCCTAATCAGTCTCAGTATCCTTATCTAAAACTGGTATAGCAATGGAAACACTATGTTGTTGCTGTCAGGATTAAAGAAGTTAACCCATGTAAAGTACTTTTCAATCTATTAAGTACTATATAAACACTATTATTACCGTTAGTATTGTTAATTCAGTACCTTTAGGAATGAGCTGTTTCATAGAAGCAAATTTTTCAGAAAACCAAAGCTTATCATTTTATACACTCATGTTAAAAAAAATAACTGTTTTAAGTGAAAATCTTTATAAAACATATTACACACTTCCCTGCCTTCTTAAGCAGACAATGCTAAACATAATTTAAGCTTGTCTTGATGACTCAGGTTCATTGTTACACGTACCAGGCAATGTACTCATGTTGTAATACAGCCACATCCTCAAAGGCTATTGAAGTGTGTAGAATTGTTTGTCCTTGTGCTAAATGGCCCTAGATTGCCTTTAAAAAAAAAAGTTCTGGTGTCTGCTTTGAATAATATTTCTGTCTCTTTCTTGTTGTCAGGTTTTTTAATAGGTCTATCCCTCTATTTATTGCTTCTCATCTTTTAGGGGGAAACCAGATAATTAGGCTTGTTAAAACAGTTTATAAAACAAGAGTCAGGAAGCTTTGAATAAGGGCCACAGGGGCTTTGTTCTCCTATGAGTGATGTGTGAAAGCTTTAGTGCTTGGATTTTGTGACATCTAATGTGACTGCTTGGAAGTCTTTGTTGTTTGCTCTAAAGAAAGTCAGTATCATACAAGGGAAGGAATAGTCAAGTCAGTTGGTCAGTAAACATTTATTGAGTGCCTACTGTGTGCCATTTTAAGCACTGGAGGACAAATAGCAACAAAAGACAGTTCATACCCTCAAGGAACAGTATACTTAGAAGCAAAAGACCAAGGTTCCAGGCAGGGCTGCTCTACTCACTTGACCTTGGCCAGGATGCTTCTCTCTCTGGATCTCCATTTCAGCCTTTGTAAAATGATGGGGGTTAGATTAGATGAGGAAAGGTGGTGGAGTGGAGTTGATCAATGAACATTTATTAAGTGCTTACTATGTGTCAGCTAAGCTCTGGTTATACCAAAAAAAGGCAAAAATAGGGTCCTACTCTCAGGGACTTCACATTCTAACATATCCAAACAACTACATACAAGATGTAGACAGTACAAATAGGAGGTAATCTCAAAGGGAAGTCATTAGCAGCAAAGGGTTGTAGAAGAGATAGAGATCCAGAAAGGCCTTCTATGGAAGGTAGGGTTTGAACTGAGTTTTGAAAGAAACCTAAGAAACAAGAGAGGATGGCAACAGACAGCATTGAAAAGGTATGGAATTATGAGATGGCTTGTCATGCATGATAGAAGGCCAGTATCATTGAATTACGTAGTACGTAGGTGGTGCAGTGATAGAATACTGCACCTAGGGTCAGAAAGCCCTCTGAGTTCAAACCTGGCCTCAGATGAATATCTGAAGCAGTGAAATTTAGATTTATTTTTCTTTTTAAAGCATAATTTGAAAATATGAAATTCAAGTTTGGTAGTTTCCCTTGAATCTTTAGGTAAGTGTGGGCAGCAGTGTTTTTTCACCAATGTTGAGGACAAAGGGTGCTTAATTGGTCTCCTTTCCTGTTGTTTTCTAGACCAGAACTGTGATTTCAATGGCAGGGTTCACTAGTCAAACAAGGTGAGAACACTTCTTGGCTCAAAGCAGTGTGAAAAAAGGCAGAGGGCCAGATAAGGTGCCCAGACCTTAGCTTGTCTACTCTATTAGATTTCCCAATGGGGAAACTTATCCTTTCAAGGCAGATTAGAATTTGCTCTGCACTGTAGAGAGGGTGTTGCTTGGGAGGCACTGATAGGTTAAGTAATTCAGTCAGGGTCACATGGTTAGTATCTGTGAGAGGCAGATCTTGAATCCACTCCACTTGGCTATCTTGTTGATTAAATTATAAAATAATCTTTATGTTTGAAGAATGGTTTTCAATCCTTAAAAATGCCAGAGGAAGGAAAACTAGCTGAGGTGCGAAAGAGAAACTGTACTTACTGCAAGAAATTTAACTGAGTTGCTAGTGTCCTCCAGGAAGTGCTTATAAAACGGATGTGTTCCAGTAAGCTCCAGTGGCTCCCTATTACCTCTTGGATCAAGTATAACTCTTCACATCCTGGTCCTTTGCCCAGAGTCCTTTCCCTCCTCACCTTCCTGGTTCCCTTCAATGCCACCTTTTGCAATTCTAGCTGTCTATATTTTTCTTACTAAGGCTATCTTATTTACTATGTATATACCTTGTATATGCTTATTTAGGTACATGCTCTCTCTTCAGTTAGCATGTAAACTCCTAGAGGGTAGGGACAGTTTTTGATTTTTCTTCATATCCCCAGCACTTAGTTCTGTGTCTTGCACACAGTAAAACTTGTTGATTGATTGACAAGGACTTCTATTGAACAATAGATTTGTGGGGCAGTTAGTCCTTAGAGTCAGGAATTTCTGAATTCAAATCAGACCTCAGACACTTACTATCTGTGTGACCCTGGGCAAGTCACTTAACCTGTTTGTCTCCAAAAAATAATAGATTCAGTGCTAAGAGGAGTAAGAGAGTAAGACACAAAATATGAAACTCATTCAGTTGTTAATATATTGAATCCAGTAAAAGTTTGTTTTGGTTACCATTAGAATTTTGCTGTATTCACTTAGCTTACACTATAGTTATTGAAGGGGATGTGCTGGTAAATGTTAAACAACTTATTTTCTCCCACCTCTCAAAAAAGTATACTCCACACAGTTTTAAGTTTAATGAGTTACTAACATTTACTCCATCACTTTTTAAAGTTGAAACAATCAATAAAATAATAAATCAAGCTCTAATTTATAGCATTTATTGATTTCCAAGGTGACAATGAAAATTTAACAGGTGGCCAACCAATCAGAACTAGGTTCAGCCCACCCCTGCATTTTCAAAGTGGTTAAAAAAGAATCTGGGTAGTTTTCTGCTCCCAGGGTTAAGTAAGCTTATCTGAGAAACAGCTGGATTTATGATTAAAAAAGGGAGGTTGAATAAAGGGTGTTATTGTGATATGCCATCAGACAAAGAGATGGAGATGATAATTTTGCCATCACTAAACCTTTTGTTTAGTAGTACTAATCCCCAACTAGTAAGTGGTGACATTAAAAATTACTAGGAAAGTGGCATGATGTTCCCTCCAGCATGGTGGAAAAGCCACTTGGATTTGGAGTCAGGATCTTTGCCACCTACCCTACTTCTGTGATCTTGTTTCCTCAACCATAAAATGAAAGTGTTATACTTGATGCCTTTTAAGGCTTCTTTCAGCTCTCAACCTATGATCTATTCTGCAACTGAAGTCTTCAGTAGTAACCAGGAAGCTACCTTCTCTTGCTACCAAGAGATTAAATGGCTCTTCTAGGTCCCACAGTCAGTATGTATCAGAGACAAGACTTGAACACAGGATTGTTTGAATCTGGATTCTGAGACCAGCTCTCAGACCACTATATCATGTTACATAAATCCTTATGAATAATTACTTTATTTTGTTGTTGGTTTGAACCTGCAATTTCACTAGGGTAGGGAGTTCCAATTGGGGATCTTGAAAAATATAGTGGCCTCTCCAGGGCTACCTCCTTAACTTTTTCTTGCATTGGTGGATTGGGTCCCCAGAGATTAGCGGACTACTCCTCCCTTTAAGATTCTAGGGGTTACTTGAAGGATTGTGGCTTCTGGTGTGTTTCTAATGAGCCCTCATCTGATGTGCTCCTCATTGATTATTAATTAGCCAACCAGAATTAATTAGTTTTGAGAAAGGGTTATTCACTAAGATGTTATAATAAGGATAGCAAGTTACAAAGCCAATCCCTGCCAAAGTCTGAGGTACACTTCTCTCTCACAGTTACATGGAGCAAATGGTCTTTGGGGGAAATAGGTTCAAAGTTAGAGAGGAAAGGAAGGGAACACTTATTATTAATAGCTTACTACATGTCAGACACTGCTCTAAGTACTGGGAGTACAAAGTCTAGCAAAAAGAAAGATAGAGAGTCCTTGTCTGCAATGAGCTTCCATTCTAATGGGGGAAGACAATAAAAAAAAGGGAGATGAAAATAGGAGGAAGAGAGGAAATGGTGTTGGGGGTGGAAGGAAATGAAGTGTGTGTGTGTGTGTGTGTGTGTGTGTGTGTGTGTGTGTGTTCTGTGTAGAGGAGGAGGAGGAGTAACAGAAGAGTGAAACTTTAAAAGAGGGAATGATTTTACATGTAATTCTGGCTGATATAATTAGATCCTTCTGAGGAGGTTGGCATTGGATATTCAGTGTGTATGTTTTGAGTCACATATGTATATGAGAGTGTGTGAGGGAAGAGAAACCTCATCATATGGAAATCAGAGCTGTGACTGGGAGTTTTGGCATCTGGGGCAAGAGGCAGGAAAAGTGGTAAGGGGTTATATTGTTTTGGGAGGGAAGGAAGGTTGAGAGGATCCAATAAATCAATAAACATTTATTAAGCACCTACTATGTGCCAGGCATTGGACTAAGCACTGAGGATACAAGGAAAAGAAAAAGGCAAAAGACAGCCCTAATCTAATTGGGCTGAGACAGTCTAATAGGCAGAGACAACGAGCAAACAAATACATACAAAATGAGCTATATTCAGGATAAATAGGAAATAATGAAGAGAGGGAAGGTGCTCAGATTTAGAGGGGTTAGGAAAGGCTTCCAGTAAAAGATGGAATTTCAATTGGGACTCAAAGGAAGCCAAGAGGATCTGTAGTTGAGGCAGAGGAGAAAGATGTTCCAGGCATGGGGGCAGCCAGAGAAAAAAAATCTGGAGATGGACAGTCTTTTCTTGCAACAGCCAGGAGGCCAGTGTCACCGGATTGAAGAATCTGTGGTGGGGATTAAGGTGTAACAAGACTGGAAAGGTAGGAGGGGGTTAGGTTATGAAGGGCTTTGAATGACAGAGCATTTTGTATTTGATCCTGGAAACAATAGGGAGCCACTAGAGTTTATTGATTGGAGGTATGTGAGATATAATCAGACCTGCAATTTAGGAAAATCACTTCAGTGGCTGAATGGAGGATGGATTGGCATGGGGAGGGATTTGAGGCAGGCCCCCCGCCAGCCACCCTCCGAGAACTGGGACACAGGCAACTTGGAGCTTCCCTTTGGAGCTCTTTTGGTAGATTTCACTGTAAACCAAAGCAACAAGAATTTGCCAAGTTCATTTTTTGGGTAAGGCTTTGTTTTTAGGTGTTGGGGATTCGAAGACAACAGTCCTTTCTTTTCCTCAATAATCTTACATTCTGAACAGGGATACAGTTTATAAACAGTAAATACAGACCTAATAATTTGAAGAATTAGAAACTTTGTACCAACTAGAGAGATGAGGAAAGTCTTTCTGTTAAGAGAGAGTAGAGCTAGAGAATCTTCAAGGTTGCCAAGGATTCTGAAAGGAAAGAGTGCAGAGGGAGCCCTTTGGAGGGAGGGGGAGAGTTTGTGTAGACATGGAATGCCATATTTGGAGAACAGTAAGTAGTCTGGTTTGACTGGGACATGGTCTATGTGAAGGGGAGTCATTTGAAATAAGCCTGCAAGCTAGACAGAAGAAGACAGGGAAGGATTTTAAATGCAAAAAATAGGAGGAGTTTGTATTTTAGCTTCAAGACAAGAAGGAGACACTTAAGCTTCTTGAAAGAGAAGAATGACATAGCTGGACTTGTACCTAAGGAACATTATTAGCAATGTCTGACATATTTTTGTGTTGTTTTCAGTCATGTCTGAATCTCCTTGACCCCATTTGGGGTTTTCTTGGCAAAGATACTAGAAGGGTTTGCCATTTCCTTTTCCAACTCATTTTACAGATAAGGAAGCTGAGGCAAACAGGGTTAATGACTTGCCCAAGGTCACACAGCTGGTAAGTGTCTGAGGCCAGATTTAAACTCAGGTCTTCCTGACTCCAGGCCAGGCACTCTATCCACTGCTCCACCTAGTTGTACAGTAGGTGCTTAATACATGTTTATTGTTTGATCAAAAGGCAGCTGCTGTGGATTATCTGATCTGAGTCTTCCATCAGGAGCCTGTCTGGGCAGGATTACCTGTACCTGAGGCCCCCTGAAGCCCAGTGATTGGGGGTGGGTTGTCACAATGCTTCCTTAGATCTATCTCCCTCCCCTGTTCTCAGCATCCACTTTATCTCCAGGGGAGGCTTTGGAAGGAAAATGCTCAGATTACTGGAGATGAGATGGCCTAAGGGAATAAAGAGCTCCTGGTTCTGACTTTCTCAGGGAAAGCTTGTTGAAGAGCTAGAAATGGAAGTGTTGTTGGCCTTACTCCTCTTGGTTGTGTCTGTACCACTCCTATTTCTATGTTATCTTCAGTACCACTTTGATGTCTTCTACACTTGAGGTGGTGCAGTGGATACAGCATCAGACCTAACTCTGTTTGCCTCAGTTTCCTCATCTGTTAAATGAGCTGAAGAAGGAAATAGCCAGAATCTTTGCCAAGAAAACCCCAAATGGGATCATGAAGAATTGAACAAAGTGAAAAAACACCAATGGAATTCTAAAGTCACTTTCAGCTATGGGATTCTGTGATGAATATGTAGCATAAAGGATAGTACAAGTTAAAACCTAAAAATGGGGCAACCTTAGTACTCAGGCAGGATAGAATCTTATTGCTCCTGTGGCCAATGGTGGCTGTACTTGGAACCTGGAATAAGGAAGGTTTAGGTGAAAGGGCTGTCCCAGATACTCACTTGGTATCAAGCCAAGTCTATGACCATTTATAAGCCCATACTATGTGCCAGGAGTAGTGCCAAGTGATGAGGAGAGGAAGAAAGGTTAACCCCACCCCCCAAGGTTCCTGCCTTCAAGGAACTCACATTCTAATGAGGGAAACAACATGCAAATAAACATGTACATACAAGATATTAACTAGGGAAATGGGAGATAATCTCAGAGAAAAGATATTAGTACCTGGATGGGTGAGGGAGTAGGACCAGGAAAACTTTCTTTACAGAAGGTGGGATTTGAGCCAGGGAAGCAAGGAGATGGAGTGAAGCGGAAGAGCCTTTCAGGCATGGGGTACAGCCAATGCAAATGCCTGGAGTCAGGATCTGAATTTTCATTCGTGAGGAATAGCAGGAAGGCCGGTGTTGATGAATCTATAGAGAATAGGGGTAGGGGTCAGTAGGAGGAGAATATTATCCAAGAAAACTGGAAAGGGAGGATAGGGGACAGGATGTTTAGGGCAGTTTAACCCTTGTTATCATGTAACTTTTCATCTGCTGTTTCCTCATCTGTAAAATGGGGACAATGATATCTTACTTTTCTCATAGGGTAGTTATGAGGGTCAGTTGAGAGAATGTAGGTAAAGCACTCTGCAAACCAAAGTGGTCTGAAATGTGGGCTACATTATTATTAGTGTTCAAATAACTCAGATTTACATAGTGCTTTGAAATTACAAAGTTCTTTCCATTCATTATTTCATTCCATCCTCCTAGGAGGAGATAGAAAGGTGGCAGCAAAAGTGGCTGGCCTTAGAAGTGGAGGGAAACTAAGACTAATTCCTTGTCTAAGGCAGGAATGGGGAACCTGCGGCCTCAAGGTCACATGTGGCCCTCTAGATCTTCAAGTAGTGACTTACAGAGTTTGGATTCAGTCAAAGGGGCCACACTTGAGGACCTAGAGGGTCACACATGGCCTCAAGGCTGCAGGTTCCCAATATCTGGTCTATTAGAAATACCTGTGGCAGAATTTGGAGGAAGTGAGACATGGCTTCTGGATGACTTTAAAGCTGGGTGGTCCTATGTGATGGAGAGATTGATTGATTGATTGATGTGGGTGTACATACAGGAATAGGATATGTGGTTCTGTGGGAGTGTGTGGACAGAACCTCCATGTTTGTGTCCAGGTGTGTGTGAGGGACATCTGGAAGATGCCTTGGTTATGGACATCTTAGCAGGGGAGAGTATGGGGACATGATTTGGATGAAGGGGTCACCAGCAATGGGGAAGAGCTTACTTGGATGCTATGTTCTCTGTCCTTGAGGTTACAGGGTCTAACCTTTTATATCTGTATCATCTATATCATTTATGTCAATATCTATATCTATTTATATACATATAGACATAATGCACATATATGTATGTTATGTATGTGTATGTATATATGTGCATGTAGATATATGATATTTATAACACATATATACAATAGTATATATTTGTATGCATATATGGATTATGTATCTCCTTCTGCAAAACTCTAATCACAGCTAAGGGGAAAGAAAGAAGAAAAAGCAGAAAAGCTGACTTCAGCAGCTGCAGTTTGCTGTATTTTTCATCTTGCATCAGCAAGTTGGGACCACAAATAATCTGGTCTTATACGCTTCACTGATGCTGCTGCTTAAGAATTTCCTATCCTCCAAAGGCAGTATATTCACAGAAGCCAGGGACAAGGGGAAACTTAATTTTTCATCATCTCCCTGCTACCCAACCTAGCTGCCTGGGCCGGAGGAGAAGCCCATTTGCCAGGGCACAGAGTCAGAGCAGAAGGGAGGGGAGGAGGAACAGCATTGGGCCAGAAAGGGGGTGGGTAATTAATTTCTGAACAGTTTCTGAAATCAGCTAAACATTTCCTTTTAACCAGTTTCCCCAGCCTCACATCCTTTGTTAGTTCAGGAAAAATGTCATTCATAATGGATGCTGCCTTGATAAATTGCTTCTGAGGAGTACAGCGTTCTCATTAGTCTATATAATGAGAGAAGCTCTGAGCAGTGGCAAAAGCAAACCTGCCCAGATATTTGCCTGGTAGTAAAAAAAATAAAATTGGATGCCTATATAGTGTGCTAAGAATAGTGAGTCTGTGGGCAGGGGTGATGATTAAGCTCTCTGGGCTCAGGGCCTATGGCTTGGGGCCCACTGGGGCCTTGTTAGAGGTCCTCTGTTGTTTCTTTGAAATCAGAAGGTTCAAAATCCAGGTTCTTCCTTGTAGTTGGCCAGCTGTTGTCTCTGTTGCCTTTCTTAGCCTCTGTTTTTCTTGCTCCATCCCTGGGGGATGATCTTGGCTTCTTTTCTTTGAGGGTTTATCTACTGAGTGAGTCAAACAGGGGAGTCTGAGCAGAAGAGAAAATGGGGCTGTCTCCTTGTGTAAGGAAAAACAGCAATTAAATCTGGGGATCTTAACCTTTCTTGTGTCGTGAACTCCTTTGGCTGTCTGGTGAAAGCTATGGATCCCTTCTAAGAATAATATTTTTAAATGCACAAAATGCAAAGGAAACAAATCTTACTAAAATATTTTTAAAAACCAAGTTTATGAACCTCAGGTTGATAATGCCTGAATTAGAGTCTTCTGAAAGTCCAGCTCATTGCCTTGGGTAGTTGTGGGCTCTTTCCGACAAAGGGTTTCCCAGTGAAATTTGGTTGACCAACCTTTCAGGAATTTATAGAGGGGATTCCAAAATAGGTATGTAACATCACTGGATTAGATGGGAAGGTCCTTTAACTGAGATTCTGTGAGTGGACACTTGCCCTTTGTCCATCTGACCCATTAGATTCTCCTTTCCTCTCTTATCCCAGAAGTACTTGTTAGAGTTTAATGATGCTTAAGGAGCGCTAGTCATTCTTTCTAGTCAATGGGGTCTCATTTGGAGCATTTCTGCTTCTAGGAAATAACGAAAGGGGTCATGCTCCTTAGTGAATCCCCTGGCATCCTCTTGATCAATGAGGTAGATAGGACCTGTTGGGGCATGTTTGTGGGCATTGGGTTATATTGGAATTGAAGTTCTCAAATCAATGCTATGTCTCCTTTACCTATCATGCAGTTTGCCTGAGGTTTTGACCCAAATTTTTTTTCCCTGAATGAGATGCTGGGGGAACCAACATTATAAAAAGAGAACCTGAGGGGGTCATCCTTTAGGAGGAAAAGTCAGGGTCAGTAGGTGTATGTAGAGAGTAGCAGTAAGGTTAAAAGCACATAGAGTGGGCTCTAAATACAGTTGGGTCTTTGTGGTTGAACAAGAGACTAACATCCATCTATCTTGCAGACTTTTTCTATATTGAGATTTAAAAGGAAATGATTTAACCTGTAAGTATCATCATAGAATCTCACAATTAGAAGGAGTTTTCTATTCTAACCTCTTCTTAGGCTGGAATCTCCTCTACAAGATCTCCAGTAATTTAGTCTCCATTAAATTTCTAGTGATAGGGAGGTTATACCTCCCAAGGCAGCCTGTTTCTTTCTGAGATAGCACTAATTGTTAGAAAAGTTTTCTTTACATCAGTCATCTTCCCCTGGTGGGTGTGCTCTGGGTGGTTAGTGTCCTGAAAATTCATGTCAGGAGCTGAGCACAGCACTCAACCTATGATCTGTCCAAGGCAGAGTATGACAAAACCAACCCTCCTTTATTTAAGACACTATACTTCTATTAATGCAGTCTGAGACAACATTATCTTCTGTGACTGCCTGGTCACACTGTTGATTCCTACAGAACTTGCAGTCCGTGAAAATCCCTTTCTTTGTCATAGGAACTATTGGGAAGCTACGTTTCCTCCAATCTGTATTTGGGCAGTAGATTAAAAAAAAATCCAAACATGAGATTTTGAGTTTATCCTGGTTGCATTTCATCTTATTTGGTTTCGCCCATAGTTCTAGAAAGGCAAGATCTTTGCTTGGTTCAATGTGATCTTTCTCAATTTCATGTCATTCACAAAATTGATATATGCTATCTATACCTTATCTAAGTCATTAAGAGAAATGTTGAACCAAGTGAGTTCAAGGTCAGAGGCATATGGTACTCTACTGGAAACCTCCCTCTACATTGAAATTCATCTCTCTTTGAAAGTCACCACTCTTCGAAACTGATCATTCCACTAGTTCCTATTCTACTTAGCTAGTTCATGTCTCTATATTTCATCTATGAAGATATTAATTCTGAGGGACTTCATTTGTATACTTGAAATTTAGTTATACAAAATCTATGGCATTCTTTTGCTCTATAAGTCTAGGAGCCCTGGACCAAAGAGGTATAAGATTACTTTGATATAACATGTTCTTGATGGAAGAAAGGAAGGAAACAAGCATTTATTAAGCACCTATCATATGTCAGGCAAGGGCAGCTTGTGTTTGTCCTTCATTTTCAAAGAGGACCATGACATCAAAGAAATGTTGACATGACTTGTACTTGACTTTGTTTTGAGTGAGGGAGGGCTGTGCAAGGTCATCAGCCTCACTTTCTCTTCCTGAGCCATCTGGATCCAGTGATCAGATATTCATCAGGATGACTGGAGATGGTTCAGGATGCAATGGGAGACCTTGCCAGGCAAGGGCAGCTAGGTGACCCATAGAGTGGCAGACCTGAAGTCAGGAAGACTCATCTTCCTGAGTTCAAATCTGGCCTCAGACACTTATTAGCTTTATGATCCTGAGCAAGTCACTTAACCTTGTTTTCCTCAGTTTCCTCATCTGTAAAATGTGCTGGGGAAGGAAATGGCAAACCACTCCAGTGTCTTTGCCAAGAAAATTCCAAATGGGGTCATGGAGAGTTGGACATGACTGAAGTGACTGGACAACAACATGCCAGGCCCTGTGTTAAAAACTTATTTCACTTTTGATCCTTACTACAACCCTGGGAAGTAGGTGCTATTTATTATTTCCATTTGACTATTGAGAAAACTGAGGTAGACAGATATTAAATGACTTGCTCAGGTTCAAACATCTAGTAAATGCCTGAAGGTGGATTTGACTTCATGTTCCTTGATGAACCAAGGAACCTCTCCTAGTAATTACTGCTCTCCTTCCTGAATGCTCACAAAAACTTCTAAAACACCATATTTTAGAATTTTGCCAGAAATAATGTCAAACTCATCTTGCATTTTGAAGAATTCATCTTCCAACTTTTGTAAATCCAGACAGTACCTGTACATCCTTAGTCCTATAGCATCTCTCCCATGTTTTCTCGCCCTCTAAAGATCACCATCGCAGCTCAGTAATAGAATGTAAGATATGATTGGTTCTTGGATTCATTGGGGATAAATAAATATTTTGCCATCTTATCATTTATCTTTGGTCTTAATGACCCATTACCCAGTTTTGGTCTAACTCTCTTGTCTGATGGTAATTTTCCTTGATAGAGAAAAAATATGAAATCTAGGTGGTTCTGAAACCTACTCTCAATTATCTCAGGTGTCTGTAAATGTCATCTAGTCCACCCCACATAGTTAGTCTTATCCCTTCTTTGATCTTGTCTATGTTCCAAGCATAGCTTAAGGAATGTAAAAAGCTCTTTTTTTCATCCTTAACATTCATTGCAAGCCTCAGGTCCTGCTGAGATTTTAGCTTATGCTAATGTTGTCTTTATAGAGCCTTTTACTTATTTTATGCTTTTAGCAGAGAGGCTTAGCATATGTCCCAATGGTCAAAGTCCTCTCTCATCACTATGTCCTACTCACATGCTCCTTTTGTAATGTGTTTTTTAGAACTTAGCCACCTCCCCCTTCTGACTGGGTGGTTGGTAGTATATGCCCTCTACTTTTCTTTTCATTGACAAACGCTACTATTTTCTTATATGACTTCCTTGGCATTCCTTGGGAAGTCATCAACGTCCATGACTCTTCTCTGCTTTTTGTAACCAATGTAGTAGATGCCTATCCTATGGCTCCTCATCCTGTTCTGTGGAACATGATAATAACTAACATTTATAGAGCACCTACTATGTGCAGGGCATATATTAAGCACTTTACAATTATTATGTCATCTAATTCTCACAGCAGCCCTGGGAGGCACGTGCTAGTATTATCTTCCTTTTATAGTTGAGGAAATTAAGGCAAACAGAAGTTAAATGCCTTGCAGAGGGTCACATAGTAAGTGTCTGAGGGCAGATTTGAACTCAGGTCTTTCTGACTCAAGGCCCAGAGCTCTATCCATTGAATATATATACCTACCTCCTAAGTAGAATAAAAAGCTATTTTCTTCATAAAAGGTTTAGCCTCTTAACATAGGTTGGGATTCTTCTTTTAATTCTTTCCTCTTTTTTTTTTCCATTGTAATGCTCCTTCCATTCTTTAAAGGAATGCTAGAGAAGCATTTCCTTTAGTTCCCTTTTCTAGTTCTTATAGGAGACCACCCTGGACTTCTACACATATGTAGTTTACTGTCTGGCACTGGCAGAAAACAGAATGGTGTAGTTTCCCCAGGTTACCTGAATAGTCTCTTTGCCTTCCCTAATTGTTGATGCCGGAGACCCCTTCACAAGACCCTGCAACTCTTTCTGCTAACTGTTATGACAAGATGCCTTGCTGTGACCATTTGTTGCACAACTCTTTTCTGGAGGAGCTCCCAAGTTAAACTTTCTCACCTTGCCTCTAGTTATTTCTTGCTTCTAGATCAGGGCATTTAAATAGATTCCTGCCAAAGCCCTAATGAAAGCAATGACTGATCCCAGTCATTACTTGAAAGGTCGTTGGTAAAATTAAAATTTTAGCACTAAAGCATCAGGCAAACATTTTATTATAATTTTACTTTTAGATAAAAGAATCTCTTCCTATCTCTATTTTCTATACTTCGTGGGTAAAAAACATATGCATCAATTGACTCAGCTTTGTTGTTCAAGGTATTCTTGAATTTTCATCCTTCCACATGCTAGTTATATCTTACCTCTTCCCTTCTCTTCTCCTCAGAAATTGAGCAGCTGTCAGATACTTTTGACATGATCCTTGGCTCCTCTCTGTGCCACTGATTAACTACATTCATGTAGTAATTGGCCATGCTATAATAGAGTTTAGTTAGATTAGGAAGACAAAGAAACTTTTCCTGGGACTGGAAGGGATGAATGTTGATTGGACATTGAGTCAGAGACCCTCAGAGTTTTTGATGAGGAAAGAAAAAATGGAGCCTGAAAACTCCCAGGCCCAGAAAAAAACAAACAGAAAAATGGACCTTTGCACGTGGTCCGCCCATGATGGTGGGACAGATGGCAGGGTGAGGCGAGAGCCTTTCAGGAACCCACTGATGCTGGTGGAATTTGACCGGCTTAGTTTCTCTATCCCTGCCCACCTGCTCTGCTGCCTCCACAAATACCTGCCACCCCCACCCAAGGGTATAGAACCTGAAAAACATTTCTCTGAGATAGAGAAGAAAAGCAACCTCGAGCCACTGGCAGGGACCGTATCAGCATTCAGAGAAAGTGGAAAGAAATCTTTCAGCTGGCTGGCTACCTCGCTCAAGGCTAACCACACTCTTAACACAATAATAAGTCAATCCTCACTGAATAATTAAATAGAGAGCCTTCATAAGTATTGACTTAATGTGACAGCAAGTCTATAGTGACTAGGGGTTTGCTTATGTAAACACAATCTCTTGTTCAGCTTACTTAGCAGTTCAATGAAATAGAACAGTCCTTCAATTAAAATCAAATGATGCATATGTTTAATTCTTTTTTCTCTTACAGGGTAATAATAGGTTTGGAACATAGGTGAAGGGATGATGGGGGGAATGTAGGCAACTGTATCTGCACGTCTGTCTGTTTCTGGAGAGGCCATATGGTATCGTGTTCCAAGTCAGTGCCCTGAGTAAGGAATCACCTCTTCTGTTTAGGGGCTACTGGCGGGATTGTGAGTACATGCATACATGCATGCATGTCTGGGGATGTGTACATCCACATGTGTGCAGATGTGATGGTGGTGGGGAGGAGAAAGGGAGTAGAGGACTGTTAGAGCCATAAGGATTATCTCACCTAGTTTTATTACTTTCTGTGTGTCCTGGTGGAGTTGGGTGTGTGTCCATACTGGGACCTGTACCCTATCAATTGCTTCTGGTCAGCTGGGATTATTGTCTTTAGCCACTGAATCCTACTCCTTGATTCCCACAAAAATCCTTGTGGCACTCACTGAATGGGGAGGAGGGCTCGGGAGCAGGCACAGGATGAAATGGAGAAGTAGGGGGATAATGGACAAAGGGGATTGTGATTTTATTAGGTGACTCCAGAGAAAGGCTGTTACTCATGAGACCCATTTTATTTTGTGTGAAGGGTAGGAATTAAAGACTTGTAGCCTGGAGACATTATTTATCTCTTGGCTTTTCCTTAGCAGAGAGGCAGTTTCCTTCTGCTCCAAGTGTTTGAAATAATCTACCACAACCCACTTTGGTGATATTACAACAGTAAAGACAGAGAGGTGGGAAACAATAGGGCTTTGGTTCCTTCTCCTGGAGGATTAATATGGCTGGTACTTTATCTGACTTTGGGAAGGACAAACACAGAGTCTCTTCTAGATAATCTCCTCTTGTCCTTGCATCCTCAGATCATTGAAGGCCAGGATGCCCTTCTCCCTCCTCACTCCCTCCTCCCTGATTCCTCTACAACCCCTGTGCACAGTTTTTATTCCTGAAATGTTCTTACTGCTGAACTAAGAAATGTAGGTGATGGTACGAATGGATGAGTCAAGTCATGTCAAATGTTTATTTAGTTCTTACTGTGTGCTGGGCACCACGCTAAGCGCCAGATATGATGATTTGATTTTTACTTGGGTCTTTTCAAATTTATAAAATTCTGGCTTATGTGAATTTGGATTGAAAGTTTCACCCATGAGTGGAAGCCATGGAGAGAATAGCAATCTCAATGGCACTTTCAGAAGCAGAGATATACCTAGGGCAAGGCAACTAGGGATCTGACCTAGGGTGATGAAATTGGAGGGCGTTGAATTCAGAAGGGGCTAATAGTACTTGCAGTCCTTCAGCAGTGTAGGTGGGAAACCCCAATGCTTAGCATTTAATTATCAGGAATAACTAGTTAAAATAGAAAATTAGGAATTTTTATTATATTATTTATATTATATAAACATGATATATAGTTTTATATTTTATATAATATGTAAATATATAACATGTTATATAAATTATTTATAATATAATTATATTATTAAAATAGTTAAAATGGGAAACTACCTGGGGGTATTCTGGAATGGATCCCCCCATCCTGCTCTGCCTGCTCTTCAGGGAAGCCTATCTAACAACTCATGTCCGTGTCTTAGAACTATTTCTGCCCCATAGTGCTATGTACCTTCCCCATTCACTTTGGGCTGTTTACCCTGAGTACAATTTGTGGTACTTGCCCTGGGCATAGAAATTCCATTTACAGATCTGATTAAAAGGGGAAGGTAAGGCAAGGCAAAGCACAGCAGCCCTACTGGTGAATTCACTTTCCCCATTCCTGGTACCACGGTACATTAATTCTGCTCAGGTATCTCCTGTACTTCTGGAGTGAATCATCCGAAAGTCATTCCAAGGCACTTCTATTAAAGTCATTCCCCCTCCCCACCCCCACATTCTTGCAAATTATCTATGAAGCCCATATGGAATAATCTGGGCTTCTTGAGAGCCTTTCTTTCCCTTGTGAACACAGTATTTGCACACTCTGCTTGTTTGTACCGGTGGCAGCTTGGGTTGCTCCCGGGGATGACCTCTGGACCTTGTTCTGATCCCTTATTACCCTATGAAGCTAGGTGGTATTTGGCAGCCTTATGACTAGCTGAAGCAGCTTTTTGGGGTGCTGGGGTGGGTGGCAGTTTGTCTCTCAGCTATCCTGGATTCTTTTCTTCAAAAAAGCAGGAACAACTGTAGTTCTGGGTCAGATAGACTACAGAAAGAAAGGAGGGGAAAATGGGAGCCCTGGATGAAGTCTGATCTTGATGACCATCTCTTGTACAGAGGACCTCAGAGAGGGCCCTGCCCTCATATCCTACAGAGAGCAGTGCCAGAGTCAGGAAGCATAGACAAAGGCAGGAGGGGTCTGCTCATGCATTCCAAATTGTAGGATTGTAGGAGAACAAAGCTACTTGCAGTAACTAATTAGAGCCTGGCCCTTTAAGGGAACATCAAAATTCCTGCAATGCTGGTGTTGGAGAAGCTGACCCCTGAGGATTCAGGTGGACAGTCGGCCTTGTGGCCAGAGCGATGGAAACTGAACAGAAGCAGAGACTAGTGTGTGGTGTGAACGTGAGTCAGTGTGGTGTAGGAGACAAGCTTATTGCATGAGATCACAGGGCCTCAGGGGTGTCTTTGTGTGCAGGAAGGAGCAAGAGAAATGACAAATGGAAAAGCTGACTTTGCTTGCACTGAACCCAGAAGCTGGAGACTGCTGGACAGGGTCACCAACACAGGGATATCAGTGTTGAGGACTGATGAGGAAACTCAATTTGATCCTTTATCACTAAATTCTGAGTCTCTCCTAGGGAAAAGAAGACTCAGGGTGGCAAGGACTCCCGCTGCTCCCAAAGCTCTGGGTATGAACATAAATGAGTGCATTTGGGTCAAATCAGATTTGGATTCTGAGTCAGGGGCATCAAGGGAAATTTCACTAGTATTATCACTCTCCTCCTTGAGAAGATTCGGGAGGAATCTGGGGACTGACTACATCTGAGAATTCCTGAGTTCACAGATGCCAAGGGCCTTCAACCACAAAGCTGTTCTGGAAACATTGTCAACTTTGGCTGACAGGGCTCTGTTGTGGGGAATCTCACTTTAGGTTTCTTCTGAATTTTTCTAGACGAATTCTTTTGAAAAAAGTATCTTGAATGGGGGAGATGCATGTAAGTGCGACCTCAGTGAGGGTGAGGGTCTCATTTATTGTCAGTGGGCACCCTTTTTTTCTCTCCAGGTTCTTGGGCCTAAAAGTAGCCAATTCCTCATCTATCTGGGTTTAGTTGTTTGAAGTCTGATGGTTTCATGGCTTTGTGATTCTCATTCAGGAGCAATGGGCAGAAATATCAGAGAGGAAGATTTCTGTCTGGTGTAAGGAGAAGCTTCCCAGTCATTAGAGGCATTCATGAGGGGAATGAGCTGCCCTGGGAGACGTAGGTTCTCCTTCTTCTTCTAGATGATCTCATAGAAGACATGCCTATTCAGAACTTCAGAGGGTCAGAGATTCTGGGCTTTTGTCACTCTGTTCTAAATCTCTGACTTTCTATGAATAAGGCTAATTGCTGTCCCCAAATATGTGTGTGTGCGTGCGTGTGTTTCTGGGTTGTCATTTTGGCCCTCAAGCCTGATGCTGAAGAAACACACAGAGAGAGACAGAGACACACAGAGACAGAGGCAGAAAGACAGAGATGGACAGAGAGACAGAGAGATGGGGAGAGGGAAGGGGAGAGGGAGAGAGAACTTAAAAAGTGATCATAATGGAGCTTTGAAACCTGTGCTGTATCTGCTTGAGGTGCTCACTACAGGAGGGAAAACACATAATCTGAGTGCATTTGGGAGGAGATGGGAAGGAAAAAGGAGACAGGTAGGCTGAAGAATTAGTTTCCTGAAAATCCAACCCTTTTCTCTTTCCTTCACTCCTTCTGTGTACATTTCCTATACAGAAATAATTTGAGGTCCAGTTTTCTCTCTCACCTCTCCTGTGAGTGTCCTTTCTTTGGCTGAAATGGCCACAGCTACTGAGGATGCAAACCCAAAGAGAAGGATAGTTTTTGGTATCTTGTGCTGGGAGTAACCAGTTGGCTCATTCTCCTCACTTTGCTGCTGAGATGGACTGTGTGTCTGTTTGTGTGTGTGTGCATGCATGTGCGTTGTGTGCGTGCGTGCACACATTCCATTGCTCTATCTTTTGTGGAGACATTAAAAGGCAGCAATCTGAGAAAGCATGGGGTCCTTTCAGGAAAGGTCTATTCTTGGCAGATAGCACTACATCTAAGAAACCAACTAACTCATGGTGTATTGTGCTGAAGACTGACATCTGGCTTAGAGATTGTGCAGAGATTACCAACTGGCACGTCATGTATTATGAAAAGAATAACATTTGCCTTGGAGAATGCTGGTTACTGAGAATGAGGCCATGAGTGTTTGCACAAAGGCAGCCTTGCATTATATTTGGGCCTGGAACTTTTCACATACCTCAGAGGAAACAGATACTACTCAGTGTCTGATACTGACAGAAGGCATCCAATATGGTAGACTTTATCATATGTAAGTGGGGTTGTAGAGAGAAATCCTAGTAACCCAGTGACCCGTGGTGATATGAACCTGGTGTTTTTCTAACTGCCATCATTTATCATTCTAGCTTGCTTTGGAGTCAAGGGTGATGAGAATGAATGAATGAACAGAAGGCTTCATTATTTCTTTTCACCTTTCCTTTCTGCCCTCTGCTCTTCTCCACTATTTTCACTGAGTAGGATGTTTTCTCCTGAGGTCCTGGGGGATCCTTCTGTCACAGGGGGAAATCAGCAACCTGAGGAAGAAGAGAGTTGTTTGGTTGGGGAAGTCTTGCTGAGTAGTTGATGCAGGACCTCCTGCCATTTCAAGAGCATTTTACTTGTGGGGTCTTCTCTGCTTACCCCCTTCAGTGTGGTATAAAGAGGGCTTTTGATGGTGGGCAATGGATCTTCTGGGTTCATGGCATTGTGCCACCAGATTCTTTGGTCCTAGTCAGATGGTAAGGAAACAGGAGATATTTCTCTCATGTGTGCTCACTTCTTTGAGATGACAGACTTCATATCTTCAAGGCAGGCAAAAATTCCTTTTACATCCAAAGCTGATCCCAAGAGAAACTATTCTTCTCCTTTTACTTAGTAGTGGTAGACAGTAGCCCCCTGCCACCACCCCCCCATTTCAATGTCATTGTCAGGCAGGGTTATATAAATAATATTGTTTCACATTTGTAAAATCTACTTTATTATTTTTTTCAAAACATTTCATTTCTATGATTTCACTTGCAACCCTGTGAGGGATCTAAGGGCAGGTATTCTATTCAGTGTTCATGAAGCACTTACTATATTCAAAACTCTGTGCTGAGTGCTAGGAATACAAAGATAAAAATCAGATGCAGCCCCTCCCTAAAGGAGGTTATCAGTGAGCTGCCTCATAACTTGACAGATGAGCAGCTCCAGAGAGACTAAGTGACGGAGGAGAAGCTGGAAGTCCCTAAAGAGTCTGAGGGATGTCAGAAGTGAGAGGAACTGGAGCAGTCATCTAGTCAGTCAATAAACATTTATTGAGCACCTACTGTATGCCAAGGACTATGCTAAGTGTTGGAGATACAAAGAAAGGTGAAAGGCAAAAGACAATCCTTGCTCTCAAGGAACTCAGTCTAATGGAGGAAACCATGTGAAGCTATGTATAAACAAGATCTGTCTATCTAATTCATATATATGTATGTGTGTATATGCATGTGTCTGTATATATACATATGGGGCACATATACATGTGTCTATATAAACATACATGCACACGTGTATGCATGCATATGTATATCTGTATACATATATGTATATACACATATGTGTATGTATATGTCCACATATGGATTATACATATATGATTAATTGGTTATAATCAACAGAGAGAAGCCACTAAAGTTATGTAGAATTATATACTAAAGTTACATGGGACTATATATATGTATATACATATATGTATGTGCCCACATATGTATACGTGTGTAATATACATATTGTGTATATATACGTGTGTGTGTGTGTATAAATATACACACACACACATACACAAATGATTGATTGGTTATAATGAATAGAGAGAAGGTACTAAAGTTAAGTGGGACTAGGAAAAATTTCTT
Source organism: Potorous gilbertii (assembly GCA_028658325.1). Classification (NCBI taxonomy): domain Eukaryota; kingdom Metazoa; phylum Chordata; class Mammalia; order Diprotodontia; family Potoroidae; genus Potorous; species Potorous gilbertii. The sequence goes on along the minus strand of CM053769.1, from coordinate 203,828,548 downwards.
GTGGAAGGTGAGATTTTTTTCCAGGACATGAAGAAGGTCTGAAATCAGGAGGTGGAGTCTTGTGTAAGAAACAACCAGGAGGCCAGTGTCACTGGATTGAAGAATATGAGGGTGGAGTAAAGTATAAGAAGACTGGAAAGCTAGGAAGGAGTTGGTCAGATTATGAGGGCTTTGAATGCCAATCCTGGGGGTGTGTGACAGTGAACCACAGGAGTTTTTTGAAAGGGATGGAGAGAACATGGTCAGACCTGCATTTTAGGAAGGTCCATTTTCTGGCTGAATGGAAGGTAGACTGGAGTGGGGAGAGACTTGAGGCAGGAAGACCCAACCAGCAGGCTATCATAGTAGTACAGGAGTAAGGTGATTGAGGACTTGCAATGGGGTGGTGGCAGTGTCAGGGGAGAGAAAGGGGCACATTGGAGAGATGCTACCGAGGTAGAAATAAGCTCTACTATGACATGCCCAGTATGTGGTCATGCAGCCTTTACTCGAAGACTCTGAGTGAGGGGGAACCCTTTACCTCCTGTGAAAGCTAATTCCACATTTTGATCACTGTAATTGTTAGTCAGCTTTCCCCAATATCAAGCCTAAATTTATCCCTTTCCTCCATAGTTTCTACTTTTATCATCTGGGGCTAAGCAAAATTAGTGCCCCCTCCTCAATTGAATTAAATTCTGCTAAATTCAATTCAGCTCAAGGAACATTTGTATTTTGCAGTTTCTTTCAGGAGATAACTGGTGAATTCTTTCAATTTCTATTCTACCCTCAAGTTCTAAGATAGCTAGACAGTTTTAGAAATTCTTAAAATATAAAGCACCTACTGTGCTGTATAAAAATAGGGTCTCTTTCCCATGATGGATTTTTCAAGTATTTTAAGGTACCTCTCTCCCCTTCCCTCCCCCCAGTCTTTTCACATCCCTAGTTCCTCAAAAGGTCTTCAGATGTGATGGACTTGAGTCCCTTTGCCATTCTAGAGAGCCACTATCAACTTCCCTCCTCAATTGAGCCCAGAATTCCAGGCGTTTCTATAACTAGTTTCTTGATCATCTCTTTTTTTCATCAGCCTATCTTCATTAAGTATAAGAGTGCATTAACTTTTTGGGATTTCCATATCATGACATTGTCTTTTGTTGAGCTTGTGGTCCCCTGTAAGCTCTAGATCTTTTTCAGACAAACTTCTCTATCTATTTTGTGAATTAGATTTTGGCCTTGAGCCCTAATCCCGTGACCTTTTCCATTCAGGATTGTGCTGGTTTTGTTGTTGGTCCAATGACATCATGATTGTTTAACAGTAAAGTGTGTGTGTAGGGTAGGGGGCGGAGAATGGACCTACAACAGACTCTTATGTTTAATCTGCCAATATTTTCTCCAATACTTTCTAAAGTATAGACAGTTAGCAAAACAATAACCCAAGCCCTGATTTTCTGATTTTTGAGGTGGAAATGGTCACACTGAAAATTTAACTATGATCAGCAAGCCTGTTTGAGGGCAGTTAAGTAAACCCCATACCGCAGTGCCTTGTTCCCAGCCACCTGAGATCTACCCTGACTCATTCCCCAAAGGCCTTTGCAGTGTCGAAGGTGCCTGGTCATGGCCTTTCTAATACCTTCTGTTTTACTTACTTCCTCCTACAGATGGCTTATCCTTCTTCCTTTAGGGCTTTTAGGAAAAATATTTTCATTCCTTGGAGATTTCATTTATAAGTAAAGTTTTCTCTCCCCAACTTTTATACTTACCCCTTGAATATTCTTAAGCAATAGGTAGATAGTCGAGGGAGAGGGAGAGGGAGAGGAGAGGGAGAGAGAGATGAAAGAGCTTGGGGTTGAGGCTGAAGGCCAGAGAGGCAATCCAGTTGGAGGGAGAAATGATTATGTCGAAGGAAAGAGAGCTCCCCAGTACGTCATGCTAAAATTTAAAGCATCTTGGGAGGCTTCCAGCTCTTGCAGAACCACAGCATGGAAGCCAAATGTGATGGACAATATGCTTATTCCCAGGAAGTTAAAGCAAAATGTACTTTATCACCTCTGATTAGCACAGATCCACGGGCCTTAAGGAAACTCTTTTGTGATGTATCATATTTAATTTCTATCAGTCAGCCAGTCTACCAGTAAGTATAAAATGTTTGTTCTGGACCTGAGATTCCACCAGGATTGTTGGGGATGGAAAAGAAGAAAGAGAGAAAGGAGTAGTTTTCTCTTGTTTGGAGAAATTTACCTCTTAAGTCATGGAGAAGAGGTGAAATAATTAGAGAATAATGCAAGTCATGGTAGAGTTTATTGCTACATTGTGTTATTTGATTACAATATACTGTGGGTTCCCAAAGGAGGGAGAGACCAATTAATCAACAATTAAGTACCTGCTATATACCAAGATCCATGCTGGGTGTTGCAGATATTAATACAGGGAAAGGAACAATCCCTACCCTCAGTGAATTAATGACATCTGCAAGAATGAATGAGATTTCATGAAGGAGGTGGGCCTTGAATGATGGGTGGTTTGTGCAGATAGAAGAAGGCATGAAGAACCCTGAATGTTGTGAATGTCATTCAAGTATTGCATTAATACAATTTTTTCCCTTTTATACGATATGGAATTTGGCTAGCTCTTTGGAGATCTTGTCTTTGGAAGTTTCCCAATACCATGTCCTGGTTCAGGGCTGGGGAGCCTTCAACCTTGAGGCCACATGTGGCTCTCTAGGTCCTCAAATGTGAATTAGAAGGATTTGTTCTGTAAAGTTTGGATCCAGTCAAAGGGCCACACTTGAGGACCTAGAGGGTCACATGTGGCCTCAAAGTTGAAGACTTAAGGCTGTAGGCTCCCCATCCCTTTCCTACAGTCTCCTCAGGGCTGAGACCTTGCTCTATCTCCTCTGATATCTTGTGGAAGTAACTGTGGATTGAAAGAACGAAGACCAAAACATTGCCTGTCTTCTTTTGAGCCTTCAAATACCAACTGCCTCTTTTTGGTTATGGCTACGAGCCCCATTCAGATTTCTAAAGATCAGGGGTGTATTCAACTATTCTTTATTTGTATAAACAGTGTTCAGACTGATTCTGATCTAGCCTGCATTGCATCTCTCTCCACTTTTGTGGCAAAAACCATTCTGGTCTGGGAAGGAAGGCGAGCAGGTTCTGCAGATGGGAAGGAACAATCTAAAATACTGTTCCATTCTGGGGCCTGATTATGGAATGTATAATTCAGGCATAGGAGGAACGGATGAAAAAAAATCTATTTCCTTTTACTGTGATGTGAGAGATGTGTTTTATTTCATCTGCCTTTTTTTCCAGGTTTATTGGAAGGAAATAGTCATGTGTAAAGAGTATGTTGCTCACATGCCTTCACTCAGGCATGTATTGGGAGTTGCTTCTGCAGCAATGAGGATGGGGTTGTCTTGAACCATCTACACACCCTTGACTAGTTCTGTATCTCCTTGTACTATTACTGCTAGCTGATGTTGATATGGCATTTTAAGTTTTGCAAAACACTTTTCTGTTTGTTATTTCATTTGATCTTCTGTTAGGTAGGCGCTTTTACTATCTCCATTTTGTAGATGAGGAAACAGAGAGAGAGAGAGAGAGAGAGAGAGAGAGAGAGAGAGAGAGAGAGAGAGAGAGAGAGAGAGGGAGAGAGAATGAGTCACACAGCTGCTGGTCTTCCCAAACTTTCCATCACTCTGAGTTCAGCATGATAGCCACTATTCTATCTCTAGCTGACCAGTCTGGCTTAGGGATTTGATTTGTCTATGACTGAAAGGATCACTCTACTTCCATTTTCTGTGGGGATAAGGTTGTAATAAATCGCTTAATAAACTTTTATTAAGTGATGACTATATGCCAGGCAATGTGCTAAGCACTGGAGATTCAAAAAGAGGAAAAAGATACTTTCTGCCCTCAAGGAGCTCACAATCTAATGGGGGAGATAATATGCAAACAAGTGTATACAAAGCAAATTATATACAAGATAAATAGGAAATAATAAGAGAGGGAAGACACTAAGAGGGCTTAAGAAAGGATTCCTGTAAAAGATGCAATTTTATTTGAGACTTAAAGGAATCCAGGGAAGTCAGTTGGTGCAGTCGTGCAAGAGAAAGCATTCTAGCCATAGGGGACAGCCAGAGAAAATTCATGGAATCAAGAGATGGAATGTTTTGTTTGTAGAATAGGTAAGAAAAAAGTATGTGGCTATCATGGGGAATAAGGTGTGAGAAAACTGGAAAGGTGGGAGGGGGCTAGGTTATGAAGGACTTTGAAAATGAGAGAAGGACTTAAGCTGAATGAAAAGAAAATCACCTGCATAACTTGGAATAGTTTGGACTAATGACGAAGTCAGAAGTTAAATTTGGGAAGAAGAAATTTGGCAGAATTGGGAAGAAGTTGAGAAAAATTGAAAAATGGTCTCCAGATCCAGATTCTGCTCCAGACACCATGGCTTGATTGTAAGAAAAGTAAGATCAAGTAAGGAGGATACAGAAGAAAGAAGTAGGATTAAGGAGGAGAAGACTAGGGAGAGTAGAACCTGGAAGAGGTGAATTCAAGAAGGAGAAAGGAATGGCAGTTGGCAAGTCAAGAAGTTGGTAGATTGGAAAGCTAAGAAAAGTGCAAGAATTAGTGTGGTGAGCAAATTAATTGAGTGAGTAGGAGGGGCAAATTGTGGAAACAGATTGGTGCAAGGTTAAAGAGTAGATGAGTAGAGTTGGGATTTTGGACTGCTGAGAAAATAGAACTCAATTCAGGATTGTTAAATTATGAAGAATTATTAAGTTATTAAGAAGTGGCTATAAATTTTTTTTAACTTAGGTTAGAGGTATAAATATCCACAAGTAATTTCAAGAAACAAACCTGGAAATCTCAACTATTATGAACAGTAGAGGACATTATGCAATAACTGGTATCTAGTGTGCCATATTAGTATTTCTGCTGCAGCTGAGTGTATTCCAAGGGTAGATTGATCTTTCTCCTGGAGGGAAAGATTGAAGGAACTCAAAGAATCACCTTCTACCTTGTTAGGGAAAATGAAGGGTTCCTGAAAGAAACAGAGAGAGATGCAAAGCTTCAATGGGAAAAAGGAGCTCGAAGTGGGATCCTTGTCTGGATGATTATATCAGTAAGCACCCCGACATACACAGGGAGGGGCCTGCTATCACAGGTTCTTAGATTTAAAAGTAAAGGCAATTTTTCAGGGATCAGCAATCACTTTAGTTACATTCAACATTCAAGGACCAATAGACAGACTTCCAATTATCTGACCGTTACATACATACATACATGGTTACCAGAGAGGGAAGCATCAACGTCTGGGTTTTCAAAGCTGAGGGACTGCTTAGCAGCTTCCCAGAGTCTCATCTGGCACATGAACCTTCTTCTCAAACTAAGCCCCAAAGCAAAACCTCTCCTCAGAGTATATATGTATGTGTGTGTATGTATATGTGTATATATACATATATACACACATGCAAGTGTATATATGCATATGTATATATGTGTATATGTATATACGCACGTGTATGTACACATGTATATATGTATATATGTGCATGTATACATATATACCTACACATAAATATAGATACATACATACATATATATGTGTATATACTAAGAGCAGAGTTGTAGTAGTTGGTAAGGGCTATTGAGATAGTTATCTGTGGACTTGAAGCAACAGTAGAGATGTCTCTTGTCTTTCTGGGTTGTGTAGCCAAGACAACAGAGAACTTCTGAAACTTATCTAAACAGATGATAATGATATGCTTCTGATGATTCATGTGGGTACAAATGGAACCTGTCCAAAAGTGGAATGGGCTACTTCAAGGGGTGGTGGTTCCCCTGCCCTTAGAAGTCTTCAAGCAGAGTGGGGATTCCTTTCAGTATGTGTTAAACTTGGTGGCTACTGAGGTCTTTTCCAGTTTTCTAATTCTGTGTTTCTATGATTCTGTGGCTATTGATAAGAGCAAATAAGCCTGGCCCCATAAACCCCATGGTTGAACCAGTGGAATGGACCAGCCTGAATAGACTCCTTGAAAAGACAAAAAAGCATTGACTCCAAATGTGCTCAAGGGACTGAAGGGCCGTGAGGATGAGCAAAGGTGTCCTCAGGGCTGGAAAAGGAGGCAGAAAGCAAGGTAGGAGAGATGCTGATGTGTGGAAGGGTTTCATCTTTAATCCAAGCTTTTTTCAGTGGCATCCCCCTGAGACTGTAAGAACATTGAGCACTGAAAGATCAGATAGGTTTTACCCTGTGAATTTTTACAGACTGGAGCCTGAGATTTTTCACACAGTTTTTAGACTGACTATGTATGAGCTAGGTGGTAGTGAGTATGGGAAGTGAGGAGGCTGGGTGATTAGGTTGGATGAAATTTGTAATGCCTCCTTCTCAGCCAGCCTGGATGGTGTTTTCTTCATAAGGTGAAAGGGGGAAAGGACGGCCCTGCCTCCACCCAAAGTCATAGGTCTTGCCCCTTCTTTTCACTTGGAGTTTCATTGGCATCTCCTCAAAGAATCCATTGGTTTGGATTCCCACCTCACCCCTTCCTCCGAATTTTCAATGGTAAATGATTAGAGATAATTTTTTTTTCTAGTTATAGAGCTGCGAGGGACCTTAGGCATCTTCTTGTCCAACCGTCTTGTTTTAGAGATGAGAAAATGGAGCTTGAGAGAGGGAAAGTGACTGACCTTGGGTCATAGGGATAATGAGTGTTGCTGTCAGGATGTGTACCTGGCTCTCTTACAAGTCAAGTGTTCTTTCAACTATACCATGCGTTCTCCTATTCGGAACTGACTATATAGTTTTGGAAGGCATGGGTGATTCAGACCTGAGAAACTAGAACAGCAGAAGAAATTTCTACATAGGTTAGATTCTGTTGTTCAGATTTGAAGCAAGAGAGACCAATAAATAACATGAATGCTTGATATTTGTCTCTGTCTAAATGATGACCTCATTCAATCCTCACACTACTCTGTAAGGTAGATGGGCTTGGTGGTGGTATTCTCATTTTATAAATAGGGAAACTGATGTTCAAAGGGATCTGTCCAAGCTCATTCAGTTGAATAGAGAAGAAGCCAGAACCTGGGTCTCCTGCATTAGGCCCAAGTCACCTTCCCTAGCTCTTCTTGAAACTAGGTGGTACAGTGGATGTATCCCTGGGCCCAGAGTCAGGAAGACCTGAATTTGAATCCATTTTTAGGCATTTACTAGTTGTATGAACCTGGACAAATCACTTAACCTGTCTGCCTCAGTTTCCTCAACTGTAAAACATAGATGATAATAGCACCTACTTCCTGGGGTTGTGAGATAATATTTGTAAAGTTCCTAGCACAGTGCCTGGCACATAGTAGGTGTTTAATAAGTGCTTATTTCCTTCCTTCTTTCCTTCCATCCTTTCCCAGTCTACTGGGCCATTAGTTTGTTTTGGAGTGAAAGAACCACAGAAAACAAATATGTTCTATGCTCCTTCCCTTCTCCCTTCCTTCTTCCCTTTCTCAAAGCTTCTTTTTCCTCTCCCATTCCCATTTTCCCCTTCCCCTTCTTTTCTATTTCCTTCCATTTTCTCTTTATATTTCTCATTCTTTTCCCTACCAGCAGCATGATACTGTGGCAAGAACCCTGGATTTGGATTGGAGCACCTGGGCTTGAATCCAGACTCTGCTCCTGAGTACCTGTGTACTCTTGAGCAAGTAATTTTGTCTCACCAGAACGGTTTCCATATTAGTAATAGGAGGAAATTAGATTAGAAGACTACCAAAGTCCTTTCCAGCTCTATACCTACAATTCGTAATGTAATGAATGCTACATATAAAATGACATGTGATATTTTATTACATGCACTATTGATGCTGTGCCCTGTGCTGGAGTGGGAGTTAGGAGACATGATGATAAATATTATTACTACTTCTAGTTCATACTCTATAGGTTTTCAGGGTTTTCTTCACAATTTCATGAGATTGTAGGACCCTTAAGGTTGGGGACTGTCTTTTGCCTCTTTTTGTATCACCGTCGCTTAGCACAGTGCCCGGCACATAGTAGGGACTTAAATAATGTTTATTGTCTGACTAACTGAGGTAGGTAGGCAAACACAAATGCAAGGTTCCTGCTTTCAACAAGTTTAAAATCTAGCAGGGACACAAGACTTACACTCCCACATGAAAAAGCACTGAACAATATGAGAGCATAAAATTATTCCCTCTTATTTCTCCCTCTCACTTCTTTATTTTCTTTCCTCCCTTTCTAACTCTGCACTCCTTGGAAGGTATGGAAAAGAGAACTTTCTCCTCTGGACCAGAAGACGAAAAAAAGAGGAGAAGAAAAACCAGCCAAATCAGACTCATGTCTTTTTCTGTTTTCCATCTCATCAGGTCCCGGCTGGCAGACTTCCATGCCAATTGTCGTGTCTCTTACCAGACAACAACCAGCTGCCCTTCAGACAACTACCAGGCTTGTCTGGGCTCGTATGCCGGCATGATTGGTAAGCCTCTATGCTGATCTTCTCTGGAGTGAAGGTGACCTTTTTGCCTTTCCTAGTCTTTTCAGGGTTTAGAATTGCTTGTAGGTTGAGTCAGCTGTTCAGTGGATGTGGGTTGACTTTGCTGAGGTCTCAGACAGTGGCAGCTAGTAGTGGAAATCGCAGGATGTTCTTTCCTTACTAGGGAGCCACTTAGAGATAGGATGGTGACAGCTCTGCTGTGTGGTAGAGTAAGTTAGCTGCCCTTGGGATATCCAGAGCTTTAGAAGGGATACTGAAGTTGGGGGTTAACAGGTAGGACTTGAAATGTGGAAAAGGATGGAAAGGAAGGATAGTTAATTAAGGAGAGAGAAAAGAAACAACAATTTATTAAGTACCTATTATGTGCCAGGAATTGTGCTAAGCATTTTTTTTTACAGATATCTCATTTTATTCTCACAGCAGCCTTGGGAGGTAGATGCTATAGTTATCCTCATTTTACAGTTGAGGAAACCGAGGCAGACAGAGTTGAAATGAGTTGCCTGAGATTACATGGCCAGTAGGTGCCTGAGATCAGATTTGAACTCAGATCTTTTTGACTCCAGGCCCAGTTCTGTATCAGCTATGTCACCTAATTGCCCTAATGAAGGAGAAAGTAAGCTTCCTGATATTCAGGTAGCAGGACTCTTGAGTTATCTTTTCTGCCTTAATGAGTGAGGAGGCAGGTGACTCTTTATGCCTCAGTTTCCCCCAGTGGTAATGGAAACAGTGACATCTGAATTAATACTGTGATGCTAATAGAAAGCATGTGTCTACCTTAGGGTATATGATGTCTTTGGGTCCCAGGAAGAGAGAGAGGGAAAAATCTACTGCCATGTTCACCTTCCTCTTCCTTTCTTCCCCCTTTCCCTGTTTTCTCAGGGTTTGATATGACACCAAACTATGTGGACTCCAACCCCACCAGCATTGTGGTGTCCCCTTGGTGCAGCTGCCGAGGGAGTGGAAACATGGAGGAAGAATGTGAAAAGTTCCTGAAAGACTTTACAGAAAACCCATGTCTCCGTAAGTTCTTGTGGCCCTGGAATACCCTGGTCATCTCTTGGCTGCTCTTGCTTTACTTCTTGACAGCTTGGCATGGATCATCTCTAAATAGATGATTCTTGGCTTATAAAATAGACTGACTCTTTGCAGATTCTCCAGGTCCAAACCTTGGTGTTTGGTCATTTGGGGTTTATGTCCTGGGGGCCTGAACTTGTGCTGTTTTCTAATGTAGCTGCCCTGGTGGCTCCAGTCATGTCTTCCCTGTTAATTTAGCCACTAGGGATACTCTTCCACCAAGCCACTGTCCATAGTGGCTTTTCCCATTTAATTTTGGTGCTGTCACAGGAGGGTTGAGGGTAAAGGGGTAGGAGGGAAAGGTGGTGTGAGGTGGTCACTGTGATCTTGGAATCTTGGCTTCCTTCTTCCATATCCCTTCTAGGAAATGCCATCCAGGCTTTTGGCAATGGCACAGATGTGAATGTGTCCCCCAAGAATCCCCTATTCCATGCCACTCAGTCTCCTAGGATGGAGAAGACCCCATCCTTGCCAGATGATCTCAATGACAGCACCAGCCTGGGAACTAGTGTCATCACTACCTGTACATCTATCCAGGTGAGGAGATGTAACCCAATTCATATGAAAGCATTCCAAGATATGGAGGTGTGACATGGGGAATCAAGAGAAAGATCTCAGGCTAAGGGAAGTGGAAGACTAGGTGGAAATTTAGGAAAGAAGGTATTGCCTCTCATTGGGTCACCCCTGGAGTCATTGCATTCATTCATTCCCTCATTCATTTGTTCTTATATTAAAGAAGTATTCATTAAGTACCCACTCTGTACCTAGAACTGTGTTAAGCTCTAAGGAATATAAGGGATATAAGTGATAGAGAATATAAGAGAAATGTAAGACCCAGTCCCTTTCTTCCCCTTTTCCTCTAAAGGTCAGCTTTACAGAAGCAGTTATATTGGCCTTAGGAAGGAGATAAGAGAGGGTCAATAGATAGAGTTGGCACAAAGTCTGGAAGCCTTTGAATGCCGGAATTTGGCAAGGGAAACAGCATGCTTGATACCTTGCCCTGCTAATACATATTTTTCTCCTTTATCTGTCATTTGTCAGCAAAAGTGCCTGCCTCCTCTTCCTCTCCTTTCTTTAGTGTGGTTAGTTTTGATGACTGAAACCACCCAGGCAGGACTCTGCTTCTTGTTCTGCTGCCTACTGGTGAGAGGGGGAGGGCATTCCTGTGGAAACCAGAGCTGTTGTTAGCCTATCTGTTAAGGCTGGGTAAAAGAGACAGCTTCTAATTAGATGATATATGCTTGAGTAAGTCCAGATCTTGGCTCCTGTTCCTTCTTCACCAGACACTTACAGGTCAGTTGACTGCTAGATACCTCTTCTCTTAAGTAACCAAAAGGTGGTGTACCCAAATTAATGCAGTCATTGAATATAACAACTTTCCATCAAAATGCATTTGAATTAGCCTCTCAAATTGAAAAAAAATCAGGCTATAATAAACCCTTTTGCTCACCTGGAATTTTTTCTGCAACTCTATCAATGTCAATACAATGGTACTTCTGATTATGGTGATCACCTGAAAATGTAGAGTTGGCATGAGTTATTAGTATTAAGTACATAAAACATCAAATTAAAATTTTCTACTTTTCCTCAGATTTCTAATTTTTTTCCCAGAGCTGTACTTCTCTATAGTCTTATTTCTTTCTGGACTCTGAGTCTGGTGGGACTTCTCTTCCTTTGCATGGCTAACTTAATTCTTGAGGCTATAGGGAGTAAGTCTGTGAAGCATCACTGAGAGTCTTTCTACAACACAAATTGCTGCAATCTTCAGACCTGGCTTTGAGAACTCTAGTGACCTTGCTATGGGCAATAGAAAAGATCACAGATAATTGTGAACTTCCAGTCACCCTTAGAGGACAGAAGAAGAAAGAGACTTGCAATTGAGGGGCTCAGTGCCTTTCACATCTACTCTTTGAGTTCCTTTCCTGAAGGAATAAAAAGCTTTGTGGAAGAGAGCTTCAGCTTTCAATGGATTCATTGTCTTCTGAATGTGTCTTGTTCATGCCCACCTGTTCATCTTGGCTTGAACGTTTTGGAACTACAAAAAGCCTATGGCAATAGAAAGGGGTCTTGTGGCTCCTGTCCAGGGTTTGATACCAAAATTTCATCAAGCTGCCTTCCCCAAGTCCTCATCTCACCCCCTGCATCTCTGCTCCCCCTCTGATGCCTGGTTCTTCCAGCTCTGAATGTCTCTGTCCACATCCATCTGTCTTGCACCTGGGTTGGGGCTCAGAAATGAAGCTGGTGGTTGCAGAATTACACCAGAAAGCAATTTAATTCTGGGAATGTAGAAGCAGAATCCCTGTCCTTTTTCCTATTTGACAGCTGAGTCTAAAAGGCTCACTACTTGCCTGCCAGAAAAGCAATGGAGGGATATTTCCTTTGTGGTGCATGTGGGTCCCCTGTAGATTGTGCAAAGAATGAGGACAACACCTCCACACCCCTGGATGTGACTTGGGTGATGGAGCAGCTTCCTCATCTTCCTAGTCCTCCTATACCCAGTCTTTGAATGGCAGAACCTTGGGACCTTGGGGATGGACTAGAGAATGGGGTAAACATTTTTCTATCACAATGGACCAGGGAACATAGGGGTGGATGAACAGGGAGAGGATACTTTGAAACAGGGCTGGAGAGATTTCAGGTTTACCTTCCTCTGGGCTTCTGGGTTGGCCCTGGGGCCTCAGGGAACTGTTTAAACCTGGTTGGTTGACTTATTTGGAAGTTTGACTACATTGCCACTTCTTGAGTGGAGTTTTTCTAACTTCCCTGGATCAGTCAGCATTCTGGATGCAAGTTCCTGGGGGATGCTAAAATTTTGAATCTACTTAAAGCGTTTGCATCCTTGCTCCCTTTCCCAAAGTTCTCTAAATCTGAGAGAATCCCTGACCAGATGCTGCCTTTGTTTTTCTTGGATCCAAACCCCAGTTGATTTCTGCTCTCACCCTTTGTGTTGCCAAATAAGTCCCTGGCAGAATTATAAATAGGGTTGATTGTAATGTAGGGCGGTAGCCCTCCCCATCATCAGAGACTGTAGCCAGCTAGCCCCTTCCTGCACTGCTAATGTTCCCCAGTGCCCGTAATGAATCTGTGTCCAGATACACATTCCTCTGGAAATCTCAACAAGAGTCATTCACCAGTTTGGCTTTGTAAGATGATTTAACTAGAAGATGTTGGACAAGGGAACCAAGTAAGCAAGTATAATGAATGTCATAAAAATGAATATGGGTGGCCTCCAGCTTGGAACAGGGTGTGTTCCAAAAGTTTGTAAGTCAGTTGTTGGGAAGTTAGAGTGAATTTTTCCATGCATTTTTATCTCTAGTGTAGGTTCATAAGCTGTCCCACAAAGGCCTGTTTAACTTACAGGGTGGTTAGACTTTGGTGCTAATAATGCTAGGCCTGAGATGCGGTTCCTGGGAGTAGGGCCTCGGTGGCCTTAGGCCACACAATTTCATGTTTATCACAGTGCCTGGCATGTAGTAGGTGCTTAATAAATGTTGATTGATTGCTTGAGATGTAAGGGACTTTAGGGATCATCTTGCCCAACAGATAAGGAAACCAAGGTCCAGGAAGAAGAATATCTCCCCTTTCCACCAAGGGAATGGTTTCCATCCCTTGGAGCCATTGAGTAGAGTGCAGAACCTGAAGAATCACTAGTCGGGGATATGGCAAGAGGAAGTTTCTGCTTAGGAAGGGGTTGGCTTAGATAGCCTCTGAAATCTCTTCCAGCTCCAAGTCTATGGTGATGATTCAGCCTTTTCCTGAGTTCAGGGCTAGACCTAGTTCCACTTTACAATTAGGTGAAATGTGTGTTTGGCATCCTTCCTTCCTTCCCCTACTTTCCGACTCTGTGGTGCTTCTGTCTCTCTCTCTAGGGACCCTGATATTTAGGGTCTTCATACAGCCATGAGTTTGAGTCAATTATGCCCCACTCAAGCCTGTCTTATTCTCCAAAGTGTTCTGTTTCAAAACAGCCTTCTTTCCCCTTCTATCCTATCTCCACCCAAATTCCCATACTCTAGGATCAATTCTCCTAGGGTCTTATCTAGCAGTTAATGTGAATCCCTTTCAGGTGTTAATGATGGATGCTCACCTCTGAGCCCTCCCATGGGGTACCAATATTTTTAAAAGCATAGGCTTATTAACCCAAATGTCACTTTAATTTTTGGAATTTCAGGCAGTGTGGAAAAGTGAAGTAAAGAAATTTGGGTTATGTGGAGGTGGGGGGAGGGTTTCAGGGACAAAAAGTCACTAAGTAGACAGACCTACCCACAGGGTCAACTTCATGTAGCAGGGATGATGTGGGACCCCTTGTTTGCTGAACTGGGGGGCTTCCCATGGATTTGGACCTGTGCTCTGGTTCCTTGCTAAAGGACCTGTGCTCTAGTTCTTTGTTAGGACAACATAGTGAACTATTCTGATTGGTCTTTAGTGACAGGGGAAGGAGGTTGTAACAAGGATGATTGGTGAATGAGAATCAGAGGATAAACTCTCTCCCTGCGGAATCCCCTCCTCCTGTAGTCTATAAAGAAAGTCATGGAAATGACTCCTTCTTTCACTTTTAAGATTTCTCTCTCTTTGTACTAGCTTTCTCAACTTTGGATTTTGAGGGGGGTGATTTACTTTCTTCTCTCCCCAAATCCACGCCCCCCCAACCCCGAGCAGCAATGGCTGCTTATAATGCGAACACATAGGATTGAAGAAAAGTGATTTCCTTGGTGAGTCTGAGATCCTTCCTGGAATACCTTCCCTGAGCAAAGGTTAGCTCCATTCAGAAAATCAGGGGGCTTTACTCACCCCTGCTACATTTATTTCTTCCAATTCTGAATATACAGATGTTCTAAAGATTCCATTTTCTTACTTTCTCCCCTTCCCCCGTTATCACTCCTGTTGCCATGGCTGCAGGACTGTGGGGAGGTGAGGAAGATAATAAGGTAAGGATGAAAGTTTCTAAGTTCAGGGCTAGGACTTCCCTGATGGAATCTCTATAAAGGACTTAGTGTCTGAGGTGCTGTCTGGATGACTTGTCAGCAAATGACTTGTTTAAGGTCACATAGATGAGAAAGCAGCTAAGATGGGATTCGTAATTGCTGAGTGTTTCCCCCTCAGCCTGTCCATCTAGTTGAGGCAGCTAGGTGGTACAGTAGATAGAGCACCAGTGCAGGAGTCAGGAGGACCTGAGTTCAAATCTCACCTCAGACACTTGACGTGTACTAGCTGTGTGACCTTGGGCAAGTCACTTAACCCCAATTGCCTCATCCTGGGTCATCCCCAGTCATCCTGATGAATATCTGGTCACTGGAGTCTGATGGCTCTGGAGGAGAAGTGAGGCTGGTGACCTGCACAGCCCTCCCTTACTCCAAACAGTCAAGTGGAAGTCTTGTCATCATTTCTCTGATGGTATGGTCTTCTTCGGCAATGAAGGATGAACATACACACACAGTCCATCTAGTGGGGTAACTCTTCCTCCAGGAAGCCCAAGGCAAAGGATTCTTCTCCGTTCAGTGAGGTGGTTCACTCAGGGTACTGACTAACCTTTTGCCCTATTCTTGCTTAAAATCAAGTTGGGATTCGTATGTGAGAAAGGGAACATGTTGGTGGGACTTGGACCTCTAGCTCCTTGAATTTCACTGGTACCCTAAGACCAATGGGCTCCACCAGTGTAAAGAACTGAAAGCTAGTATTTCACATTGCTAGGCAATCCATTTTCTTCCTTGTTTTCTTCTTCTCTGTTCCCTATACCCATAGACACCTGCAAATTACTTCAATTAAAGCCTGAGATATGCAGATCTCATGAGTTTGCTTCCCATCCCCACCCCTAACTCCATCCTACTACTGAGAATAAATGAGATTGCCAAGGTGGGGAAACATAGGACAAAAGAGAATCAAGAACAGAGCTTTGGGAAGCATTTCCATTAAGAGGCCAAGAGAGGAATAGGAGACTGCAAACAGTGATGATCAAAAGGATAGGAGGAGAATTGGGGCTGTGGAGTGTCATGAAATCCAAAAGATGAGTGATTTCCAAGAAGGAGGGGCTTGTCCAATCAAATACTGCAGTGCGCTTTTGGTATGACATTATCTCCATACCCACAGAATGATAGTGCTGGAAGGGACTTGTATGACCATCTAGTCCAGCCTTTGCTTAAAAAGGATTTGGTCAGTGAATAAGCATTTATTAAGTATCTACTGTACTAAGTGCTGGGAGAGATAAGGAAAGGCAAACACCAATCCCTGCCCTCAAGAAGCTCACTGTCTAATGAGGAAGACTACAAGCGTATGACTGTGTACAAATAAACTAGATAGAGGAAGAACTGGATAATCTCAGAGGGATGCACTAGCATTAAGGAGGATTGAGAAAGCCTTCTTGCAGAAGGTGGGATTTGAAGGAAGCTGGGGAAACCAGGAGGCAGAGAATAGGAGGGAGATATGGCAGACAGTCAAGGAAAATGCCCAGGGTTAGAATAACAAGGAGGCCCCAGTCACTCAGTTGAAGAGGATTTTTCTCTACAACTCACTCTGTCATCTAGTCTCTGAATGAAGAGCTCAGGTGGAGGGGAGCCCGTAACCTTTTAAGGTAGTCCATTCCACTTTCAGAAGGCTCTAATTGCTAGCAAGTTTTTCCTTAAGTCAAGACTAAGTTTGCATCTTTGTACCTTGCCATACTCCTGGTCCTTTGGGTACCAAATCAAATGTGTCTAATCCTTCTTCTGTATAACAGCCTTCAAAGGTGGTCCTTATGTTCCCCTGAGTCTTCCCTTGCCCACAATAAGCCTCCCAGTCCCTTCAACCAGTTCCATAAAGTATGGATAAAGTATGAATCAAGCCTCTTCACTGTCCTGGTTACCTTTGGAACTCTCCAAGTTATCAACGGCTTTCCTAAGATGAGGCTTTCAGACATTCAATGCAATAATTCAAATGAGATCTGGTCAGAGCAGAATTCAGCAGGACTGTGGTTTAAGACTGTACCACAATATATGATTGTGTTGGAATACTATTGCACTATAAGAAATGATGAGTAGGATGGTTTCAGAAAAACCTGAGAAGTCTTATATGAACTGTTTCAAAGCAGAGTGAGCAGAACCAGGAGAACACTGCTTATACAAAATGTGTGATGATCAACTATGATTCACTTAGCTATTCTGATCAAAAATTGATCCAAGATAATTCCGAGGACTTACGATGAAAAATGCTGTCTACCTCCAGACAACAAACTGATGGACGTGAATGAAGATTGAAGAATATTTTTTTCTCCTTTCTTTACTTTTCATTGTCTCCTCCTCCTCCTCCTCCTCCTCCTCCTTCTTCTTCTACTACTACTGCTACTTCTTCTTCAACATGGCTAACATGGGAATATGTTTTATATGATTTCACATGTAAAATCATCACATTTCTTGTCTTCAAAATGGGTGGGGGATGGGTAGAAGGGAGGGAGATGGAAGCTCAAAAGTTAAAAAAATGATTAAACTTTCTTTTTTGTATTCTCAGCATTTAGCACAATGCTTGGTACATGGCAAGCACTTCATAAATACCTTTTTATTCATTAATTTATTCCTAGAAACATCAGTATGTTTAAGTATGGTTCAGATGCATTTTTGAATCTGTAGCAGGCTAGTAAGGGGAAAGGAGGATATCCTTAACTTTCAGAGGTAACATGGTGGAAAATAACCATCTGGTTACCTGGTCCTAGCTTACCTAGATCCGCCACCTGTCTCTTGTTTCTCCTGACAAAAGGTGGAGTCCTAGTCTGAATGTGCCTGAGCCAGTATGTATGATCAGTGTTCTTACGACAGCATGGGACAGATGACTGGAGTTATTCCTTTCTCTTCTTTACCTTCTATTCTTCTTCATTTTCTCCCCTCATTCCTCTTTTCCCCTTTCTCTTTTCCTTCCCTCTTCTTTTATAACCTTTTCCCATCCTCCTTTTTCCTATTCATCCTCTTCCTTCTCCAGTGTTCCTCTCTCTCTATCTTTTCTTTCCTCTACCTCCTCTCTTTTGAAGGCTCCTTGTAACAAGTCCTGTCAATGTAATTCAATCACATGCTTGGTTCTGGTCAGAGCACATTAGAATTCAAACTTCATTTATATACACTTGGCTTAGCTGTTGGCTGAGAAATGGCAGAGACTTTAGTCTAGATGACTTGGTGATGGCGAGACTTCCCTTGACTCTTTTCCCCATGTGTTCACCTTGAGTTGTAATCCAATATATCAGATATGAGACCTTTCAAAATAGGCTTGATCTCTGGGTTCTCCTTAAAAGACAGAAGACCCTTGTTGGAACAGATGTCAGAGACCAATTGGAGATGATGAGGTCATACAAAAGGATGAGTTCAATCTATCTGGTTCTACCACTGTCTTTGGACTCTTGGTTTGCTGCTCTTTCCTATCCTAAAATGCCTCCTCAAATTGTGAGAAATCAGGTTGGATAGGCAAGTTACAACCGTATTATCAGGCCTGACAATTCTTTGTATTGTCTTGACAACAATACATTTCTGCCTTGGATAGATTTCCCTGTAATACTCCTATGGTACTAAGAGGTACCATTGTTACTACCATCATCACTGATTGCATTATGGGTATGGGTCTCTCAGGGATGTCTGGAGATGCAGATGCCCTGTGCTATAGCATGCCTGTAATGTTCGAGGACTTGTTTTGGCTAGATTGGTGGTCTGGTTGTGATTTCTCAGTTTTCCCTTTGGTTTCTGGTGTTGATAGCAATAGAATAGTTGCTTCCACTCCCCAGCCATTTCACCTTAATCAGTATGTCGTACTTTGTGAAGAACTTGGGCTCAGAAAGATTGGAGTTCCAATCTTGCCTCTGACAACTTAACTAGAAGTACAATCCAAGGAAAATTATTTAACTTTTCTAAGCCTCAGTTTCCTCATCTGTAAGATGAGGCTGCCTGTGGTACCTTTCTCAAAGGTTTGTGAGATTTAAATGAGATGACATTTGTAAAGTACTTCAAAGAATTTTAAAATACTGCATAAATACCAGTTTTTCTTCTTCATACAAAAAGAATACTTTTAATAGGGAGTATGCTTTGATTTATTATGACCAGTAGTAACAAAAGGTTGTAAGGATCCATCTGCATTGTCTTAGCCTTTATTCCCCATTGCTCCCTAACTATACTTTGTGGGCGATAGCACTCATGTTCAAGACATTTGGCTGGGGTAAGGGAGGTGCTATATAATTAGTCTGAGGGCATAAAAAAAAACCTGAAGCTAACTAGCCCATCTAGAGATTAAACCTTTGTACTCTGACCTCAGACCTTTAGTACTTTGCTATGCAGTATTAATAAAAAGAGGAAATACTGAATACCAAGAAGAACATATGGCCTTATCCAAATAATTGGATGAAATCAACTTCGTACCTGCAGATATGAGGAAGTAAGAAAGTCAGGTGGTATGGGAGGGAGGGAGAAAAGAATCAGAGGAATTTGTTAGCTGTGGTAGCTATTGAAAGGAGCTGGGCAGTCTGTAAAAGTCTCCTAGAAGTGGATTTGCTGAAGAAGAAGGTTTGCCATATTCTGGTGGGGAATGATCAAAGCATGTAGGGAGAGGGGAGGAAACAGGGTTCTGGAAAGGAGGGCAGGGAGACAAGTTTCATCTATAGAGGCAGAGATATTGTTATATAGGGGAAATTGTGATTATTATATCACTCACATTTCCATAGTACTCTAAGGTTTGTAACTCTGTGAGCTAGGTAGTATAAGTATTATTCCAATTTCAGAAATGAAACAAGTATCAATTGAATTCAATTTGATAAATATTAATCAAGTGCTTACTATGTGCCAGGCATACTTGGATTAGTTGATCTCAAGGGTGATTAATCCTTGAGAGAGTAAATGACTTGCTCACAGTTAACAAGTGTCTCAGGCCTCCTAACTTAAAATCCAGCATTCTGTGGATTATAGTACTACCTAAATATGAGACTACTATTAGGAGATCTGGATTCAAGCCCTAATTATACAACTTTGCTCATCTCTAAAACAAAAAAGACAACTTGGTCTGCTGACATGAGGCTTAAGTGACAGAATGTTTGTGAAAGTACTTTGTGAACTGTCAAGGGCCATCCAGATGTTAAGAAAAGCAATGGTAGCCCTCAAGTCCCAAGTCAGAAGGTTGGGTCCGGTACTCTCCTTTGCCCAAAACCCAGTGACTCAGTTCTTATAGGGTGCTTTTCTTCCACAGGAGCAGGGGCTAAAACTCAACAAGTCCAAAGAACTGAGCATGTGCTTCACAGAGGTAAGGAGGCAGGAGAGCTGAGGTGGGGGAACCAGAAGAAGGGGAATAGCTGGAACCCCTAATGCCTGGCAGGAAGTAGATTTGAAGATGGGATCTGGTTGGTTCAGGGATCCAGGAGTAATCTAACCCAGTCCCTTATACCCTGTTAGGCTAATGCTAAGGTTTCAACTCTAAGCTAGACAGGGACTTACTCTGTCCATCAGTGAAATCATGGTGGGCAGGGCCTGCTCCCAAAGACAGGGAGATGTTCACCTCTAGAAATGAGGGAGTAGACATCACAGCATAATGGAAATATCATGGGATTTGACATCAGAGAACCTAGGCTCAAATTTTTCCTCTGTTGACTACTGTCTCTTGCCTAAGTTCTCTTTCCATCTGCAAAATGAGGGAATTGAAATTGATCATCTCTAAGTTCCTTTCCAGCTTCAAATCCTATGAACCTACAGCAGGATAGGGGCCAGGAAAAGCCTGAAGCTATCCCTGTAGGAGAGACACCATTTTGGTAGTAATCCTTTTGTCATCTCAGCTCAAGGATCACTTCCTACATGAAGCCTTTCCTTTTTCCCAACCACTAGTGCCTTTCTCTTCAAAATTATCTTGAATTAATTTTGCATGTACCTATATATGTACATGTTGCCTGTCCTGATAGAATATAAACTCCCTGAAGGCAGAAATGGTATCACTTTTGTCTATATATCCCCAGAGGCAAACTTAATGTCTACCATGTATAATCAGTACTAAGGATAGGCGGGATTCTTGAGACTTTTTTGCCTTTTCTTTCCTAGTCACTATTCTCACAAGCCACATTAGCTTCCAGAGTCTCAGTCTCCTTCCATCCCCAGCAGAATCACTGAAGAAAGCCACATTGACTCTGCAGTGATGCTAACTTTTGCTTTTCTTGTCTGTATTGGGTTCTTCCTGTCTCATGTATACAGCTTACCACGAACATCATTCCAGGATCCAATTTCGTGGGATCTCCTGACTCAGTTGATGGCCGGCCCAGACCTGTGATTACCTTGACAGCAGTCACCTTTCTATTGCTGACCATGGCATTGTAGGTGATGGGGAGGACCATATCTGAAGATTTCCAAAAGCTACAAAACAACACACACACACACACACATGCACACACACAAAAATCTGCCCGACAAAATGGAAACAGATAATATATATAGATACAAACACACACCAACACACACACATTCCTTGCAAAAAAAAAATTCACCTTGTCTCTGAACTCATCTCCTCTCAGCTTTCTGCTCTGGAGAATTTTTTCTAAAGCAAACAGACAAAGCAAGTGATTGGCCTGAGAGCTGGCGCCGGATGCCCCCAGAGCTGGGGGAGGGCAATCGGCTCTCAAAATGCCCTTTGCGTTTTCTCAGTGTTTCCTTTCTCCCTCTCTTTGTGGAAACAAGAGATAAAGGTGATGCCATGAAGCACTTGACTCTGGAAGGACCCAAAGCTGTGACCAGAAGAGGCTGGAGGGAGATGCACTCCTGGTACATTTCTACCTTTGGAACTTGTCCATGGGACCAAACTCAGCAGCCCGGCGGCAGTGTGTGTGTGGCTCCTGAGACTGGGGGAGGAACTGGCAGCATGACCAGTCAGCAGCAGCCTTTTAGCATTTCCTCATGGCGCCTTCAAGAACTGTCTTTTTTTTCCTCCTCCTTTTTCTCTTCCTCCTTCCCCACAACTCCCATGCCCTTAGAGGGGCTGGGCATTACCTGTTCCAATCAATCTGTATGCTGGTGTTTTTGCTCCCTAAGGATACCTGTGAAGGATGTATGCCTATGAGGGGGAGGCTCTGGGGAAAGGCCCTCTGAGGCTGGGTCCTTGTTATTCATCTGTGCCAAGGCTAAGGGGCTTGGCCCTCCTCAGTACTTAGGCAGTGGTCACCAAAACAAGCTTTGGTCTGGAGGAAGGGTGGGGCCCTTACTTCCATCTTCGTGGTAAGAGTTCTAAAAAGCAAAGCAAGTACTTATTCTGTTTCTAGTTGATTCATTTGGTGGATTTCCCTTTAGGGGGGTGAGCAGAGAGCAATGGGAGAGGCCACAGATAGAAGTCTATATGTGTTTAACTCTCTCTCCCTCTCTCTTTTCTCCTTTCCTAGCCCCTCCTGAGAAATACATAGACTGTATGAATATAGTGAACTCTCCTTTATTGACATATATGTATATATACATTCCATATACATATACTGTGTGGTTTTCCCCTTCTTTCCTTTTTTTAAGAAACAAAACAACAAAAAAATTCCCAAAAGATGAACGAAATGTATTATTGTAAAGTTTATTTTTTTTAATAATGTTGTCTATAATGGAAAAAAAGGAAATTTAACCCCTTTGTATTCCTGTTCCAGACTCACCAATAGGGCTGGAAAAGGCTGGGGGCAGCGACCAATATTCACGCTTAACCAATGGTTCCAATAAACGTACTCGGAAGCAATTTGCTTTCAACTTCACTTTAGGCATCTGTCCCCTGACTACAGTTGCTTTCTCTTCCGGGCTCAGCACCTCTGGGTTCTCTCCTTTCCATCCTTCAAAGGCCTCGATAAACCTGAATTGGCTAAATGTGTCTATTGTAGGTGGTTGGATGGGTTGAGTTCCATCTTGAAGTTTATTGGGAAGAAAGAATTTCTATCTATTCCTAGCTTATATGACCTGGGCTATCTCTGAACAGTCAGTTTTAGAAAAAAGAATGAAACAACTGAAATTATCCACTTTCTAATTCCTTTAAAAAATTTTTTATTAAACAGTAGCCAATTCCCTTTGGGATGGTGTTCCTACTTTTCATTAAGTTGAATGACCCCCCCCCCCGCCCCACTGTCTTTAACTCAGTGACATATTTCTAGGAGGCAGGGATCTTTATTCATGACTTATTTCTGCTTCTTGGGTCCCAAGGGGAGAAGGAAATATAGCCATTCAAGATGGCATGACCGGGGCAGGGAGCAGGGGAAAGAGGAAAGCAATTGCTCTTTCTTCCCTCCCCTTTCCCCTAGTACCACAGTACCAAGACCATCAAGGCAGATCATATTTTCTCGAAAGAGGGCTGAGAAGGCTGTTGTCTAAAATGTGAAGGGCACTATGTGGTGAATCCATATTCCAAATGAGGAGGATCCAGATGGCTTCAAATTGACCATGAGTGATTCCTGGGGCCTTTAACAGCTGCACCTTCTCTCCTACCCAAATGCATCATCATTAAGTTACTTTATAACCATTACCTGAAACGGGGTTGGTCCAGGTCTCAGCATCCTGAAACCTCTGCTACTGTTAAACATAAGTCAAGGATGAAAAGATCCAATTACTATTCTCTACTTACCTGTGCTGAGAGCATAGGTGAATGCAGCAAGTTTACTGAACTACCAGAAATGTTTGTCAGCCTGCTCTTGGCCTACCCTGGGCTAGTCTGCCATGTGGAGAGACGGGGCAGCTGCCTGCATTGTATGATTTGCACACCACTGCCTGGAAATCTTTTACCATCTGCCTCCCTAGGTATGGTGATGATTGTATTTTAAAAGAGGACATAGGTCCTTAGCCAGGGGTAGATTGGGGCCAACTTGATCAGGGCCATTTGTTAGCTTTCCATTGTGAGCATTTACATTTTGGAAATGGGCAAGGCTACAAATCAGAGCTTTATTGTTTTGTTGACTGTCTAAATTTAAGAAAGTGTTAGTAACTCAGATTAAACTTGAAAGTGTGTTGTGAGCACACTTTTCTCTCTCTTTCTCTGTGGCTTCCCCCCTCAAGCTGGTGATTAGACAAATACTAGCACATCTTGTCCTTTGCCCAAAGGAATGAATCTCTAAATAGTTGAATTTCAGTTTGAGGAAAAACACAAACACTCCTGTTATGAATTAATTTATCAATTTGGATTATGCAAGAACTCAGTAGTAGGGTGGAGATATTCAGGGCCTGAAGCAGGCAATGATTTGCTGAGAAGAAGGAAAATGTCACAGAAAGAGTAGATGCAAAGTGTGGAATCCTAATAACCTTATCTTCACAACACTGTGGGATGGGATAGTGCAGCTAGAATGACTTACAATCATATAGCTAATAAACAGCAAA
This sequence comes from Potorous gilbertii, assembly GCA_028658325.1. Taxonomy (NCBI): domain Eukaryota; kingdom Metazoa; phylum Chordata; class Mammalia; order Diprotodontia; family Potoroidae; genus Potorous; species Potorous gilbertii. The sequence continues at coordinate 203,804,701 of CM053769.1, read as the reverse complement.
GACTTTTACCCATATCATCTAATGCTAGCCTTAGTGTTTTTCTTCCTCAAACTGACTTTGCTTGCTTCATAATTCTACTTAGGGCAAGGTCTATCCCAACATTCTGTGCCTATACTCCGCAGGCAGTAAAGTTCACATAACAAGTGTGTTTTTTTGTGCTACCTCTACCCTAGGAGTTATTACTGGCCCAGGGCATGAGGCTATCTGCAAGGGAGTTTCAGCTCTCATTCTCAATACCTTATTGAATCCAAAACTTAACTGGGAAATTACACTCTCATTTTAAACCTCTGTGCCTAGAAAGAAAGGATCAGTTGTAGAGAAGCTAGAAGCCAGCCGTCTCTCAGACTAGGGATAAAACACAGGCTAGCCTTCCTGCTGGAGAGAATCTCCTGCTGTCTCATTTCCCTATTCATAACATTAATTCAATAATACCCACCCTCTCTGGACCTCAAGGATACCAGGGAGGATAAAACAACTTCTTACTATATTAAGCCAAGTTAATATATCCAGTCTTCAGCACCTTCCTATGTCTATATTGACAATTTTTTGTTTGTTTGATTTGGGTCTGGATTTGTCAGTTTCAACAGAGTGAGAAACTCCTGGGTATAAAGGATACTTCTCCAACTCTCTGTAATCTCCTTAACTTAATAGAGTTGCCTTGGATACTGCAAGTGAGGACTGATGACTTTGCCCGTGCTCCCAGTAGTTATGTATCATGAGCAGGACTGGAATCCACATCTTCCCTCCCAAGACTGGGCCTCTATCCACAGTGCTATACTATCTTTCAAGTTCATGTATAAATAATAGAAATTGTATCTTTAGAAAAAATATATACTTGCAAAATTCAAGTTATTTTAGAACCTTAGTCAACAACAATATTGTTGTTTTCCACTTTGGGAAAAGGCAAATAACAAAGGTATGTACACTGGAATGAATGCTGGATTTGGAAGAAGTGAACCTGATCTTCACTTCCATAGTCTCCAAGTGACCTTGGGCAAGTCACTTAACCTCTGTGGGCCTCCATTTCCTTACCTGTGAAATAAAGTTGGGATAAATGACTACTAAGCTCCCTTCCAGGGTAGACTATGATCCTATCAGTAAGTAACCTCCTTAGCCTTCCCCTCTTTAAAATCAAAGGAATTCTAAGGTATGTCCTGGGCTTAGTGGGCAGACAGCCTTCTCTCTTATACTTTTGATGTTTCCATTTGTAGTCCCAGGTGATAATAACAGTGTACATTGATTTGTTTTAGGGCTTCACAGTTTGCAAAACACTTACCCAGCAATCCTTTAAGCTAAGTAGCAGAGAGATCTCATAATCCCATTTTACAGATGAGGAGATAGGCTGAGAGTGACAAAACTGAAAGCTGCCCAAAACAAGGCAAAAACAGACCCTTAACCTCCTTACTCCCAGTCCCATGCTCTCCCTGCTGCATCACACCATGATGATGATAGCTCCTTGGGATCCTACAAGACCTTCCATCATGAAAACTATTCAATTGTGAATGAAAGGATAGACCAACAAATGAATGGAAAAAAATCACTTATTAAGTACTTTCTATATGTGATAGGCACTGTGCTAAGCACTAAGGATAGAACTACAAGAAATTCTAAGAGAGACCCTGTCCTCAAGGGTCTTACATTCTAATGGAGGAGGACAACACATAAAGGGATGCTACAAAGTGGGAGGGGAATTGTAAATGGTGGCTTGCATGATGACATGAAGCACACTGTTAGTTGAGAAGACGTTTAGGACAATGCTCTGTTGGAAGGGGAGATAGGCCTGCTGCTGGGAAGCTTAGCATGAAGGACAGGTTGGGAAGATGCTCAGCCTAGTCAACATCTAGTAGGTTCCCATTTTCACTAATTATTGATTTTTTTTCACAAGTTGAGGTGGGAACAGGCATCCTTTCAAGTTTATTGGATGAGTATTTTAATGAACTTCAGTGAAAGAATTAGGTGACAAGGGAAAATAAAGGAAATCCCCTGGGACCTTGAGTGTGCCAAAAGATGAGCCTGGTCCCCACTTGGTTCATTAATTATTCTTGCTAACTAGGTGCTAAATTCTATTGATACTGCTAAAAAATGCAAGAATTGTCAGTGGCCTCTAAATTCTGATCACCTCTTTCTAGTTATAACTCTAGTAGGATTTGAATGACCTGATCCCCAAGTGTGGTCAGGGAATCTGGCAACATGTGGCTAGGGTGAAGGGCAGAAGAATGGTGCAAAAGCTGTAATTGCAGTGGGCTCTGAGAAGTATGGTTGTGGGAAGGTACTTTTTAACTCTAGGCCATGACTGACAGGTATAATGCTTGACTTCATAAGAGAACAGATAGGAGAGAAGGAAAATTGTTTGTTGCATTTGAGAGCTGTTTGATTGTTGGGGTAAGGATAGGGAAGAGATGTCATCTCTGATGTACCAACAGTAGTTGGTGGGGAAGAAAGGTCATGTATTTACCACAAAAACTGGGACCAAGGGGTGACTCAGTGCAATGGAGAGAGAATTGAACGGGTAATTAAGATATTGGGGTTCTAATTCTCTCACTAACACATTTTGTGTCCTTGGGCAAGTCATTTCCCCTCTCTGGAAAATAATCTCCTCTTCTGTAAAATAAGGAGGTGGAACCAGAAGATCTCAAAGGCCCCTTCCAGCAATAACATTTATGAGCTCCTGACTATCAGCTATTTCTAAACCCGTTCTGCCTGCCCAGCCTGAAACAGCCTGGAATGAAACAAAATCAATCTCCCTCTCGGCAAACATAGCTACTCCGCTTGGCTTGTTCCAATTTCTCACTCTGCCTTGTGAAAAGAAGCATGGGCTGCCATAACAGTGCTCACTTGGGGTAAGGCAGGGAGGGGGGCATGTATTCATATACCCATGGCGCATAACCTTACTCCTTCCTCTTAAAAGATATTGGAACATTGAAAAACAAATCAGTTTCCCAGGATGCCAAAATTCAAAGCCCGGTGCAAGCATCAGCCTGGCCTTCCTTTGACTAGACTAAGAACATTGCTTTGGACACCTTGGCCAGGGTAGATTACTCTGAAGACATAAATGGGTAGAAATGTAATCAGTCAACAATATTTGCTATGTGCCAAGCAATATACTAAGCTCTGAGAATACAAAAAAGGCAAAAACACAGTGTTGTCTGTCCTCAAGTAGTTAATTTTTATGGGGGATACAACATATAAATAATTATATACAAACAAGATAAATGCAGTGTAGATGGAATGTAATATCAAAAGAAAGGCATTAGCAATGGGGGTAATAGGGAGGGGAGACCAGTCTTCCTGTACGAGGAAGGTGGGATCTGAGATGAGTTTTGAAGGAAGCCAGAGAGGCCAGCAAGTAGAGGTGACAAATGAGAGCCATTCTGGCTTGAGGAAGAGTCAGTGAACACAAACTACAGAGATGGAATGTTTAGGTGGAAAGAACAGCAAGAAGGTAGATGTCCTTGGATCCAAGAATATATGGAGACAAGTATAGTATGAGAAGATGGGAAGGGTAGGAAAAAGTCAGGTTATGAAGGGATTTAGAAACCAGACAGAGGATTTTATTTTCAATCCTAAAAATGATAGGGAGCTCCTGCAGTTTATTCAATGGGAATGGGGGAGTGGACATGGTCAGACCAGCATTTTAGCAAGGTCATTTTGGCATCTGAGTGTAAGATGGACCAGAAATGGGGAGGACTTGAGGTAGAAAGACCAACCAGCAGGTTATTGAGATAGTACAAGATTGAGATGATAAAGGCCTGCACCAGAGTAAAGGAAGTATCAGAGGAGAGAAAGGGGCATATAGGAGAGATATTATGAAGATAGAAATGTTAAGACTTGACAAAGAGATTGACTATGAGGAGTGAAAAAAGGTGAGAAATTGAGGATGACATCTAGGTTTGGAGACTGGGTACGTGGCAGGCTGGTGGTTCCCTGGACAGTAGTAAGGTAGTTAGGAAGAAGTGAGGTCTTGGAGGAAAGATAATTAGCTCAGCTTTGGATGTGATTATTGTTGAGTCTTAGGTTTGTTTTACCCTCACTGGAAAAGTTGAGCTATCTTCTTCTCTGAGAACTCCCTCCTTGAGAAACTTCCCAGAAACAAGGCCCCTTCCTTCCTGGCCCTGAATCAGTTTGCCTTAACTTGCCAGACACCAAGGACAGCTCTGACTGACCAGGACCAAAGTCTAGGTCCCATTTTCTGGCTCCACCAGGCTTTCTAGGATTTTAGAATTGTAGAGAAGGTATTGTGGATTCCATTTCCCTTGATAGTTGGGAGTGAGAAATCCTCCTTTGTGGGGGAAATTCCTTGTTATCATATTTCCTAGAAGATTATAGCCTACAGCGTAATGATGCCCCTCAGTACAAACTCTAGGTGAACTTCCTAAGTATCACTTGACAGACTGGTAAGTGTAGGAGTGGGGGCAGGGTCAGAAGAAAGGGCAGCTAAATGGAGACAAGACAAAGGGTTTGAATCTGGCCAGAGAGTCCCAATTCCTGTGTCCTGTCTGGACCATGAGGCTGTTTGGGAGGGTGGGGACAAGTGACATCAGTGTTTATCTGGCCTTGAATTCAGTCAATCATTCAATCAACAACTATTCTTTAAATACCTACTATGTGCCAGGTTCTCTGCTAAGTGCTAGGGATCCAAATACAAAGAATGAAACAATCCTTTCAAGTCAAAGAGGGATACAAGTATATTTACAAATATATACTGAGTGAGTATTAAATGGATAAATCCAGATAAATACAAAGTAGTTTGAGGGGGAAGGCACAGATAGCTGAGCAGGATCAGGAAAGGCTTCATGTAGAAGATGGGGCTTGAGCTGAATGTCGAAGGAAGAAGGGGATTCCATGGGGCAGAGATGAGAAGGGCGTACATTTTAGGCACTGGGCACAGTCAATGCAAAAACTTTGAGAAAGTAGATTATTTTTTTCCTATAGCCAGAGGCAAAATGGAATGTAATCTTTTAATAAACACTTATTAAGCATCTACTATGTGAGGCACTATGCTAAGCATCATAGATAGAATAGATAGAGATGTAGTATCAGATGTGAAGGACAGAGAGAGAAGGCCAGTTTGGCTGGATTTCAGAGTGCAGGACAAGGTGGAATAACCAACAAAACTGAAAAGATAGGTTTGGGACCAGGTGGTGAAGGGTTCTAAAAGCTAAAAGAGGAGTTTGTATTTTATCCCATTTGGTAAGAGAGCTACTGGAGTTAATGAGTAGGGGTGGGGGAAATAAGGGGAAGAGAATAAACATTTATATAGCACCTACTATATGCCAGTCACTGTACAAGTACTTCCAAATATTATATCATTTGGTCTTCACAGAAATCCTATGAGATCAGTGTTGTTATTACCCCACTTTACCATCGAGGAAACAGGTTAAGTGACTTACTCAGGGTCATAAAGGGAGTAAGGGTCTGAAGCTAGATTTGAACTTAGCTCTTCTTGACTCTAAATCTAGAGTTCTATCTGTTACACTACTAGCTGCCTCAGAAGGGTTAGGACATGGTCAGAGTTGAAGGAAAATCATTTTGGCTGATGTGTGGAGGGTAAATTGGAGAGGAGAGACCTAAGGCAAGGAAACCATTTAGGGAAACCATTGATCCATGTACTGTTAAAGTAAAAATTTAATCTTTAAAATTTCCCCCATTAAATGAGGCTGTTTCACCATCAAGTGTTATAAGAAATAAAATCCAACATGTCTTCTACAGAGTGAAAAAGGCTAGAAGATAGAATGAGAAAGACTTGGGGGATAGTAGGGGAATCAAAACTGATTAGCTGATTTATGACTGATAGAGTTAGTGCAACAAAATGGGGACCCCCACTCTCTAATAAGAGTCTCCACCAGTTCTTGGATAATTTTCCACTGCCTAGGGACCCCATCAATCCTACATGATTTAGGAATAGATTAATTTTTTCCATAGCCAGAGTCAGAGCAGTAGGCCAATCTATCAATAAATATTTATTAAACCCCTACTATGTGCCAGGTACTATGCAATATTCTACATTGTATATAGAATAGATTGAGAGCCAGCCTTGGAGTCACAAAGTCCTGGGTTCAAGTCCTCCCTTTGATATACACTGTGTGACCTTAAACAAATCACTGAATCTCTAAGTGGTCCAGGCAACTCTCAAAGATGCCAATATGCATTGTAGAAGAAATACTTTCTTTATATGGACTAATTGCCTTAGGGCAGCTAGATGGTGCAGTAGATAAGAGCACCAGTGCAGGAGTCAGGAGGACCTGAGTTCAAATCTCATCTCAGACACTTGAGACTCACTAGCTGTGTGACCTTGGGCAAGTCACTTAACCCCAATTGCCTCATCCTGGGTCATTTCCAGTCACCCTGATGAATACCTCGTCACTGGATTCAGATGGCTCTGGAGGAGAAGTGATGCTGGTGACTTGCACAGCCCTCCCTCACTCAAAACAAAGTCAAGTGCAAGTCATGTCATTATTTCTCTGATGGCACGGTCTTCTTCGGCAACGAAGGTCTAACACACACACACACATACACACACACACACACACACACACACACACACGACTGCCTTAGGAAATGAGAGTTGGGGCAAGGTGAAAAACTAGGAAAAGTGTAAATTCTATTAACATTTTAAAAGAAGCAGTGTTATTGAGTATACACATTGCTCATCTCTTCTCCCTCCAACTTGTTTCTAGAACACAAGAGAGTAAGGCTCAATTTATTTTTTAATCTTCAAATCCCCGATGCCTAACAGACTTTGTGCCTGGCACAAAATAGATACTTGGTGAGTCCTTGTTCAATGAATACAAGTATGTACAGTAACTTGAACAAAACTGAATCTCTTTAGTCTAATGGCCAAATAAAAGTGATTTGCAATTAGGATAGCCAGGCACCAACCTGAGCAGTCCTGGCCTTGAAAGCAATCTAATACAAATTGCTTTTGAGTTCTGGACTGCCCAGGTTGAAACTTTGAAGTTCTAAATCCAGGTCATCTTTTTCTGGTCATTAGACTAGGCAAAAAGTAGTTTGGGAAGATTATTTCATATCCATTACCATATATGATTCCCCAGAACAAGTCTGTAAGTTTGGGAGGGTCAATGTTACAGTATTCTTCTCCCCGTACAGCTGAGGAAAAGGTCCATGGAGACTTGTTAGTAGGAAGCAGAACCCAGGTCTCCCATTTCCTAGCTTAGGGCTTATTGTGTCCTTGAAAACAGTTTCTCTTAAATAGGTCAGAGTCTCCCCCTGAAACCTGGTTTGCATTTAGGAATTTGCTTTACAACTCCCCTTTCCCCGCTTTAGATGTGCAAAGGGGAACTTGGGGAAGCCTCATCCATACTCATGAGTTCAGTTGGGGGGCTGTGTGAATGTCTGGGGAGAATATTGATCACTCTTTGGATGGAGTTAGCTGACTTGGACTTTTACTGAGGGCAGTTCTGTCGGGCTCGCTCACCAAGGTGACTGGCATTTAGATTTTTCTAGTCTGTTCCTCCAACCACTGACTCCATTGACCTCCCCAATCTGGTCTCATCAAATGAAGCTTCTAGCTTTGAAATTCTGGAGTCCTATACATACATAGCTTCAGAGAAGTGATATAGCCTACATTGTCTGCGCAGTATTGCCACTTGATAAATCTAGGCAGCTTGGCACAGGGAATTCTAAGCGAGCCTCCTGGTTGGTCCTGGAAGGGTTAAGTGAAAGAGAGCCCGGACGGTGGTGGCGGCAGGGGTGGGGGTGGGTGGTTTTGTTTACTAACAGGGAAAATAATGATTATCCAAAGGGGGAAAAATCAAGTCTTGTTGGTTCGGGTGTGTGATTGAGCGGGGCCATCAGTGGGAGGGCGAGGAGCGTGTTAGGAATCACCAGGCCATTATAACAGAGATCAACAGCTGCCTCTTGAAATGGGAAGGAAACAGATACAATCTCAGGAGGATGATAAAACTGAAAGATTCCAACGTGCCTGGGCGAACAAACATAACTTCATAAAAAGCCTATTCTGGTGAACAGCTTCCTTTATGATGATTGTGTCTTGTCTGCGTCCATGATGGAGAATAAGAACAATGGGGACCAGGGGATGGGAGGAGGGGGGACAAAGGGGAAAGGCAGAGGTCAGGGCTTAGTGATCAGTCCTGGGCAGTCTGGTAATGGAGTTGCTTGACCCTTTAGCTAAAAGGCAGCTAGAAGGCATAGTGGATTGAATGCTGGGCCTAAATCAGGAAGACCTGAGTTCAAATCATACTTAACTAACGGTGTGAACCCGAGCAAGTCACTTAACCTGTAAAATGGGCATAATTATAGCACCTTCCTCACATGATTGTTGTGAGAGTTGAATGAGATATCTGTGAAACATTTAGTACAGTGCCTGGCATATAGTAGGTGCTTAATTAATGCTTGTTTCTTTCCTTTAAGAGACAAGAAGGAAGTGCAGAACGGGGACAGCACTTTGGCAGAGTCTGGAAGGGACTATAGAAATCATCCAGTACAATCTGGACATTTTACAAATGAGGAAAATGAGACAACAGGGGAGGGTGTGTGTGTGTGTGTGTGTGTGTGTGTGTGTGTGTGTCTGTGTATGTGTATCTGTGTGTGTATGTGTGTGTGTATATGTGTGTGTGGGGTGTGTGGTAGTAGTTGAGGGGAGGGACATTGTGAAATGACTCACCCAAGGTGACAGAGGTCATACATGGACTAGTGGGAATTTGAACTCAAGTCCTGTGATTTCAACTTCAGTGTTCCTTCTGCCACTCCATGCCATCCTAGAAGGAAAGAGATTTTGGAAGACTTGTATTGTAATGCAAAGAGCAGCATGTAGAAAGAACAATATATATATTGATCACAAAAACGCAAAAGAAAATAACATGAAAAAAGTCAGAACATAGATCTATGCAGTGATTCCAGAGGATTGATGGTGAAATACAGTTTTTCCCTCCTCTCTGTAGACAGGTGGTAGGTAGAAGTATGAAAGAAAGCAGGTCTTAATAGTATACATGGCCTGCTGTATACATGGCATCACAATGGATTGCTGTGGGTATGTGCAAATGAAAAAAGAATGGTGAACCTGGCCCCTGCTCTCCAGAAGCTAACAATCTTATAACTCAATCCCAGTCGGACATTTTGTCAGTCAGTTTTGCTTTCTGCATTCTAATTTCCACGCTTATAAAATCAGATGACAGAGGCTTCCTCCAAATGATGAATGCTGCCTTCTCTAATTATTAAGATATCGAAGTTTGAGGCTGGACACTGTTTCATAACTTTTTGGCACATGTTAATTTAGATATGGTGGAGTCTGTCAGTAAGTAAGTATTGTCAATTAATAAGTAATCAATAACAAGCGATTAATGAGCACAGTGTGCCAAGCACTGTGCTAAGCACTGGAGTTACAAAGAAAGGCAAAAGACTTGAGGAGCTCACAATCTGGAGCAGACACACAAACACTCACTCACAAGCTATGGACAGGATAAATAGGAAGCAATTAATGGAGGAAAGGTGCTAGAATTAAGATGGAAATGAGAATGGTATCCTGAATGTGGAAGGTGAGATTTTAGTTGAGACTTGAAGGAATCCAGGGAAGCCAGTTGGTAGAGGGAGAGTGTTTCAGGCAAGGGGGAATAGCCAGAGACAATGCCCAGAGTCTGGAAATGGAGTCTTGTTTGGGAAACAGTAAGGAGGCCAGTGTTACTGAATTGAAGAGTGTGTGGGATAGGGAGGATAAGGTGTAAGAAGACAGGGAGGCCCCTGGTAATGAAGGGCTTTGAATGGCAAACAGAAGATTTTGTATTTGATCCTGGAGGTGAGAAGGAGCCACTGGAGTTTACTGAGTAGGATTGACATGGTTGATGTGGGATACAACATATACAAAGATGAATAAATATAGGAAATATACAGAATAAAAAGTCATTTAGGGAGTGGGATGCTTACATCTGAGGGAATCAGGAAAGGTCTCTTGAAAGAAATCATACTTGAACTGACACTTGAAGGGAGATAAGGGTTACAATAAATGATACTTCATTAGAAAAGTAGCATGGGCTTGGAGCATAGAAAGGCATAGACATTGGAGAGAATATAACGAATGGGGAACAGGAAATATAGCAGCCAATTTGGTCAGAGGATAAATTGGGGTGGAGAATGCTTTGCTACTCTCCTACCATCTTCCCTTGAAGACTCACCATCTTTGTTGCCTCCCCTGCTTACCTCTCTCTTTCTTTCTCTCCCTCTCCCCACTGCCCATCTCTCCCTCTGTCTCTCTCTCTTTCTCAGTGTCTCTCAGGCTTTCTCTCAAGGTCTGTCAAAGAGAAGGAGTATGAATTCAGCACCACTTCTCTCAATCATTCCAAAGATAGCATTCTTTTGGTGATCATGTGTCTTTCATTATAACTTTCTTAGTGCTGCTGACCACCATTGATGGGTGACCAGGGAAAGCAAAAGAATTTGTGATACTATTATTGAGGAAAGGGGGCTGGGTCAGTAGTAGATAAATGGAAAATTCTAGTAGGTTGAGATTTATTTTTCTTTCTTATGCTGCTGCCTTCTTTCCATCCTTGTACAATTCCAGTAAAGTAACTCAAATAATTTCCTGGGGTTATTCATTGTCAGGTAGTCTTAGAAGTGAAACTGTCTTATGATAAGAGTCTGCTGTCATTTTATTGGATCAGTTATCTGGTTGGGACCCAGTATGGATTCACTTTATACAGAATTTTGCTATGTAGTAGATAATGTTATAGTGAGGTTTCCCTTACACCAAACAATCATGGACTATTGGGCAGGTATGAAGTAGACAATATGTATTTGTTAAATATTCACTTTGTGTCCGGCACTTTACTAAGTGTTGAAGATATAAATATAAGCAAGATTCCTTCCCTCAGGGAGCTTCCATTCCAATGAGTGTGCATAAAAGGGAACTGAAGATGGTTGGGGGTGGTGGTGGGGAGAAGATACTCTGTGGAGCCATGGTAGCAAATCCAGAGAATTAGAAACACAGCTAATAGGCAATGGAGTATGTCTGGCTGGTGCCTGTCCTCAAGATGGAGGCTCCAGTAGAGTATGCAACAATGGGTAAAGGGGACCTGCCATGGTGAAGGGATATTTCAGAGTGAGAAGGCCACAGGAACTAAGAGAAATTCCAAGGTAAGAAGGCAGCTGATGCAAAGTGGTGAAATCAGGGAGAGCCAGATGTGGAAATGAGGCATAAAAAGCCAAAATCTATCCCCAAAATGGAAGCTTTGGAAGGAACTCACCCATGACACAAGTTGGTTATCAGAGTTATAAGTGACCTCTGAGGCCATCTAGCCTATCTAACGTGTATAAGAATTCTCCTTATGACAATCCCAGCAAGTGGTCATTCAACCTTTGCCTGAAGGCCTCTAGAGGGGATGAATCCACTATCTTTGGAGGTAACCCATTCTCCTTTCCAATAGCTCCATTATTGGGAAGCCATTCCTTACACTGAGTCAATATCTGAAATAGAAAGCTTGAAATAGAACACTAGACAATGGGCAAAAAGATAATCAAATCACAGAGTCTAAGAGTTGGCAGGGACATTCCAGGCCACAAGTGATCTGGTGAACCTCTATTCTGATTCATGAATCCTCTCTACATTGGCAATATGGCACCATTCATCTTTAACTTGGACAGAATTTGCTGAGGTAAGCATTCCCTCCTGCCCTGGTCACAGCACACCTTGAAGAAGACCATGACATCAAGATGATGACATGACTCGTACTTGACTTTGATTTGAGTGAGGGAGGGTTGTGCAAGGTCACCAACCTTTTTCTTCTCCTGTTCCATCTGGGTCCAGTGTCCTGATATTTATCAGGATGACTGGAGGTGGCTCAGGATGCAATGTGACCAGTATTTAGTTTTAGGTATCACATTTCAAGAAGGAAATCAATAAGTTGAAGAACTCTCAGAGGAGGGCAAACAGCATGGTGAAGGACTTCAAGATCAGATTATATGACAATGTGTTGAAGGAACTTGGGATGTTTAGCCTGGAAAAGAAGCCTGGCTAGGAATACAGGAGGAGAAATGATGACTGGTTCCAGGTAGCCAGATGATTGATTTACATGTAGAACATTTGTCATATATGGCCCCAAATGGCAAAACTTGACCTAATGGATGGAAGTGAAAAAAGTAATATTTAAACTAGATGTCATGGGAAAAAAATAACTCTAAACCCTTTCTAATAATTGTAACTGTTCCATAGTGGAAGGGGCTGCCTTGTAAGATAGTGAGGGGTCTCCCTCACTGGAGGTCTTGCGGAAAAAGATAGAGGATCATTTATTGCCTCGGTGTATAAGGGATTTCTGGATTCAGTGGCCTCTGAGATCCATTTTATGTTATGATCCTCCATGAGTCTTAGATTCTGAGAGAAACAATTTGGTCAAAAGTTTCTGAAGGAGTCTCAGACTCCTTGGTTGACTTCTTGGTTCATAGATTGGAAACTACTGATCTTGATGAACTCTTGTACATGTATGTTTAACTAGTTCAGCAGCAAAAAATTACCCTGATAAAGGCAAGCAAAACTTTTTATTGGTTATGTGGGAAAAGAATGATGGTCCATTGGCACAATGGGAAGAGGACAGAACTGGAAGTCAGAAGGCCTATGTTCAAGTCCTAGTACAGCCCTAACTAGGTGTGTGACCTTGGGAAGGACATTTCTCTTTCTTTGGCTCTCAGCTTCAACAACTGTAAAATGAAGCATTTGAATTAGATGAATTCTAGGCTTTATGATTCAAATGATTTTATCCAGTCTTCTTCTTTTTGTCTCACATTTCCCTATCCATCCAACCTACCCAGAATACTGGAAGGAGATCTTGAAAATATCAGCAAGATACCCACTGAGAACAAAATAAGCAACATTCTAGTTGATTTCATTTATTTTTTTTTTAGGAATAGGTAGAGCAATAGGAGACAAAGGAGAGAGAAAGAATTTTGGGAATAGCCTGGTAAGAGTTTTGAAACAGCTATTGAAGCTTGTCTCTGTAGGAGATTTTGATCAATCAATCCCCAGTCCATCAACCCCCTGCCACTTTAACATAACAAGCTCCTGAGGTAAATTAGGCAGTAGCAACCATAAAAATTTCTATGGTACACTCTTGATTAAATATAATAATTAAGGAATAAAATGTCCTGGTAAACAAATTATCTGTGTACCTGAAAAAGTTATTTTTGCTCCATTATTTTTACATAAAATTTTTTGAATATGTACTTGTTGACTTTTCTGTCTTAGTAAGCAGAGTAGATGGAATTGAAATTTTCTTTGATGAAAAATGTTTTTACATTATCTTGGGATGGCCTTCAGTCTCACATCATTGATTAGTATTCAAAATATATTGCAGACATACCTCATCCCTCATTCGTGCAAGAAACGTTTAAATATTTAGAACACAAGTTCTTAAAGGATGGTCTTTGAACCCATAGGGGTCCTCAAGATCCTTTCATAAGGTGATTCAGGGCAAAATTGTTATCATAATGATACTAAGATATTTTTAATTTCAAATATGGTAAATAATGATAGTTATAATCCACATAATCAAAAATTCTCTGGGTTCTTCAATGATTTTTTTTTAAAGGTAAAGAGATCCTGAGACCAAAGAGTTTGAGATCTGCTGACTTAGAAGAACACCATAGTGCTGGGTATTGGAGAAGCTACAAACTTTATATTAGACACAATTCTAGTCCTCAGTGAGCTTACAGTCATAGGAAACCTGCTTTGTGGCTTGTCAGGGAGAAAGCTATTAATAACAGGGAGAATCAGGAAATTCTTCAAAAAGGGCACAATCTCTGAGTTGGATTTCATAGAATAGGTCAGAATTCAATAGGCAAAAAAGGAAAGTGGGGCAATTCCAACCAAAAGGAAGAGCCCGAAAAATGAATGACAAAGACCTTGGAGAGCTCAGTGAGGATGTAGAATCAAAAATAGGGTTTGTGGACTGGAAATTTGGGACGGTGATAAGTTAGAAAGGGCCTTAACGCCAGGCTAAAGAATTTGAACTTCGTTTCAGTATGTAACAGGGAATCACTGAAGAACTTTGAACAGAATAATGATACGACCAGATGTATGCATTAAAGGGACAATTTTGGCAGCAGGATGGAGGATGGATGAGTGTGGAGTGGAAAGGCATATCAGGAGGCTTTTGTAATTGTCCAGGTGGATACTAATGAAAGTCTGTACCATGATGGTGGCTGTCTGAAAAGAGAGGTGGGGAGGCATGTCAGAGATATTAGAGATGGAATCAGGAGACCTTGCTAAATATTTGCATGTGAAGGGTCAGGGACCCCCAAGGTAGGGTCTATTAGGTGAATGGTAGTGCCCATAGAGTGATGGTGAAGTCAGAAAGGGGAGCAGGTTTGGGTAGAAAGAAAATATACTGTTGAGTAGTACTAGTACCTCAGTGAGCTTACAGTCATAGGAAATCTGCTATGTGGAGTGTCAGGGAGAAAGCTATTAATCATTGATTAATGGTACTAGTAGGGTATCCAGGTAGATATTTCTTTAAGTCAGGGTTCTCAAAGTGTATTCTATGGGGCCACAAAAATCCTTTCAGGGAGTCAGATAGGTGAGAACTATTTTCGTCATAATACCTGCCTATGATATTAGATGCAGCTGCTAATTGGCTCAGTGGATAGAGTGCTGGGCCTAGTGTCAAGAAGACCTGTGTTCAAATTTGGCCTCAAACACTAGCTTTATGACTGTGGGCAAGTCCCTTAACCCTTTTTGCCTCAGTTTCCTCATCTGTAAAATAAGGTAGAGAAGGAAATGGAAAACTAATCCATTATCTTTGACAAGAAAACCTCTAAGGGGGTCACGAAGAGTTGGACAGGACTGAAATAGCTTAACAGCAATAACTAAAATGTTACTTATTAAAATATTCCTCCTTTTCCCAATCTGTGTGCAGTTGGATTTTCTTAATGTACTTCAACCAAAACAAGATCTCCTAACTGATGAAGTACAGAAGCAGATATGAGAATAATCCAGCTTTCTTCTGTTAAGCCAGATATTTAAGAAGTTTGCAAAATCATATAGCACAATGCCTCCCTTTTCACTAATTTTTTTTGAAAATAAACCATTTTTATAAAAATGTTACGTTAACACTTAATGGATTTGTTACTTTTCCTATTGTTGTTTTCAAAGTGATGAATTTATTATTATTATTTTAAGAGAATTTATATTATTATTTTAAGTGAATTTTTAATTTAGAATTTGTCAGTTTTAATTTCTGATATGATAAATATTAATCGATAGAATCCATGTACAAAAAAGAACTCTTTGGAGTTTTCAATAATATTTTAGAGTGTAAAAAATCCTGACCAATTTTGAGAGTACAACAGGGTCCAGAGACCAAAAAGTTTGAGAAGCGCTGCTCTAAGCATTTGGAGTCTGGGACTTGTGAGGGTAGTCAGGGCCACACTAATAGAGTAAATATTGATAGATGCAATCCACATATAAGCCAAAAAGCTCTTTGGGATCCTCAATAATATTTAAGAGGGTAAATTGGCCTCAATTATTTTAAGACTATAAAGAGCTCCTGAGACCTAAAAGTCGGAGAATTGCTGCAATAAGCATTTGGGGTCTGAGGTTTGGGAGGGGGCTAGGGGCATACATTTGGGAGTCATCTGCATAGAGGTAGTAGCTGAAATGTGGAGAGTAAAAGAGACAACCAAGGGAGAAAGAAGAGAATAAGGCAGGGAACATATAGGAGGAAGGAGTGGTGGTGGTGAGAATAAGCATTTATATAGCACCTATGTTCCAGGCACTATGCTAAAGTTATATTTTCTCATTTGATCCAACAATCCTTCAGTGCAAATAGTATTATTGCCTCAGTTTTGGAAATGGAAAAACTGAGGAAAACAGAGGTTAAATGACTTGCCCAGGGTCTCATAACTAGGCAATATCTGAGACCAGATTTGACCTAGGTTTTCCAGATTCCAGGCCTGATAAGTCTACCTACTGTACCACCAGCTGCCTCTTACTTTAGGATCAGCTACATGAGGGGAATGGAAAGAAAATACAGAAAGACTATAGGATCATATATTTGGAGCTACAAGGAAATCAGAGGTCATTTTGTTGAATTCTCTTATTTTATAGATAAGGAAACTGAGTCGTGGGGAGGTGTGATAATTTGCTTAGGGTCACACATGTGGTAAACATTAGAAGGAGAATTTTAATTCACATCTGATTCTAGAGAGTTTTCTAGATTCTTTTCTGTTGCCCCATACCCCCACCTCTGATTGACCAATTCCTCTTAGAGCTTCTGTCTTTTTTAAAAATATAATTTATAATATTTTCAGTTTTCAATATTCACTTCCACAAGATTTTGAATTCCTCATTTTCTTCCCATCTCTTCCCACCCCCGTCCCAGGACAGTGTGTATCCCAAACACCCCTTTCCCAAATTTGTCCTTCCTTTTATCACCCCGCCCCTGCTTCTCGTATCTCCTGCCCTCTGTTTTCATGTAGGGCAAGATAGAGTTCTATACACCATTACCTGTACATCATATTTCCCAGTTGCATGCAAAAACAGTTTTTAACATTCATTTTTAAAGCTTGGAGCTCCACATTCTCTCCCCACCACCCTCATTGAGAAAGCAAGCAATTTGATGTAGGTCATACATGTATAGACTTTCAAAACACATCCATAACAGTCATGTTATGAAAGACTAACCACTTTTCCCTCTGTCCTGCCCTCCATTTATTCCATTCTTTCCCCCAATCTGTCCCTCCACAATAGTGTTTGCTTCTGATTACTTCTTCCCCCAATCTGCTGTTCTTTCTATTATCCTCCCTCTTCTATCCCCTTTCCCCTGCCTTTCTTCAGGGTAAGATAGATTTTCATACCCAGTTGAATGTGTGTTATTCCTTCCTTAAACTAGATCCAATGAGAGTAAAGCTCACTATTCCCTCTTACCTCCCCCTCTTCTCCTCCATTGTAAAAGTTCTCTCTTGCCTCTTCTATATGAGATGATTTGCTAAATTCTACCTCTCCCTTTCTCTTTCTCCCATTACATTCCTCTCAACACTTAATTTTATTTTGAGGTATTCTCCCTTCATATTTAGCTCACTCTGGGGGCAGAGCCAAGATGGCGGAGTAGAAAGACTCACATTTGCTAGCTCCGAATCCACAGCCCATAGATTTCCATATTTAGCTCACTCTGTGCCATATATACATATACTTACATATATATAATATACTCATACATACACAAACACACATGCATGCATATGTATGTATGTATATATACATATTCCCTCTAACTACCCTAATACTGAAAAAGGTCTCATGAGTTACAAATATCATCTTTCCATGTAGGAATGTAAACAGTTTAAGTTTAGTAAATCCCTTATGGCTTCTCTTTCCTGTGTGCCTCTTCATGTTTCTCTTGATTCTTGTATTTGAAAGTCAAATTTTCTATTCATCTCTGATCTTTTCAACAAGAATGCTTGGAACTCTTCTATTTAATTGAAACTCCATTTTCCCCCTGATGTATTATACTCAGTTATACTGGGTAGGTGATTCTTGGTTTTAATCCTAGCTCCATTGACCTCTGTAATATCATATTCTAAGGCCTTTGATCCCTTAATGTAGAAGCTGCTAAATCCTGTGTTATCCTGATTGTGTTTCCACAATACTTGATTTATTTCTTCCTGTTTGCTTGTAATATTTTCTCTTTGACCTGGGACCTCTCAAATTTGGCTACAATATTCCTAGGAGTTTTCTTTTTGGGATCTCTTTCAGGAGGTGATCTGTGGATTCTTTTCATTTTTATTTTTACCCTCTGGTTCTAGAATATTGGGACAGTTTTCCTTGATAATTTCTTGAAAGATGATTAGGCTCTTTTTTATCATGGTTTTCAGATAGACCAATAATTTTTAAATTATTTCTCTTGGATCTATTTTCTAGGTCAATTGTTTTTCCAGTGAGATATTTCACATTGTCTTTTATTTTTTCATTCACTTGGTTTTGTTTTATAATTTCTTGATTTCTCATAAAGTCATTAGTTTCCATTTGCTCCATTCTAATTTTGAAGGAATTATTTTCTTCAGTGAGCTTTTGGACCTCCTTTTCCATTTGACCAATTCAGCTTTTTAAGGTATTTTTCTCCTCCTTAGGTTTTTGGACCTCTTTTGCCATTTGGGTTAGACTAATTTTAAAAATGTTATTTTCTTCAGCATTTTTTTTGGATCTCCTTTAACAAGCTATTGACTCATTTTTCATGATTTTCTTGCATTGTTCTCATTTCTCTTCCCATTTTTTCCTCTAATTCTCTCACTTGATTTTTAAAATCCTTTTTGAGCTCTTCCATGACCTGAGACCAATTCGTATTTTTCTTCAAGGCTTTGGATGTAGGAGCCTTGACTTTTCTGTCTTCTTCCAGTTGTATGCTTTGATCTTCCTTGTCATAAGAAAATACCTTTCCACCATGAAAGGAGTCTTCTATAGTTTTATTTTTCCCCCTTTTCATCCTTTCCCCAGCCATTTACTTGACCTCTGAACTCTTTGTTAAGAGGAGGGTGCACTGCCCCAAGTTTCAGGACCTTTGGAGTTGCTTTCAGAGATATCTCCAGGGACCTGTAAATTCTCAGCTACTCCAAAGTGGTGTGATCAAAGGAGAGGTGTTTACTCCTCTCCTGGCCTGCACTCTGGTCTGTGAGCAACCACAAGCACTCTTTTCTGCTTTGAATCTGTGAGTAGGATTCCCTCTCCACAACTGCTACCAGCTCCACCATGCCAGTGCTCTTCCATGCCAGTGCTCCTCCTTGCCCCAGAATCACCACCCAGGACTGCAACCCAGATCAGGTTTTGATTCCCCCACCATCTGTAGGCTGAGAGCTCCAGAAGCAGTCAAGTGCCGCAGCAGTGGCTGCCACCACCTTGGGGTTAGGGCCAGATCATATTCCTCTCTCACTCAGGTGACAGAGCTTTTACACTGACCTTTGAAGCTGTCTTTGGCATTTGTGGGTTTAGAAATCTGTAAATTGTGGTGCAGTGATTCAGCTCCTTGAAACCTGCTCCAGTCCCATCCATCCTGGTCCAGGTTAGATTATGCTCCTCCTCCAGCTCTGTGCATTAGACCCCTCCTATTGGCCTTCCAGATTATCTTGGGCTGGAAATCTGTTTTACTCTGTCATTTTGGGGCTTTTGCTACTCTAGAATTTGTTCAGAGTAGTTTTTTTTACAGGTATTTTGAGAGGTTTGGGTGGAGAGCTCAGGCAGGTCTCTGTTTCTACTCTATCATCATGGCTCTGTCCCCTAGAGCTTCCATTTTTAGGAAGTTTCTAGGTCAGCCATGTTTACTCTTTCATTCCTTTCCAGACTCCTTCCTCCCCCATGTCCCAACATTCTTCTCAAACTAGAAAATAACCTCCATTGACATGCCCCAGAACCTCTTTCACTCTGGGAAATAGCTCTAAGCCCCCAGGTAGGAGAGGGCCTTAGGCTCTATCTCTCCCAAAGCCTGCATAAAGACATGAGAACATGAACATGTTGCCAAAAGAGAAAGTAACAGAGGAGGCAGCAGACTTTATATCTACTATATCTTTGTGCTATTATATCTATCCTTACCCTCTTCTAAGTGAAGGAGTACTTGAGAATACTCTATATTATAGAATTATTAGAAGCCCAAGTCCATGCCAGAATTTGTCGAAGTCCAAGTATAGGTGACTCAGTAATAAAGCAATATGGCTGGTCAAGTCTGGGAATAACTGAGATACTGATTGGTCCATTGACCATGCCACATTTGGATGGGAACTTAATAGAGCAAAACTTTGTGGAAACTGTTTTACGTTTGAACTCACTTTTCCAAGGGACCAAGATGGAGAGTACGGCCCTAGATGCTGGGGAAAAATACTTGTATGCCTGTTTTTGTCATATATTCTCAGTAAATATGTCTTTATAAAAGCAAATTGATGTTGATGGGTTAATTTGTACTCTTGGGATTGATATTTGGGAGAATGAACTAGAATGGGGACTAAAGCTGATAGCATTAGAGAAAGATGGTACCAAACTCTCAAGGCTACCCCTAGAACCCTGAGGGGAAGATAGAGCTTTGTTGGGAGACTTGAATCATTAGTATGAATGTAACTTGGGATGAAGATCCTCAAAATTTCACAAGGGTTACAGAGGACAACCTCTTAATCAGGTTGCTCAATGAGTCATTTTTTTCCATCTGTAGTGTTCCTAATCTGAACCTTCTAGGACTATTCTTTCCATCTAGCTATAGAGAGCCAGATACAGGAAGTAGGTTCCTAACTCATGATCCCTGGACAGTGTGGTATAGTAGTGGTGAGCTTGGAGTCAGGAAGATCTGAATTCAGATCCTGCTTCAGATACTTATCAGTTTTGTGATCTTGACCAGGCAAATCACTTGACTTCTGTTTGACTCACATTCCTTGGTTTGTAAAATAAGGAGTTTGAATGTAATAACCTTAAAGTTACCTTCATATTTAAATCTACGATCCTATGAGCCATTAATCTTCTAGGTCATATAGAAACAAAACATTGCTCCTGGGACTTAGGCCCAAATGCCTAGGTTCTTTCTCTTTTTCTCTGTCTTGTTTTCATATGTGTATGTGTGTGTGGTTTGGTGAAAGAATACATGTCTATGTATGTGTATAGATGTACACATATAACACACACTATTACAGGTACATGGATATATATATATATATGAACAACTCTACCCTCATGGAGGCCTCAAATCATCTCACCCTCTCCTCTCTCTCGCTTTCTCTCTCTTTCTTTCTCTGCCTTCCTCCCTATCTATATAATATACATTTGTAACTTGTATATGTGTTTCACATAACATGCATGTGCATGCACATATAATACACACATGCATACATGTACACATGTACATGTGTGTATGAAGTGGCAACAGTAGAAGGAGATCCAGATGGCCAAGGCATGGAAGGAAGGCTCTGAGAAGCTGCAGATGGGGCTTGATCATGAAGTTGGTGGGCTACCCTCCAAACTTTTCAAAACTGTGGGTAAAATTAGATTAAATGGTTATTGAAAGTAAAAGTTGCTGGCTCAGCCTCTACAAGGTTTCCCCTGGGTTCCAGCAAGAGGAAACAATGTTTGCTGCACATGTGCATTTCATTGGCTGTGTCTGTCAATGTGTTCTCTTTCAGAATAGCTCTCAGGGCTCCTCCAGAGTCCGTGATCACCAGGAATCACAAGGAAGACAGGAAGATATGGAAAGAGCCCTGTTCGGTGTTGTTAGACTTGGCTCAGATTCGGTTCTGCTGCTTTTATGATCTTGGGCAGGTCATTTCCTCTTGCTTTCTCTGACTCATTTTCCCTGTCTGTTAAATAAAGGAGTTGGACTTAGATGACCCACAAAACCCCTTCTCACTCTGGCTTCTATGATCTTACGACTGCTGGATTCCCTGAGGCCTGGAGCTATTGGGCAATATTGTGGGATGAGTTACTGACCTGGTCAAGAGAAGGAGGTGCCCAAGGAACAAGCCTCAGTTTCCCTGTTCCACATAGGGATGGGGCTAGAGACAGCCTCCCCTTCCTAGTAGTTCTCCAGCATCTGTCCCCTTCTTTCTGCTCTGACGTCATCTGGGTCTAGGCCCTCATCACTTTTCTCCTGGGCTGCTTGCCAGCTTCAAGTCTCATCATTTTGGCATCTTGAAGCATCTTTTCACTCATCTTCAACACAGATACCAACATGATGTTCTTACAGCACAGATCTGACCAAGACAACCTTGGTCCAAAACCTTCAGTAGCTCCCTTGGGCTTCTAGGATAAAACAAATTACTCAACTTGGAAATGAAAGCACTTCACAATTTGGCTCCAGTTTTCCATTCCAGGTTTATCACATACCCCTTTTACTGAATATATGCCAGGTGTGGGGAATCTATGGCCTCAAGGCCACATGTGGCCCTATAAGTCCTCAAGTGTGGCCCTTTGAATTCAAACTTGAAAATTCAAAGGGCCTCAATTGAGGACCTAGTAAACCACATGTGGCCTTGAGGTCATAAATTCCCCAGCCCTACTCTATATTATATCTAGCCTAGTGGTTGGTGAACTACAGTCATGGACCAAATCAGGCCAACTGTTCATTTTTGCATATCTCTATAGCTAAGAATAGTTTTTGCCTTGTTAAAAAAAGTTCTGTATTTAGGAATGTAAAATCCATTCTTAGCTCACTGACTGTACACCAAGAGGAACCAACCACTGTTTGACAACTCCTGCTTATCCAAAAGGATGTCTTGGAGTCCCCTGTACGAGATGTCCATTCTATCGCCCTCCCTAGGCCTTTGAATAGGTCATGCTTCACATGCTTTGATAGCTAGCCTTCATCATCTTGGCCTTGTAGAATTCTGACCTTCCTTTGAAACTCAGTTCGAGTACCAATTCTACGTGAGGGATTTCCTGATTCCCTCCAGCTGCCAGTCCCTTCCACACTCTCCAAGTTGCCATGTATTGACTAAGTACGTGTACAGGACTTGTCCTAGACCTGATGAGATTGCCTGACAAGGAGGAACCCTGCAGTCTATGTTTTCCTACTGTGTAGGAGGGTGTAGCCTTTTTTCCATTGCTACTTAGCCAGAAGGGGACAGCTAGGTGGTACAATGGATAGAGCTCCAGTGTAGGAGTCAGGAGGACCTGAGTTCAAATCTCATCTCAAACACTTGACACTCATTAGCTGCGTGACCTTAGGCAAGTCTCTTAACCCCAATTACCTCATCCTGGGTCATCTCCAGTCATTCTGATGAATATCTGGTCACTGGATTCAGATGGCTCTGGAGAAGTGAGGCTGATGAACTGCACAGCCCTCCCTCACTCAAAACAACGTCAAGTGCAAATCGTGTCATTATTTCTCTGATGGTGTGGTCTTCTTCAGCAACGAAGGATGAACACATATGCACACTTATCCAGAGCAGGCAGTGTGTTTAAAACTGACCAAACTGGGACAATCTCTTCCTTTTCCTGTTTGCTCATTCCTGACGCTTGCAGAGGGTGATCATGATTTACCTACAGTATGGGCACTATGAGATGAACTGGGAGGGGACGGTAACTTCCCCTCTCTCTTTTACCTCAGTTCTGAGAAATGGGACTGGGGTTTCTGTTTGACATTTTTGTCCTTAGTTTTAGGTGTCAGTTGTGATCCCCCATCAAACCTAGAAGTTTGGACCGTGGTGACTTTGGAGCTGGGATTACAGGTGGGAGATTGTTCAGCCATCCAGCCTGGCAGGGAAGCCTGGGGAAGGCTGGCTGCCTGGTATTAGAGCCCAACGACTTGGATTTAGGACTGTGTGCTCTATAGTAACTGAGCTAAGCTACAAACCTAATCACATCCCCCTCCTCAAAGACTAAGGTGGTGGTGGTGGGGATTATATCACAACATGCTGGAGAAAGAAGTTTGCCTATTTGTGATTATTCCTTTTGAAGTAAATATTTCTTTATAAAAGCTAAAATGACTGTTAGTATAAATGGAACTGGGGTATGGGAGACCGCCCCCTCTGCCTCTTACATATTGTAGAGTTTGTATATTTATGATTATACCTTTTGAAGTAAATATTCCTTTGAAAAAACTAATCTGTTAGTAGTTAAATGCGACTGAGGTGCAGGGGCCCCCCCTTAACTTGAATGAATACCATCAGTAGGGTCTGGCATCATTAGCAGAGACCCTAGACACCCCAAATTCCCTTAAGGATACCGGAGAACCTAGGGGAAGGGTGAGATACAACATAACAGGCCTTCAAATAGTGAAGGCCAGGGTAGTCAGTATTACATAAATAAATATATATGCGTGTGTGTATATATATGTGCATATACACATTGTATACACTACATGTGTATGTGTATATATGTATGTATGCCTATGTGTGTATATATGTATACATATGTACATAGTGTGTGTATAGTGTTTATATGTGTACATGTTGTTTCCCCTGATCCTTGAGGGTGGACACTGTTGTCTTTTCATTCCCAGAGCACCTAGCCCAGTTCAGTGTTTGTTGACTGATTCTATATATGTCAGATATCCTTCCATTGCCTCTCATCCCCTCCAACCCTGACCATGGGCACTCGTCAGATAGCAGAGCAGATGAATACTCAGTGTGGAAAGGATGCCTTGTTATTCTTGAGTGACTGACAGCATGGCACTGTGGGAAGAGTACTGGTCTTTTCTGTTACAAACCTCAAGCCTGAGTCCCAGTTCTTCCTCTTGTTAAGCAGTGTTCCCCGTAGGCAAATCACTTACCCCTTTGTGCCTCAAGTGTCTCAGCTGTAGAATGGGCTACTTACTTCCCAGGGCTGTCATGCATAAAGTACTTTGTAAACTGGAAATCACCACATTGATGGGAGTTATTTTTATTAGTGACCTTCATGTTCGTAGAGGGTTTGATTTTATCCTAGACTATCAGGGGTAGCTATTTATGTTGCTAATCCAGTTTTAAGGTATAGAATACTGCCTTGCATTTAAATAGTGCTTTATGATTTCTCAAGGACTATTTCACAACTATTATTCCATAAAGTGTTATTTCAGAGTCATTGACTCTCACCACAAGCCAGAAAATTTGGGCAGGCAAGAATTTTTAATATTCATTTTGCAGGTGAGGAAATTGCAACCTGTGAGACTCAGCTACTCTCCTAGGGTCAGGCGGTTCCTTTTAGCGGAGCTGATCTCTGGACTGCTAGGCCAGTACTCTTTCCATTCTTGGGCTTTGGTATTCTCTCCACTTGAGACATGGGGAAGGTCTTGGAAATTTGTTTCAAAGGAACAGCTGAAATCTGATCAAGTGGACAGTTTGCCTCGAACAAGGGAGGTGTACAAAATCTTAGACTAATTCAGCCTGTAGAAGCTGGAGAGGCTGGACCTTCACTGGCTGCCTGTTTTTTGAGGCCCCTTGCTGACTGAGCGAGGGCCTGGCTGGTGCTGTGAGGAAGGCTCAGTCAGTCCAGGGGTTAACTCCCAAGGGCCTTGGTTTGTCTCTGTAGCTGGTTTCTAAGCAGTCCAAGGCTGTACCAGGCAGCGTGTTCAAAGGCAGCGTTAATAGGAAGATGGACTCTGAAGGTTGCTTGGGAAGTTGTGTCCTGTGCCCAGACACCGGCAGCAGCAGCTTTTACCGGGCACACAGACGCACGCAAAGGCTGGCATTTAGCAACTTTCCAAATGTGAACTGTAGGATAAAATTAAATCCACATTTAGGGGCTTTGAAAGCACAGTTTATTTATTCTGCAGTTTTTCCTACTGCCCTCATCCATTTATAATCTACACAGAATATGAAAGTGTTCCAAGTTTCAGAGTGTGGTTAACTCTTAGCTCACATCAGGAGTTGGAAAGAATCTTAGTTGAGTGCCTTTATTTTACAGAAGAGACCAGAGGACCAGAGAAGTGAAATGACTTTCTAAGGGTCACTTAGGTGGTAAAGAACAGTGGCACACAGTAGGTGCTTAATAAATGCTTTTGACTTGACTTGCTAGGATTTGAACCTAGACTTCCTGACTCTAAATCCAGTGTTCTTTCTACTTCCTTATCTAGGCTTAATGTAAGGTTAGGAATTAAGGATCACACTATCCCATGAGATTACTGATTTATAGCTGGAAAGGACCTCCTTAGTTATAGGATCACAGGTCTGGTCCTGAAAGGGCACTTAAAGATACTGGGGTCAATCCCTTCAGTTCATGATGAGGAATCTGGGGCCCAGTGAAGTTAAGGAATACTCAAGGTTACACAGAGAATAAACTCCAGAGGCAAGATTTGAACCCAGGCTCTTTGACGCCAGAGCTACTGATTTCCACTGTGTTGGAGTTTTATAGATGAGAAAACAGAGGCCCAGTGATTAATGTAAGAAAGGAAGGAAATGCTCATTTATTAACCACTTACAACATGTCTAGCACTGTGCTAAGCATTTTATAAATATCTCATTCTATCCTTACAAAAGCCTTGGGAGTTAGGTACTATTACCATTCCTATTGTATGGTTGAAGAAATTGAGGCAGATGCATGTCTACGGTCACATAGCTAGTAAGTGTCTGAGGCCACATTTGATCTCTGGTGTCCCTGACCCTTGGGAAAGCTAGATGGCACAATGGATAGAGCGTTGGCCCTGGAGTCAGGAGGACCTGAATTCAAATCTGGTCTCACATACTTACTAGCTGTATGACCCTGGGCAAGTCACTGAATCCTGATTACCTCAATTCCTCATCTGTGAAAAATGAACTGGAGAAGGAAATGGCAAACCACTCCAGTATCTTTGTATGAAAACCCTGAATGGGGTTGTAAAATGTCTGACATGACTAATCAACTAAACAGCAATAAAACTTTTTAACCCTAGACCCAAGGCCCTGTAAACTCTGCTACATAGCAACCTCTGTAAAGTAGGCAAAGTATGTCCTATTCTCCCTTTCAGAGACCCTTTCTTTTCTCCAGGGTTGCCGATTAACAGCAGCACTTACAGCACCCCTTCCCACCCTCCCTCTACCTACCTCCCATTCCTGCTAATTTTTCCTAAAATGTTTAATGATAAAAGTTTAAGTCAGCAAACTATTTCTAGTGGGTGACAACCTATAATTTAAAGTTGATTTTAACGAAATACCTAGGAAGGTGGGTTTGTAGAGAGGGGTCATCTCTGATTGTTTGCATGGTGGGCAGGGTTGCCCTGAAGACTTCTCCTTTACTCCTCCAAACTATCTATTTTCAGCCTAGGTCCTGGGGAGCTAGAATGACTGAAACTTGGGATTCAGAGTGATTTTCTCCAGGCTAGCCCCTTCTGTTGATCACCTGGCCAAAACCCTTTCTTCCCCTTCCCTTCCATTAGTTTAGAGGGAGAGAATGAAGATTCTATTGCTACCTCAGAAATATTCCAACCCTTTGATAATATATAATAATAATATGTGCTCTTCTAGGTCCCGAGGTTGCCATTCTCAGAAAACTTTCAATCAGGTCTGATCCTGGGTTTAAAACAGACTTCATCAATACTTGGGTTTTTCTGTGATTCCCACAGTCTCCTTCTTGAGAGTGTCTCAGGCCTGAGGCAGTGTTTCTTCATCCTGGGTTGGGGAACATTTCTGCTAACGATGTGTTGTCTCGGTTACATAATCATCACTTTGTCAGCGTTTTCTAGATGGGACCTTCTGGGAGACCAAAAAAAGGGTGCTATTCGTTAGGTACCCTTAAGGAACACTGAAGAGTGGCCAACATACCATTACTGTGCTTTGTCCTTCTGTCCAAAATGGGCCTGCAACTTAGGGTGTGTTATTATCTATCTCGAAGTCATGGGTCAGCAATGCTTGTGGAATGGGATGTGGCTTAATTTTTCATTTTCTTAGTGGAACTGGGGAGCAGCTTGTGTGGTAGGGCTTGACTTTCATAGGGAAACTACTCTTCTGAGTCTATCCGCCGATTATAGATTTAAACCTAGAAGGGACTTCCAAGGTCACTGAATCCAACCATTGCTTCCTGTATTTTTTTGTTAGTGTTCAGTCTTTTCAGTCATGTCTGACTCTCTGTGACCCCATTTGGCGTTTTCTTGGCAAAGATACTGGAATGATTTGCTATTTCCTTCTCCAGCTCATTTGACAGATGAGAAAACTCAGAATAACAAGATTAAGTGACTTGCCCAGGGTCACACAGCAAGTAAATGTCTGAGGCTAGATTTGAACTCAGAAAGAGGAGGCTTCCTGACTCCATCCCTGCCACTCTATCCACTCTGCTACCTAGCTGCCCTCATTTTTTACAAATGAGGAAATTTAGGCCCAGAGAGAGAATGGTTCCTTTGGTCTCCACAAGGCTGAGGAACAGATGACTAGAAGGGGGAAGATAGTGTAGTGGGTGCCACTGATGTACCCACTAAAATGAGCTATACAAATATGGGGGCATTGTGATGAGCCTGATAGAGAGAGCACTGTGGTAGAGAGAGCACTGGATGGGGCTTCAGATGAAACCCTTGGCATATCACCTGTGTGATCAAGTTGCTTCCCCTTTCTTGGACTTAGTTTTCTGATCAATGCCCACTTCACAAAGCAGTTGTAATAAATTGCTTAATTAACATTAAATTGCTATGTAAATATGCATGATTATATCTTCAGATACTAGGAATAGAAAGGACCTCAGAGGTCATCTTAAGAGACAGGTGTCATAGTAGACAGAGCGCTGCACTTAGAGCTAAGAAGATCTGAGTTCTGATCTTGCCTATAAAATTTACTGTATGTCCCTGGGCAAGTCACTTTACCTCTGACTGCCTCCGTTTCCTCATGTGTTAAATAGTAATTATAGTAGCACCTACCTCCTAGGGTCATTGAGGATCAAATGAGATAACATATAAAATGCTTCACAATTCTTCAAGGACTACATCAAAGCTAATTATTTTTATGGAGCTCAGCTTTCTTAAAGAAACTGAGGCTTAAAGAGGCTAGTCCAAGTTCACACAGGCAGTAGGTGTAGGGCTTGTAACAAGGTTCTTTGACTCCAAGTCAATAAATCAGTCAATAAGCATTTATTAAGCCCCTACTATGCACTAGGTCCTGGTGATACAAATACAAAAAAATGAAACAATCAATCTCTTCTCTCCAGGATCTTACATTCTTGGCCTCTTGCTACTCTTTGCACTATACCACAGAGAACCCCCTGGGATCACCTCTGGGACCATAGATAGAGAGCTACAAGAAGTCTCAGAGATGATGTCATCTTTTTTGTTCAGTCATGTCCCACTCTTCACACCCTCATGGACCAAGCATGCCAGCATCTTCCACTAGGTCTCTCCAAGTCTTCTAGCCCAATGCTTTTGTTTTTACCAATGGCCAAGGAGATTAAGGGACTTGTCCAAGATCACAGAGGTATCAAACATAAGAGGTGGGATTTGAACTTACTTCCTCTGACTCTAGTCAATGCTCTCCCTTATTTCCATTCTCTTTCCCAGAACATATGTCTAGTTATAGTGGATGACAGATCCTTCCACCACAAGGGGTCTTGCTTTAAATCTTTATCAGTGGATACCTTAGAAGAGATTAACTGAAGAGTAGGAGGTAGGTGGTGATGGGGAGGGGGATGGAGATGGAGTAGGGTGGACAGGGTTGCTGGAGGTGCTTCAACCTTGAAGAAAGGAAAGGGTTTCTGAAAAGGAAAGTAAGACATTGCCCATTGCCCTCTATCTGCCTCTTTCTACAACCCAAGTCTGGACATTGCAAATCTTATCAGTCCCACCCTTGACCTGCAACTCTGCAGGCAGACAAATAGCAGCTGGGCTCCCAGTCCAGCTTGACTTACAGACTCCTGGAGGGTTGGGACTTTGCACTTCTTTAGGCCCCAACTGTGCCTTGCAGTCAGTAGGTTTTTCCCATAAGACCTGATTGATTGATTGATGAATTCCTCTGGAGCTTGTTTGCTTTGCATAATTACAGTGAGTAGTTATAGCCCTAAGGTAGGTGTACAGGAAGTTCTATGAAATTGATGAAACACTCAGCGTGGGTTGCCTAAGAAAATACCACACATCAAAACATAAACCCTGTCACAAACAATGGCAGTGAATTTTTTTAAAAAAGTCTTGAACAATGGGAATGAATTAGGAAGAACGGGGGAAGAATGCATGCAGAATTGGCATGTGTACTCTTATAGCTAGGCAGTCCCAGTGGAACATTGGGAGGACAGGTAAGGTCTGTCTGGCACTCACTCAGCATCTTTCCTTCTTCCTCATTAAAGCCATTTTGACAGCTAACCTTAGCCCCAACTCCATCTGGATGTTCCCCTTTATCTCCCTCCCAGCTTTTCTCCTTCCTTCCTTCCTTCCTTCCTTCCTTCCTTCCTTCCTTCCTTCCTTCCTTCCTCCCTCTTTCTCAGAGCTAGATACAATGCTGTAGGTGAAGTCCCGTCAGGTCAGAGGCTTACACTAATAAAAACCTGATCAAATTGCCCCTTTAATATTAGCTGTGTGACCCTGGGTAACTTAAATTAGTTAATGTAACTCTGTGGGCCTTCGACAACTCTCTAGGATTTACTTACCAACTCACAGATCAGTTGATGGAGGCAGTTCCAATACCAGTTCTCTAAACTGCTGACATCACAAATCCTGGCATATTCTCCATTGTGCAATGGAGAGCACAAGGAGGTGGGGCCACATAAGCATACTATAGAGAAGTCCCTGTCCCTACCCTCAAGGAGTTTATAATCTGTCCCATTTCAAACCTCTTCACTCTCGTTATTTACTTTCCTCAATCTCCAAATTTACCCATTTTGCATCTAATCCTTTTTATGGATGAATATCATCTAAGGGGAGGTACTGACCCATTGACCTCATTGCGGGGGGGGGGGGGGGG
>CM053769.1:203753260-203774355 GCA_028658325.1 Potorous gilbertii | reverse complement strand
GCAACTGTCCAGATTGCTGTTGGGAGGAGTTCGGGAAGGGTTTGGGGAGAGGAACTCCAGATTTGGACTGTGTCCTAGGCCTGTATCTGGAGGCCCCGGAAAGGTGTCCCTAGAAGGGCAGACTGCATCCACTCAGTCAGAGGAGCCCCTTTCTGGCTCTGGCTCAGACATTTGTTAGTTTGGGCCACTGGGCAAATCAGTTCAGGATCTAAACCTGTTTCTTTATCTGAGGATAAAAACCTCACCAGATTTTTTGGTGGGGCAAAGAGCTTTGTAAATCTTAAAGTAAAAGAAATGAGAGCTGTTCTTAAGCATGGCGTGGGTCCAGAACTGGATAGGAAGGAGAGTGCCTGGGCTTATCCTCACTTAGTGACACTGTGGTCTTGCTGTGTGGGCTATGGTCTCTGGTCCCCTCAGCCTTCTGCCCAAGGCCCCTCCTTTGTTACAGGGGTAGGAAATGGAAATGATTTCTTCTTTTCTTCTTAGTGATGCCCTCGAGGACAAGGGGAGACTGCCTTGGAAGAACTCAGAATTTTCCAGATGCTATGAATGATACTTGGAAACTGTAAGCAGGAGATGGGATACTTGCCAATGGTTAGCTAGCAGAAGGTACATGGTGGGCAGCTCTGGGAAGGGACCATGATCCATCACTCTGAGAAGCCATTTGGTCCTTTGGGTCAGCCAGCCTCTTACATGGCCTGGATGATAATTTTCTCTCTGAGGATGAGGTGAATTTCTTCACTGGCCCTCCATCCTATGGCTCCATACCAAGTCCCCTTATCTCATTCTGCTTTTGGTACCTTTGTGGAGCCAAAGAACCACAGCAATAGACTCCTAAAAAAGGAAAAACTGAGTGAGAATGAGTTGGGGCTGACAGCATCAAGGCAAGCAGCGAGGTCTGGATTGCCAAGACAATTCAGGGGTGTTGTCAGGCGCCTGCTTTCCATTTTGTGTTCTCCACATTTTCCAAACTTGGCTAGACGGAGTAGCCAAGACAAACAGCATTTTGAACCTTCAACTCCTCCTTCCATTATATTTTTTATTTCCTTTATGCTAACCATGAGGTTAGCAGATTCTGAGGTCCCATTTCCTGCCCCACTCCCTCTCTCCTCCAAGTGGTTGCTTATCTGGAGGTCCAGGACAGGATTACTGAGCCAAAGAAGAAGCTGAAAGACTGTCCTCCCCCAGCTTCCAATTTTCCATCCTTTCCCACCTCTAGATTGATGAATCTCCCTTGAGCTAGCTCATTAGGGGGAGCACCCACACTCTGGGCATGGGAGACGTTGATTCTATTGACACCTTCATGAAGATGCTATGGGAGGCTGTTCTCATTTGCTCTTGCTTTGCACCAGCTTGGATGCTTTTGACTGGCACCACTCCCAGCTCATACTTAGGGGATGAGCCTTGGAGATGGATGGGGTAGGTAAGACAGCTGGAGGGATGTGTGCTCCAGCGAGGCCTGCACTCTTTACAATCCTGAGATTTAATAGGACTTTGAGACTTGAGGAAAAAGGAAAATGGACTCTGTAGAGTAAAACTGTGCTCCTGGTGCTCATCTTTCATGGTCCTCCTCTCCTCAGGTAGGTTGGTCTCTGACTGCTGCTCAGCCCTCCATAAAGCCACTGTTACTGGTGTAAGAGGTAGTATGACATGGGGGAAAGAAAAGGAGGCAGAGGAGAATCCTGACCCGCCTCAGGAGGAATGTCACACAGTGGAGAAAGGGAAGTCAACAAGTCAGTGGGCATTTATTTAGTACCTATTGTGTGCCAGGCACTGTTAAGCACTGGAAGAAAGGTCACTGAATACTTGTATCAAAAAAGAGGGAAATGGACCCACTGAGGAGCCAGCAGCTACTTGTCTTCCAAGGAGTCAATGATATGGATCATAATATTAGTGGGGCACAGTTTCCTCTCTAAAATTCTATTCAGTAAGGGTCAGAGGGTATTTTTTAAAAACAGGATTTATCTGAACCATCCCTTTGACCTTCTCTTCTTATGCAGAAAACACTGGTTTTGTTTTTGTTTTTTTGAATGTGTTTAGGGCAGAGTCCTTTGGCAGTGGAGTGGGCAGAAAGGAATCAGGGGTAATAGAGATTTGAACCTGGATTGTGGAGAAATGATTCCCTCACAATAGTCTGTATGCCTGGGTGATAGGGCTCCTGTGTAGCTGTGCATTTTGCTCAAAGCTTAAGTGGCCCATCAACCTCCCCCCCCCACCCCCACCCCACTGAATTTGTCAGTGCTGAATTCTGCACACACCTCAGTGGAAGGGGAATTATCTGTGAGATATATGGTGTCTGAGAGAAGGGCCTCTTAAGAGTCCGTGTTCAAATATGTTACCAGGTCAATAAATGGAGAGGTTTGCTGTAAATTAAAGGAAAGAAGCAAGGTGCCTGGAACAGCCCTGGTTCATCCACTGCTTTCTATTAGCAACACTTTCTCCTTAAGTAGTGCATAATTCCCTGGAAACCACTCTGCCCCCAGCTCCAAATGGGGATGTAATTACATGGAAGTTGTATGGTAGTTAGAGCTAGGCAGTTAGGTCAAGAGATAGACCCCATGGGGTTTAGCTGGGCTTTGAGAAGGTGGCCAGGCTACTGTACCTTCTAGCTGACAGTTTCAGTTAGGCCTCTTGGGGGAGGGAAATGGTACAGAAAGGAGAAGAATGGGTAGGAATCCATGGGCCTAGGAGGCAAAGCTCTGGCATTTTTTGTTCAACTAGACTGACTGGTATTCAGAGACATAGCATCCCCAGATCTTAGTGTAGGAAAAGATTTCAAAAGTCTTCTTGTCCCCTCCCTCCCTAAATCATGAATGCTATCTTCACTGTCCCTAACATATAGTTATCTACTCACTTCTTGATGACCAGTAGGAAACAAGGAACTCATTGCCTCCTGAGTCGGACTATTTCATCATGTATTTATTTAATTATTTAGGACTTTAATTATTAGGATTATTTAATTACTAGGACATTCTTTTTTTATATTCTTTCTTACATATAAGGTATATAATATAAGGTATATTTCAATATGATAAATCAGCTTTGCTATGACACTGACCCTCTAGGGTCTTAATTCTGCCCACCACCCAGGGCCAAGCAGTCTAATCTGTGTGTTTTTAGATAAATCATTTAACTTCTCTGGGCTTTTGTTTTCTCATGTATAGAAATAGGAGCTGGACTAGATAACATCTAAGTTTCCTTTCAGTTTATATCTATGATCCTATGATTTTCATTCCTATCTTTTCTTCCTAATATTTGAAGACAGCTATCTTATTCTCCCACATCATCTTCCTTTCTTCAGGCTAAACCTTATTAGGCTTCTTGAGTTGATAGTTGTCTGACCTGGAAGAGATTTTAAATATAATCTCCTAGTTCAATTCCCCCTTGCTCCCCTATTTTATGAGAGGCACAGAAAAGAAAAATAACTTTCTCAAGATCACAAAGTGTTAGTGACAGAGAAAATAGGGTCTTTTCTCTTGGAGAAGTGTATTTTTTATATAAAATGAGGACAAGTTTCCTTTATCCAGTGTTTTTTGGGAAAGGAAGGGGATTGAATTAGAGAAGGATGCCTGAGAATGTTATTGAAAGATCACCTAAGAAATGGGTGGAACTGGTTACCCTGTGCTAGGATTACCATTGATCTCAGGATATGTTTGTGAAATATTTGCTCTTGACTTCAGATGCGTAAAGCAAGGGCAAAGGGGAGTTGTTGGCTCAGTCCCTCACAATCTCTATAGCCACAATATGGCCCCTTGAATATAGACTCTTACTGTTACCTCCCTGGGCCCTTGCAATAACTTCCTAATATGTCTTCTTGCCTTTAGCATCTCCTTTTTCTCCACTGTTCCAGCACTGTTAGTCGAATCTTCCTAATAAATAGATCAGATCATGCCACTCCTCTGCTGTGCCATGCCTCCTGAGGCATCCCATTCTGCTTGGGGATCATTCTCATTGTTAAGAAGCTTTTCCTTCTGTTTAACTTAAGTTTGCTTCTCTGCAACTCCTACCTATTAGTCTTGGTTCAGTCCTTTGGGGCCAGTCAGAAAAATGAAAAAAAAAAGTCTAATGCCTCTCCTGAATGATGGCTTTTCAAGTACTTGAAGACAGTCATCACATCCTCCTTAAGTCTCTTTCTTCTTCAGACCAAACACCCTCTGTTCCTTCAAATAGATCCTCTGATGGCATGTACTTGAGACTTTACCATTCGAGTTGTTTTCTTCTCTGTGCATTCTCCAGCCAGGTACATTATAAAATGTGGTTCCTAGAACTGAACACAACATTCTGGAAGGCGTCTGACTGGAGAAGAACTCGGGCATGATTGTAGCCCTGATCCTACCTACCTCATCACAAGATGACATTAATTTTGTGAGTTGCCATATCACATGGCCAACTTCTATTGAACTTTGTTCAGTTGTTTCAGTCATTTCTGACTCATTGTGACCCTGTTTGGGGTTTTCTTGGCAAAGATACTGGAGTGGTTTGCTATTTCCTTCTCCAGTTCGTTTTACAGATGAGGAAACTAAGGCAAACATGGTTAAGTGACTTGCCCAGGGATCACATAGGTAGGAAGTCTAAGGGTGGATTTAAACTCAGTCTCTCCCAACTCCAAAAGCCTGAACTCTATCTACTGTGCCACCTAGCAATCAGTATTGAATTTATACAACACTCAAATCATCTTCAGATCTTTTTCAGATAAACTGCTGTCTTCCCCCAGGAAGCCTTCTGCATTCCTTCTTGCCTTTTCTCTAGAGGGAAGTTGTCTCTTCCTTATCTGTTTTTCTGGTATTTTGAACCCTCCCCATATTATATTTGGGGTAGCCGGACATGACTACAATGACTAAATAATGACATATTATATTCACTTGTGTCCATAACTTACTAGATTATTTTACCTGTAGTTTCTTCCCTAGCACTGAACCCAGGGCTCTGTTTTTCAAGGTTAAGTCCAGTGCTACTGAGGACCTCCAGTACTGATGAATCAGTAAAGGCTGAAGCTAATGAAAAGACTCCCTTGACAGGGTTCTTTTTCCCAGAGTAAACCTCATGTCAGTCAACATTCCTTATTTTATGCAGGCATAGAACTTCCCCGTGGTGTGGGGAAAAGACAAGTTAGAAAGAGAGGTTCAGGAGTCTACCCAATATGGCCTCCCTCTGCAGCCCCAATCAAGTTATTGGTTCTGGTGCCTGGGGATGCACCTAGGGCTGGGCAGGAGTCAGTTTATATGGGCAAGAGCCAATTGTCAAACTTACACCTTGGAAATCAGTAATCTTTACAGATCAGAGTTTGAACTACTGTTTTGGTGATTGTGTAGACTTAAGAAAGTGATGGAGAAAATGCCAGTAACAATACAAAGTAAACTTAAAAATGTGTTATTGTTACATTTTCTCTCCCAGAGAGCTGGTTTACCAGAGTGCCTTGAATACAGGTTATTTAAAATCAGTGACTGTAAAATGAACCCGGTGGACCTAACCTTGATTTAGCTTCTGTCTGATGATGCCTCAAGGTGCAAGCTTTGATTTTTGGTAGTGATCTGGTTTTGGATCACTTCTATAAGACCTTGAAAATTCTCTGAATGATAGGAGCTTCCCCTTCCCCTAAACCCCTCCCTGTTCAGCAGGCATGAATTTGGAGTAGTTATTCTGCACATAGGAAGGCCAGGGCAGATTAAGGGACTGGCTAGGCTCTTATCACCACTTTGGAGGCATCTGCTCCAATGATAAATGCCATCTGGAGCCAAGGCTAGTGAATAAAATATATAATCTAGCTGGGGAATACCATTTTGGGTCAAAAACAAGGTGAGACTATAAAGTTAAGAAATCACTTTTCTTGGGTATCAAAGTAAACTGACCTTGATGGCAATTTCAGGGCAGACAGACATTTTAGGAAGGCTTTCAAAAATAAGTTTTGAAGCAAATAGATTGTTTTACCTAATACAAGATAACCAGAAAATTGATCAAGGCACCCCATTTCCTGACATCCATTTTGGTTAATGAAGATTTGACTAGACAAGGTTGTAGTCATTCAAGGATACCTTGAATTCCCTTCCAACTCAGATATTCTGTGAACAGTATGTTGAAAGCATTCCTCAGAACACTGTAAGGCTGAAGGGCAACTAGAATGGTTTTGTGCCTTGGAGCTAGGCCATATGAGAATTGAAGGGAACTGGGCATGTTTAGCCTGGGGAAGAGACTTGGTGGCGGGGTGGGAGGGGGAGAGAATTTAATAATGGTATTCAAGTATTTAAAAGGCTCTCATGTGGAGGAAGGATTAGATTTGTTTTGCTTGGCTCTTGTTGTTCAATTGTTTCTGTCATATCTGACTCTTCATGACCCCATTTTGGGTTTTCTTGGCAAAGATACTGGAATAATTTGCCATTTCCTTCTCCATCTCACTTTACAGATGAGGAAACTGAGGCAAACAGGGTTAAGTGACTTGCCCAGAGTCACCCAGGTAGTAAGTGTCTGAGGCTTGATTTGTCAGTTTTCCTGACTCTAGACCCCTGACTTCAGACTAGCTCCACTCAGCTGCCCTTGCTTGACTCTAGAAAGCAAAATTAGGAGCAGGAATAGGTGGAATTTGTAAAAGGGTTGACTTAAGCTTGTTGTAAGGAAAGATTGCTTAACCATTAGAGCAAGTTCCCTACCTCTGCATCAGAGATATCCCCAAGTAGGGGAGATGCCAGAGATGGTAGGTTCTTCCTCACTGGATGTCTTCAGACAGGGTCTGAATGTCCTCTAGTTTCACTGGATACTTGTTAATGTATCATGGTGAGAAAACACTGAGAATACAGTAAAAGGCAAACGCAATCCCTGCCCTCAAGGAGCTACCATTTTAAGCCTCACTTGTTGAGTATGGGTAGAAGGGTTTCCTTTTCAGTACTGCTTGGATTGAATGGCCACTGAGGCCTATTTCAGTTCTGAAAATCTGGCATTCTAGATTCCCCAACAGTGAGCTAACACACACCTCTATCTGAGTAGAAAAGCATTTGAGCAAAGAAAGAGGTTTCCCTTCTCTAGATATCTTCAAAACCAGTTACCCTGGCTCCGAGGCAGTTTAGATGCCTGGAGAAAGAGCTAGGGGGATCCATGAAATCCTTTCATGGGGTTTTCTCATTCATGGTGAGGGTGGGCAATTATCAATGATAGTCATCGAGATACCACTTGGTGGAGGGTCCTAAGAAGTCAATGGTGCAGCTTCTGTCTTCAAGAACAGTGACTTCAGGGATCCTAGTTGATTGGAAGGAGGCCTGGAGTCTACCTTCCCTGCTGAGAGATGTTTCTGTTTGAACTGTCATACCTATGGAGGAGCTGGCCTACACCTTTCCTGGAAGGAAGCCCACCCTGAGATACTGTCTTGGGTAGGGGCAGAGCACCCTAAGATGATTGCCTTTAGTTGGCAGGTCCCTCAGTCTGCTGAGACAGCTGCTTAATCTGGCAAGTTCAACATGATCTGTTGGCATAACAAATACTTGGCTTCAGGTTTTGCTGAAGTCTGTTTATAAGGCTTTATTGGCTGTTTATGCCTCAGAGTGTCTGCCGTGTGTGTGTGTGTGTGTGTGTGTGTGTGTGTGTGTGTGTGTGTGTGTGTGTTGGTAAGAGATCCTAGTTCTCTAGGCTATTGAAGGCCATGAGGAAAGGCAGGACTAAAAGTCCTTGAACTCTGGGTTCCAAATCCTAGAATTAAAGGTCTAGCCCTGGAAGGGACCTCAGAGGTCCTCCCAGTATTTCTTAAATTATGGAGTTGTGAAAAATTTGGTAGCAGTAAAAGGTTTCTGAAAGCACAACAACCAAAAATTAATTAAAAATCAAATGCTAAATGAATCTGAAGTATTTCTGGAGCTCTTGTCCAGTGTTGCATCTAGCAACTTCATTGCAGCCTTGGTTCTGAACACAAACCACAAGCACTTTGCATACCTTCAGGCCACACAGCACCAATGAATGCAGAAAATGGGTCTCAAGTGGAAAAAGTTTAAGAAGCCCAGCACATTCTTCTCATTTTACAGATATGGAAACTGAGGCCTGGGGCATTAGGTGATTTGTGTAAGGCCACACAAATAGTATCAGAGGCAAGATTTGAGCCAGGGTCTTCTGACTCCAGAAACTTTTTTTGGACAGTAGCGTGTTGCCCACAACCATGGAAACCATAGAGGGGGATCAAACCCAACTGAGGGGATGGGTAGTGCAGAAGACAGTCCCATCATAATTCCAGTTGGGTAAAGAGGAGCATCAAGCCTAACCATAGTAATTATGATGATACTGATAGTAGCAATACTAATTTATATAGTTTATTTATATATATCTATAAAATTTATAATTTTACGTATAAATTTTGCAAAGTGTCATACATGTATTATCTCATTTGATTCTCATAACGGCCTTGGTAGGGAGGTGCAATGATGATTTTACAGCTGAAAAGACTGACGCTGAGAGAGGTTAAGTGCTTTATTCAGGGTCATACAGTTAAGGCAGGATTTGAGCTCAAGTCTTCCGATTCTAAGTCCAGCAATGGACTCCGTATTCACTGCACTGTCTAATCAATCAACAAACATTTATTAAGTACCAGTGACATGCAGAGCACAGGGGCTGCAAGTTCAAAGTGAGTCAGTCCTTGTTCTGAAGAAACTTACACTGTAGTAGAGTGATAGAACATGTCCACAGGTAGGTACATCGAGGGTGGATATAAAATAAAATTCACAGTGACCCAGAGTGGGAAGTCAGTAACACCTAGTTAAGAAAGGTCTCTTGAAGGAGAAGGCATCTGAGCTGAGTCTTGAGCAGAGCTAAGGGTTCTAAGTCATGGAGGTAAGAAAAGATCACTTCAAGCAGGAGTGACAGTCTATACAAAAATGTGGTGGTGGGAGATGGAAAATTGTGAATGGGGAACAGCAAGAAGGTCACTCTGGCAGAGGCAGAGAGCATCTGACAGAAAGTAATTTGTATTAAGTCTGAAAAAGTAGCCCTGAGTCAGATTGTGAAAGGCTTTAAACTGCAAACAGAGGAGTTTGCATTGTATCCTCAGGGTCATATGGAGCCCCTGAAACTTCTTGGGTAGATCTGATATGATGGATTCATGAATATATTTGACATCTGTGTGAAGGAAACGGGGAGAGAAGGGATGTAGGAAGGACAACTGGGGACTACTGAAATTGTCTAGGAGAAAGAGGATGAAAGCCTAGAGGCCATGGTGGTAACGTGAATAGAAAGAAGCTTATGGAAATAAGTAACGTCACAATGGAATTAACACACCTGCTACTGAGTGGGTTTAAGAGGGAAGAGACTTGGATGGGAACCCAGGTGAATAGACACCTTTTCCTATCACACCTCTAGAGGATGGGAAGTGAAGGAAGGTTTCTATGGAGGATTGTGATCACCGTATTGGTTGCTGAGGGACCTCCTAGGGAGGAAAACACCTCCATTCCCCAAAATCTCATTTCCTGCCCTTTTTATGTGTCCGTGAAAAACAGTGCTATGATGGTTTTGACTTGAGGCATTTCTTTTATCCTTCTTACAATGAGAATAGAAACTCTGTGAGGGAAAGGGCAGTCCAGTATTCTCCTTGGTATCTCCCAAAGCACTGAGCACCAGGACCTTGTGTGTAAAGAAGACATTTAGGAAAGAGTTTCATTGACTCTAAGCTAGTTGAGGGCAGGGAACAGACCAGTTGTAAGGATCCAATAACAGCAAGGATATGATTATAAACTCTAAAATATTGCAGGTAGTCCAGAGCTTGTCATTAACAGACACTGTCACATCGTCACAGGGCTCTGTCATCTGCCTGATGATTTTTCAGAATGAAGAGTTAGTTCTAAGAAGGTAGAGAACCAACTGAAAAGAGAGTTCACAGAGCAACTTGACACCCCCCCCTCCCCCTCCCTGGACTGAACCCAATGATTTTATTTTTACTTGTTCAGCAGGGGAAAAAAAAACCCGTCATCGTTAATTCCACAATTACTTCATTCCTGAGCACTTGTGAAAAATGACTTCAAGTGTAAAATATTGTCTACTAAAGAATTAACTTAATAGATAATTTGGATTCAATTATTGGCTCAGCACCGAAATTTGCCAGAAAAGACTCAAGTAATATTTTATGTATGTCACATGATACGGTGGTTGTAAAATTAGTTATTAATGACTTATGAGAGAAACACTTAAAAAAAACTTAAGCGGGGGGAGGGAAGAAAACACATTACTTATGGTTTTTATAGCCCAGGCTAAGATTGAGGATGCTTTAGTCTCTGTTTCTCAAGAAGTCCTGGATATTGCTAAGAGAATTCTTACCTTGGCCTCCCTCCTCACTCTCTCCATATGTCCAATTTGGGATTGAAGTGCTATCTGAATGCATTGGGCCTAATTAGGAGCTGAAGGTCACAGCTATACATCATTTCAAGGAAGAATGAGTCTCTTTTTGCCAGGAGGACTTCATGCTCACCTTTCACCTCCACTCCACTCTCTTGATTATCTCTGGATGGCTCTAGTGAGGCCCCCTCCCCTCCAATGAACTTTTAAAACCAAAATGGATGGCAAGCATTTTATTTCCATAATTTCTCACCTTTAATATGCATATTTCCCCAAAATTCCAATCTCATCCAGGGCCTGAATGTTTTTTCTATTAGATGTAACGTGGTTAGTAGAAAGAGCACTGGGGTCTCAGTCACAGCTCTCCCTCACCATCATGTCACATTAACTCAACTGTAAAATAATCAGTTGGACTGGCTGAACTTTAGGACCCCCTCCTCTTCCCCACAGCCATTGCCTCAGATCACATGATGATTTTAAACTTTGCTGTAGCTGCCCTCTAAATCCAACACAAAGGACAGATGTTTATTCGTTCAAGAATAGGAAGCTAGGTGGCTCGATGGACAATGCTTGCTAATTGTAGGACCCCAGGCAAGTCACTTAACCTCTGGCTATCTCAGTTTCCTCAACTGCAAAATGGAGACAATAAAATCAGCTTTTCTGTGAGGACCAAATAGCGTACATGTAAAGTATTTGGCCAACCTTAAAGTCGTATAAACGTTATTATTAATACTATTAGGAAGCTTTTTTTGTGTTTGATGACGAGAACGTTCCAAGTGAAGGCACACAAAACAGTTCTCCAACAATGCAAATAGAATGTGGTAAATGCTAAGACAGTGATAAGGTGGGAAGCATTTTTGAAGCACTTATTATGCTAAGTTTGGGGAATGTGAATACCAGCGGAAAAAAAAGAGAAGGAAAGACAGCTTCATGGGGAAAGACATTCTAATGGGGAAGACAATACATAAAGGTGGTTGTAGGGGCCTGGATGTCTTGGGGAAAGGGTTTGGTGGTGAGCTCTTAGAATCAGAAAGACAGTCCAGAGCGGAATGAAACATGGCTGACCTGGGCCCTACTCAAAATGGAGGTCACTGGAAAGACTTTAACAATAGGAAAAGGAGAACAACATGTTGGAGTGATATTCAAGAGTGAGAAGGCCTGGCTACTGAGGGAAGTTCCAGGGTGGGATGGTAGTTGAATCATGGGAGAGTATAAGGAAGGCCTGTTTGACATCAATCAGCCAACCAAAGAGTCTTTATTGTC
The DNA here is from genome assembly GCA_028658325.1 of Potorous gilbertii. Lineage (NCBI taxonomy): Eukaryota > Metazoa > Chordata > Mammalia > Diprotodontia > Potoroidae > Potorous > Potorous gilbertii. Next base: position 203,762,796 of record CM053769.1, on the reverse strand, counting down.
TACTAACTGTGAGACACTGTGCTAGACTCTAGGGATGCTAAGACAAAAATGAATTAGTCCTGTCCTCAAGAGCCTACATTTTATAGGGTTGAAAACATTGAGAGGCATCAAGATGTAAGAATGTAAGTCAGGAAGACTTGAACGCTATCTCAGATATTTTTAGTTATATGATTCTTGCCAAGTCATTTAAAGTCTCTGGGACAGTTTCCTCATCTGTAAAATGAGGGTTTGGACTTCATCATCTCTAAGGATCCTTCCAGCTTTAAATCTATGATTTTTTTATACATATAAAAGCATATACAAATTTAAAGGCTGTATCAATTGACAAAATTAATTAACCCACCTAAAGAAAGTGCTATGTCTTGTTACCTTTACCAGGTGGGAACATGTTTGGATTGAACCCAATCAATCAAAGACATTTCAAGTCTGAAGTGACCTTCATCAGTTTGGTTGTTTCTGATTAGCTATAAATTGTAGTGATGTATTATAGTAGGAGGGAGAAAGAGAGGGAGGAGAGAGAGAGAGAGGAAGAGGGAGGAGGAGAGAGAGAGAAAGAGAAAGAGAGAGAAGAGAGAGATAGAAAGAGAGAGAGAGAGAGAGAGAGAGAGAGAGAGAGAGAGAGAGAGTGAGAGAGTGCTAGGTTTGTACTGAGAGAGGGTTTCATTTGAGAGAAGTTTGGCTAAGGACTTAGCATGAGTAGAGAGGGAAGGGTAGAAGAGGGAATCCAGTGAGCTGACTGAAAAGGAAGTGAGAAGATAGGTGCTTGGGTAAATGCAACATTAAGAAGTCCTCTTACTATCTTGAACTATGTCAAAACTTAAGGAAATTGTGTCTGGTGTCTTTTCATCGGGGCAGAACATCGGTGAAAGCCTGGTAGTTCCATCTGGTCTTGTACCACTTATCTGAATGTGTTGTACTGAGTTTTCCCTAGTCTTTTTGGTGGAAGTGAGTGCCAGGGGTGGGCACAGAGTGAGAGTACTCAGAGTGACTGTAAGGGACAGTTTCATGTAATAACTGGGGATTGGGAAGGAGTTTGCATACTGGCCATAGGGGGGGTCTGAGGGTTTGTATTAGGGAGGGAAGAGTACTATAGGGAAAATGGGCACTGGCTAGTTGAGGAAGGGTTTGATTTAAGAGGTGTAGAGTAGACGAAGAATATATATTATGAGCAACAAGTCAAGCTAATTTACCTGCATAAGCTCCATCAGTGAGGCTTGGCTTCTACAGTCTGATTTATTTTAGGCAAGAGTCCATCTGGCAGCAAGCTGGCCCTCAGATGAGTTGGGAGGCAGCATGGTCATTGGAATAAATGATTCCACTTTTGTCCTTTGTTAAACCTTCCTTTGCTCTATTTAATGTCAAGGAAGTCTTTAGTAGGGTCCCCTTTTGAGATACTGAATTATTTCATCTCTCTGGAAGAGCTGTGGATGGGGGAAATTATTGATTATTTTAAAATCATCTAGCTAATTCATATTGCTAGGAGACATATGAGACTATCATTGTAAAGATCTGGGCTTGGGTCTGCCTCCATATTGCCTATTGTAGCTGGGCTCATTTACCCTCACCATTTATAAAACATAGATTCATAGTAGCATTTGCTTCTGCTTATCAGGAAGTATATTAAAAGCTTCCTGTCCAAGGCATCTGTTTTCTTGAGGTCTCCTTGTCATTGGTACCTTGTATCTGCTTTCCTGATTGCTTGGTATGTTCTGACCTAGAGTTTTGCTCTGCCTGGCCCTTCAATGTTTGTGTGCTCCCGTGGGACTCTTGGTGGCTGGTCTGACTTCTGACCCCAAGATCCACCTAAACCACTGACTTCTAGTAGTTTCTGAGTTGGGACTGTTACTTGGTCTGGAGCCTCCCTTATATTCCTGTTTCTTTTTGGTGGATGAGATGTAAGTAGTTGGGGTTCTTTTTTCTACCCTATCTTGATGACTCATGTCTCTAGTACATGGATGTCTTATCTAATACTTCCAAGGTTGTCCCACCAGGTATTGTGCTTTGTGCCTAAGTAGGAGATGCAGGGACTTGTGTTTTTATGAGTTTAATAAACTTACAACTTCGAAGGGTAGGGCTTAGAGAGTTGCTTGAGACATATAGAAGTTGTGACTTGCTCAAGGTATGTGAAAACCACTTAATCAATGCTTGCTGAATAATTGAATGAATGATGTTCCATGGGATGAACCATCATTGGGAAAAATGAATATACTTACATGTGGGTGGGGCCATTTACACAGATCTCAGGAATCACATCCTGACATACTTCTGGCTATTGCTGTCTAGAGACAGATCTGCTCAGTACTCCCTCTTCCTCCACAAACAAAAAGCATAGTTAACCCCATAGCTCCACTGTTCTTATAGAATCAAGGGAAGGCCATTAAAACCACTTCTGGTCACCAAGGACCTAGGACTTTTCAGTAATAACTGGATTCACTACAAGATGAGTGAGGGTGTATATTAAAAAAATAGCTAGCATTTATAAAGTGCATATATTTTACATATATTTATAATTTTACATATAATTTTTATATTATATATTTACATATATTATCTCATTTAATCCTTACAACAACCCTGTGAGCTAAATGGTAAGACAATCCCCCTTTTACAGATGAGGAAACTGAGGCTGAGAGATGGTAAGTAATTTACCCACACAGGGTCACATAGCTTGTAAGTGCCTGAGAATGGATTAGAACTCAAGCCTTCCTGACTCAAAATCCAGCACTCTATCCACTGTACTACCTAACTACCGTAATATTCAGATTACCTGGGTTTTTTTTTTCATTTGTTAGGAAGCACAGATTTGGAACAACTCCATTAGTTGAGTCTGTTTGGTCCCTGGAGAGAGACTGGACAGGAGAAAGGGGGTAATTACAATTACTTGGGGAAGGGGTTGGGATAAAACTTGCCGCAGGCTTAGCTGCAGAGCAGAGACTATAGTAACATATATATGTTATATACATATATGTATATGTATATAGTAGAGAGAGTTTTAACCAATCAGACACATGCAAGAGGCCTCTAACCAATCAGACACATGTGGACTCTAGCCAATCAGATGCTGTTCTACTAACTGTATATAAAGAGAGCCAGAGCTGAGAGAAGGAGAAGTGAAAAGAGCCAGTTGAGAAGAGAGTGGAGAAGACTTCTCAGAGTGGAGAAGACCTTTTAGAATGGAGAGGAAGACTTCTGAGAGCCAGGAGAAAGCCCTGTCTGTTGGTCTTTCTGTTTATAATTTCTGCTTGTAATTTCTGTTTGTATTTTCTCTGAAGTTCAGTGCTGATGTTTTCCCCTGAACTAAGTGAATGATACATGTGCTTGATTAAAGTAGACTGTTGACCTCTCAAAAGTTGATTTCCTTTTAGAAAAGCAGATCTAAGAACCTGTACAGCAGGCCCTCTTCTGTACTTTGGGGTCCTTGCTGTTACAGGTAACCTAGCAGAGAGATGTGGTTTCCTCCAGCTGGGACCTGACAGGTACCATAACTTATATTTCTTCATTTCCTCCACAGTGCTTAGCAGTGGTCTAGGCACATAGCAGGTGGTCAATAAAGACTTGTTGGTTGATCCATCAATTTTGAGTGCCATAGAATTTTCCTATGACTCTGAGGGTTGATAAAAGTAGAGGCTATGCCCAGAACAGCAAATCTGGGGACAGCGAATTGACAAAGAACTTGGCTTTGCCAACCTCGAAAAGCAGAATGCAATAAGAACCCTTGATGGTGAGGCACAAAAGGCTTGGGTTCAAATTCTGACAGTGATATGTTGGTTATATGACCAGTTATTTAACATTTCTGGTAGTTTCCTTGTCTTCAAAATGGGGAAATTAATATTAATAGCACATTCCTCACAGGCTTAGTATGAAGAAAATGCTTTGTAAATCCTTAGAAAACATTTAAGCTAGGTGGTGAAATGGTTTGAGTCACAAAGACCTAAGTTTGTAAACCTACCTCAGACACTTACTAGCTGCGTAACACTGGGCAAGTAACCCTACCTCTCCTTGCCTCAGTTCCCTCAACTATAACATGAGGGTAACAATAGTACGTACTTCCCAGGGTTGTTGGGAAGATCCAATGAGATAACATTTTGCAAACCTTAAAGTGTTTTATATAACATGTATATATTTATTTAATATATTTAAATAATATATATATTACCTATTATTATTAAACCTTAAATACAATAAAATGTACTATCCCTATTTTTAGTGATAATTTTGAGGCAGTGTGGCATAGTGGACAGAATCAGGAATACCTGAGCTGGAATCCTACCTCTGACCATGGACAGGTCACTTAACTTGTAAACTCGGTTTCTTCATCTGTAAAATGGTGCTAACATTTTCTATAGCACTTAACTTCACAGTCCTCTGGGGCTCTGTTGGAAACAGACCAGCTTCCAGGAGATTCTAATTTGGTAGATATTCCCTTCATGGGGTTTATCTCACTGTGGCAGTAGTACTAGGAGCTGGGCCCTGAGCACTACACTTTGGGGAGTGTGGACGCTGTGGAAGAGAAGAGATGAAAGAAAGGAACAGGAAAAAGATGAAAAGGCTGAAGTCAGCACTTGTTTCTCTGGGAATTCTAATCACTTAGAAAGTAGTTTTCAAGGATACTGTCCTTTAGATAAAGCAGCACTGGAGAACAGTTAATAGAATTCCAACCTCAGTGTTTCGGTGGTGATGAGGTTGGGAGAGGGAGAGTTCATCATTCACTGCTGTTTATTTCTCTTATCTTTAATTTAAACTTTTTGTTTCTATGTGAATCCCTATCTTGGGGAATTGCTCTTTCACCCCAACCTCTTTTCCTCCCTGTTGCAAACCTCATCCATTCATTACAGAATTGTGGCTTGGCAAACTTCCTTTGATCATCAGACCTCATCTTTCATCTTCTTTCTTCCCTCGGGTTGCTCCCTACAACGTATCCCCTTGCCTCCCTCTCTGCCCAAAGAGTTGTGGCTTCGTGTCAAAGGCACGCAGAATTGTCTAATTATAACAGATTAATCCATTAGGATTTACGCCCTTCTATTTACTGGCTGGAACTATCCATTTCACAGCTGTGGCTCCCTGATCTAACCAGCTAGCAGGCGATTTAAATATAGAAAGCAATTTAACCTAGTTGGATACCAAGGCATCTTGCTTAATGTAGTGCATAAATTTTGGAGCTCTTTGCACTCAGACATCAAAAGGGCAGCAACTGCTTCATGTCCCAAAAGAAGTCTGTGCTGTAAGGATTTTATCCCTCCCCACCCCCATGAAGGGACTCTGGAGAGAAGGAATGATTATGTTCGAAAGAAAAGTGGTTTTCAGGTCAATTAAGGACTTTCCTTCCTTCCTTACTTTCTTCCTTCCTTTCTTTCTCTTCATAGGTATCTGACATGGGTATACAATGTTACTGCTGACCCCAACTTATCCCTTCTCTAAACTTCTCTATTTCCCTTGAGGATGCCACTAATATTCCAGTTACCTGGGTTCACAAACTTGGAGAAATTCTGTCTCTTTCTTCTCCCCCTTCCTCCTTATCCACTTAGTGACCACCTCTTGTTAATCTGACCTCCACAGTCTCTCTTGTATAAATCTTTTATTGTTTACTCACAAAGTCACACAACCTTTAATCTAGGTCAGGTGCTCATCATCTCTTGCCTGGACTGTTGTAATAGTCCTTTTTGCTTCTAGATTCTTTCCCGTCTTGTTCATTTTCACCTACTATCAAACTGCTATTCTAAGAACACAGATCTGACAATAAAGTACTTATTCATAGATGCCTTGGGGATGACATAGGGATTCCTTAGCCCTACTTTTGAAGTCCTCCACAGTCTGGCTCCCATCTACTTCACCAGCCATATTTCATATTATTCTCCTTCCTGCAGTCTCAGTTCCATCACCTTAGAGACCTTGTATCAGTGCTAGATCTGGCCCATTCTACTCCACTCCACTTCATTCTATTCTGTTTAAAAACCGTTTGTTAATTGCCTACTATTTTCAAGGGCTGTGATAGGTATTGAAGATGCAGATACAAAAATTAAATAAGTTCTACTCATCCTTACTGGGGGGATACAACAACAAGCAAAGTATATAGACGTAAACAGTGGTTCGAGGAGAATGCCCATGGATGGAACTGGACCTGGGGCAGAGGGACATCTACTCAAATAGGGGTGGGTCAAGACTGTTAGGGTGCTAGATCTCAGGGTTCTATGACTCTGACCCGCATCCTGTCATTGGAGTGGGCAAGTAGCATAGCGAGGACCTTCATGGGGATTCAGCATGTGCCGACCTTGACTGACACGTGTCTTGTTATTAGTGTTTCTGACACAGGTCCAGATGTCTTCACTTCTGGGCAATGGGCATTGTGATTGGAAGGTACACGCAGTTCTTGTGGAGCTTGGGAAGCTACAGCTTTCTTGATGCCATCCCCAAATGGAAAACAATGAGAACACATCAAGTCATTCAAGAGAGACTTGACTGTTAGATCTATGGTTGTGGCCATGCCCATAACCTTAGCTGAGCCCCCTTCCACTCTCTTTTTGCATTTTTCACCATTAGCTGTTATGTTCAATACTGTTTGATACATTATATACCAGTTGCTCTCTGTCTGTCTCTCTCTGTCTCTGTCTCTCTCTCTGTTTGACCTTTCAGAGATTGGCTAACTGCACGTTGGGGCAGAAGCACTAACATAATCTGTTTCCATCTCACCTCATCATTATCCTCTGGTAGCTAGCACACATGGGCAGAAAGAGAGACATATTGAAGGAGACTGTGTCCCTGATAGTCTAGTCAAGGTCAAATAAGTCCAAGAGAGAAAGGAGGAAGAAAACACCAGGGAGCCTAGGACTAGGCATATTTTTTTATTTAAAATGCTTTTATTGATTTTATTTTTACATTGCCACATATCTTCTTGCCACCATACCAGCAATCCCATATAACATATACGATTAACACTTAACAAATAATATTTTTAAAGAAAAAGAAGATAAAAAAAATCAGCAAAACTGATCAATACATTGAGAAAATCTGAAAATATATGTGACATTCTACAAATGTGGACTTCCCATCTCTCTAAGGAGTTGGGTATGTATCTTCTTATATTTCTTTTTTGGAGTCACACTTGTTCTCGGTAATTTTGCCACATCAACTTTTAATTGCTTTGTGGTTATTTCAATTTATTTTGCTATAGTTGTTATGACTATTGTTTTCTTGACTCTACTTACTTCACTTTGCATCTGATTGTATAAATCTTTCCATCCTTCTTTGCGTTCATTCATTGTATTTCTCATTTCCTACAGCACAGCAATATTTTATTGCATTTATATGCTACAATTCATCTCCTATGTGTATTTTCAAGAGCAGTTTCCCCTTTCTGCCTGGGGTCTGTTTCCTCTCAGGTTCTACAAGCACAACAGAACCAGTTTCCAGAAGTTGTCTAGTTCACCTTTTTTTCACCACTTTATTCTAGGGAGGTAATACTACAGTTAAACTATCACAGACCCATCACTAGGAATTGATTCACTTTATAATATTTTGCCATGAGGGAAAATAAAAGAGATTTCTCCCATAACCATCCCTCAGACATTCATTGTAATGCCTAATAATTCTTGCAGTACCTAAGTTCTTAGTCTAAGCTAAATCTCCATAATGTTTTTAGAGCCTCCTTTGTTTGAATTCATTCTTCTACACACTTGGAGAGAATGATAAATCCCTCTCATCTCTCTAAATCCTAACCCTAATTCCCAAACTCATACTGACTTATAAGGTTCTCTTCTGGGTTACTATGAAAGACTCTGGACATTTTCACTGGTTATCCCCCATAGAGACACTCTCTAGAACACTCTCTTTTTTCATCTCTGCCTCTTGGCTTCCCTCAATTTCTTCAAATCCTAGCTAAAATCCTCTCACTTACAAGAAGCCTTTCCCATTTCCTCTTAATTCTTTCTCAATTCCCCTTCTCCTTCTTTATCTTGTATGTATCTTTATATCTCATCTGAACCTCACAATAGTCTTGTGAAGTAGGTGCTATTGTCAACTCTGTTGTACAAATGAGGAAACTGAGGTTCAAAGATGTTTAAGTGACTTGCCAAGAGGCACACAACTAAGGTAGACTAAAGTCTGGTTGTTTTGACTGCAAAATTAGCATTTATCTACTACGTCATGATGTCTCTTGGGGAGTAGCAGATGCTCAATCATGTTAGCCATGGAGTTCACATTGTCCAAAAGGAAACTTCATCATTCACTGCCCTGCTCCACAACTCTTCCCTCTTCCTGACTTCTCTATGACTGTGGAGGTCACCACCCCCTTCCCAGGCCTCACAATCTCAGTGTCACTTCCATGCTCTTACTTCCCATCCCTGGCTCCCGAGGTCCTGTCGATTCTGTCTTTACAGCATTTCTCCTATGTCTCCTCCTCTCTTCAAACAGAGCTGCCACTACAGTGCAGGTTCTCATCACTTCTTGATTATTGCAGTAGCCTGCTGGTAGTTCTGTGTGTTTCAAGTCTTGAGCTTCTCTGGTTCATCCTCCATTCAGCTTTTGGTGAATCAGCTGACAAAGTAATTTTCCTAAAGAGCAGATCATTCCCTTCCCAGGAAACTCCAGGGCTATTCCATTACCTCTAGATAATTTATTTTTGACAAATAAAAACCTATGTTGGGCTTTAAAAACCTTCCTACTCTTCTGGTCTTCTCATACTTCATTCTCCTCCATCTTGTTGTTTGTCCTTCAGTTTTTGAGGAGGAGAAATGATATCATGGGGAGGGGGGAGCCAAGATGGCAGAGTAGAAAGATTCACATATGCTAGCTCCGAACCCACAGCTCATGAATTTCCTGTAAAAAGAACTCCCAACAAATTCTGGAGCAGTGGAAGCCACACAGCAACGGAGTAAAGGAGATTTCCGTTCCAGAGAGTCCTGAAAAACTTATCCCAAAGGTCTGTCGTGCACTGGACACAGAGTGCAGCCCAACCCTTCCCTGGCTGTGTGGCCCCAAGAGGAACAGATCCGAGCAGGCTTCAGGGATGGAATCACTGGTGGCCACGAAGGTTCCTCCACCCACAGGCGCACAGGTCAGTGAGAAAGACTGTTTGGTGGGCTGAAAGGGGAGCAGGGTGTCTCCATAACTCAGGCCCCCTAGGGAGGCAGCAGCAGAGGCAGTGGGTGGCCAGAGTCTCCCGGAGCAGGCAGGACCTCAGGTCCGTTACTGAAGGTCTCTGCATAAACCCCCTGAGGGAACTGAGCCTGGGAGGCAGCCCTGCCCCCACCTGAGCACCAGAACTTAAGCTCACATTGAATAGCAGCCATGCCCACTGCTGAAAGCCCTGAGGCTGGGGAGCAGCATTTGAATCTCAGACCCCAAGCACTAGCTGGGCAGATCTAGGTGGGGGTGGAGAGGAATCTCAGAAGTCAAGTAACTGGCTGGGAAAATGCCCAGAAAAGGGAAAAAAAAATAAGACCATAGAAGGTTACTTTCTTTGTGACTAGATGTTTCTGCCTTTCCTTTCTGATGAGTAAGAACAATGCTTACCATCAGGTAAAGACATAGAAGTCAAGGCC
>CM053769.1:203712506-203752760 GCA_028658325.1 Potorous gilbertii | reverse complement strand
GATGGGATCATATCTTAAAAGAAATCAAGGTAAATGGTGAGAGAGAAATGTAGTGGGAGGAGAGAGGGTGAAATGGAATGGGGTAAATTATCTCTCATAGAAGAGGCAAGCAGGAGACTATTTAGTGGAGGGAAAAACAGGAGAGCTGAGAATAAATTAATTTACATAGTATTGTAATTTTTATTCTATTTATTTAACCTACCCTGCTTCTCTAGTTATTTAGATCTTTCATTTCTGTAAAGAATTTTATAGTTAGATTCACATAGTTCTAGGTGAATCTTGAAAGATACAATCCAAATTTTGTAGATTCTATAGTTTTTTTTAATGGAATTTCTCTTTTTAGCTCTTCTTACTGGTTATTGTTAGTTATATATAGAAATAGTGATGAAACTTTTAGAAAAATTTTATAATAAATGTTCTGTTTCTTAGCAAATTAAAAAAAATGATATCGTGGGGAGATATCTTGACTTATGGATGAACTAGATTGAAGTGAGGCAAAGCTGCACAAAGTCATCAACCTCACTGTCTCTTCCAGAGGCAAGACACAAGTCAGGGTGACTGGTCATGGTCCAGGATACCAAGGATGGCCTTGGAGTCATTTCTATCTGACCAAGCTCTAAGTGCTCCAAAGCACCTGCTTCAGTCACTTTCATGACTGTTCAAACAAATTGTTCTCCTCCTCCTATTCTGCCCTAGAAGTCTTCACATGCTTGGGCTTTTCTTGGCAAAGATACTGGAATAGTTTACCATTTCCTTTTCCAGGGTGTCCCCATTTTACAAATGAAGAAACTGAGGCAAATAGTGGTTAAGTGACTTGCTCAGTATCACATAGCTAGTGAATGTCTGAGGTTGGATTTAAACTCAGATCTTTCTGACTCTAGGCCCCATGCTCTGTCTACTGCAATACCAGTAGTGCAGGGTTTTCTGTCCACATAAGGGTTGGAGTGCCCTCTGATGCCCTTTCCATTTCTGAGACTCTGCACTTCTGTGATGTTTTCTTGGCTCATCTGGATCTGAGTTTGTATCCCATCTTCGATATTTACTTGATATGCGACCCTGACCAAGTCAGCTACCTCTTTTGATCATTAGTTTCCTTATCTGTAAAATTGAGGGGGTTAGAAACAACTTTAAAGCTACCTTCCCACTCTGTATCTCCGATCCTATTACCCTATGAAATGTTTGACGTGGGAAGGCTTTGGGGAATTGAATGTTGCTTGGTGTCAGCCTGGAGAGCTATAGAGAGTCTGACTTGAATCCCCACTCCCTGGCACATGGGGCCAATAGTCCATAATTGGTACTGTCCCTGCAGGGAGTGGCTGCTTCTAGAGAAAGTCTTTGGGCATGGTCCCTTTCATTGAATCCTTCACTCTCATTGCATGACCTCCTGACCTTCTCTTCTGGTCTCATATCTCTGATGTCATCCTTTATCCCACTTCTAGGTATCCTTCTTGTTGGAAATAATTCACAGCCTACTCATGCCTTCCGTGATCCTCTTCATTGCCCTTTGAGTGAGCAGCAATTTTAAATCTTTGGAGCCTGTGGAATTCCATGACTCACAGAAATACATCATCACAGGTCATGTAGCAACAATCAGGGGTAAACAATGGGTCTCCTGTGGGCTACCGTGCGGCTCAGTGGAAAGTCATAGGAGCTAGCGTCAAAGTCTACCTTTGTCACTTATTAACTGAGTGACCTTGGGCAATTTTCTGGGCCTCAGTTTCCTCATCTGTAAAATGAGAAGGTTGGCTTTAGAGGGTCTCTGAGGTCCCTTCTCTCTCTAAATTGCAGGTTCATGTATTGGGCAGCTAAATGGCACCATAGTGCACAAAATGCTAGGTCTGGAGTAAAGAAGACTCATTTTCCTGAGTTCAAATCTGGCCTCAGACACTTACTAAACGGTGTGACTCTGGGCAAGTCATTTAACCTTGTTTGCCTCAGTTTCCTCATCTGTAAAATGAGCTTGACAAGGAAATGGAAAATTACTCCAGTATCATTGCCAAGATATTGACATGACTGAAATGACTCAACAAAAAAAGTAAGATAATGCTCTTCCTTAGAAGGTAAGATCTCTGGCTTTGTGAAATCCAGACAAGAGATCATTTGGTGACATAAGCTACTAATCTGTTTAAGAAACATGACAAATTGGGGGTCCAGAATGAGGCAACTAGGATGGTGAAAGGACTTAAGATCATGCCTTATATGGTTCTATTAAGTAACTGAGAATGTTTAGCCTGGAAAAGACTTAGGCAGAGGGGTTGATGGGAGGGCATCTTTGTTTTCAAGTATTCTTTAACTGGAAAACTTTTTATTGTGGGCAGAGTGGAAGTTTAAATGATTCCAATTTTGTTGGCAACATCCAAAGCGTCATACTCTGGAGCAAGTCTGATGTAGGCCTTCTTCCCTCCATCAGGCAGGATGAGTGTGTTGATGTTGGCCACATGGATGCCATATGGCTTCCTTATCACCTGCTTGATCTGATGCTTTTTGACCTTGACATCCACAATGAAGATGAGGGTGTTGGCCTCAGTTTTCTTCATAGCAGACTTGGTGGTCAAGGGAAGCTTAATGTCATAACGATTAAGCTTGTTTCTCCAAAGGGCACTTTTCCAAGAGTAATTGAGCTCTCTTTGAAGTCTTGATGTCTTGGGTTGCTGGAAGGTCTTCTTTTTGTGGCTAGGGACACCCTTCAACACTGCCTCTTGGCCTTGAACCTGCCTTTTAACTTGGGGAGTAGCTCTTTCTTTCTTCATCTTTGGCTCTATCTTGGGGGAAAAATAGTCTTCTGTGGTGCCTCTCATAGGTTTATAGAGCCAACCGTTTTTAAGTATTCTAAGGACTGTTGTGTGGAAAATGAAATATTAATTTATTAATAATATATATATATATACATATATATATGTATATATATATATATATATATATATATATATATATATATATGTTATGGTATAAAAAAGATTTATTCTGCTTGGCCCAAGAGGCTATGTTAGGAGCAATGTGTAGAAGCCATAAAGGAACAGCTTTAGGTTTTGTGTCAGGAAAACCTTCATACCTCCTCGTTGAGCATGTTGTAGGGGATTACTAGATTACTACTTTGCCACAGGGTGAATTAGGCAGCCTCTGGCATTGGTAGGTACTTTGTAGTCTTATCTTTACTTCTAGATGATTGTCACTCACCTAGTCCAATTCTTGTGATTTCAGAACTGGACTGGCATCCTTATTCTGGCTTTCCTTATGAGGGAAGGGAATAAGAATTATAGCACCTGCTATATGCCAGGCATTGTGCTAAGCACTTTAAAAATTTTATCTCATTTGATCCTCACAATGACCCTAGGAGGTAGGTGCTACTATTAACCCCATTTTATAGATGAGGCAACTGAGGCAAGTAGAGGTGAAATAATTTTTCCAAAGTCACATAGCTAACTGTCTTGGGCTGGATTTGAAATGAGTAAGATGAGTCTTTCTAGTTCCAGGCCTAGTGTTCTGTTCACTGTGCTACCTAGCTGCATAAACATAGTCCCAATGTTTTGATTGAAAGCTTGGAAGAGTAGGCTAATGGGATATTTGGATATACACATGTACACTAATGTGTGTATAATATATATGTATATATGCATGTGTACATGCCTACATATATACGAGTATGGATTTGTATATATGTATATGTATGTATATATGCATATGTGTACATACCTACATATACACGAGTATATATTTGTATATATGTATATGTGTGTATATGCATATAAGCATACACACACACGGATGGATATGGCAGGGGCCCATGTCATGACCTACTGTTGCTGAATTCTGTCCAGGGAATTCAAAACATTTCCTACGTTATAAATAGACATAGATTTATAATGTCAACCACAACATCAATTACTCCTTGACAATATTGGTGATGCCTGATCAGTGAACGTGAACTTGAGGTTTAGAAAGCATCAGAAACATTAAGACAGGAATCCTTTGTATGGTGAAGATGAAAGGCTATTTGGCTCATCTGGAGGGGATAGATTGGGTTGGGATTTTGGTCTCAGATCTTCAGTTCTGGGAGTCTAGGTGTGACTCTGTGTGACAACATATAGACAATTAACAGTTATGGAGACAGGGCACTTGATGACAGCAGAGTTCGGGGAATGTGAAGTGATTTGAATGATCATCTCTACAGTGTCGATAAATGGATCACTGCCAATCTGGAGGGAGGCTGTGAACAGACTGTCAAAGGACTCTGCTTTTGGCTTTGTTCTTTTTGATGTTTTTGTAAATGATACAGATAGACAGAAAGATGGCATATCAGTCAGGCAAATAAGCATTTATTAAGTACCTAACATGTGCCAGACACTGGAGATACAAAGAAAGTCAGAAAGATAGTCCCTGTCCTCCAGGAGCTCCCATTTTAATGGGAATGCTTATCAGATTTGAAGAGAAACAAAACTGGGAGGGATAGTTAGCCTAGAACAAAGAGCAAGCTCTAAGAAGATGAAATTTAATAAAAATAAATTAGAAGTCTCATACTTCTGTTTTTTAAAATAAATTCCAAATATAGGCCAAGGAAAGACTTGGCTTGACAATGGTTCATATAACTTGGGGATGTTGCTCAGTTGTATGTTCAATATGAGTTAGCAGAGAGACCTGGCTGTCAAAAATCTTCATGTCATCTTAGGTTTTACTAAGAATCAGTCAGCCAGAATTTATTAAGCACTTACTACATACCAGGTACTCACTGAAATACATTCTTCGGAATAAGGGAGATAATAGTTTTGCCACATTTGATATTGGTTACATCTCATCTTGAATGTTGTGTTCAGTGCTGAGCATCCCATTTTAGGAAGGATGTTGACAAGCGGGTGAATATTCGGAAGAGACTGACAAGGAAAATGAGAGAACTCGGAACCATGCTACACATGGAACGGTTGAATAAACTGGAAATAGTTTAATCTACACAAAAGAAGGTATGATAACAGTTTTCAGGGATTTTAAGAGCCAGTGTGGAAGAAGGATCAGACTGTCTCAGGGAGCAGAACTAGGACCAACGGACAGAAACTGAAGATAGACACATTTCAGTTCAATACAAGGGAAAACTTGTTGTTGTTTTGTTGATTCAGTCGTATCTGGTTCCTTGTGAACCAATCTGGGATTTTTTTGGCCAGGAAAATGGAGTGGTTTGCCATTTCCTTCTCCAGCTCATTTTGCAGATGAGGAACCTGAGGCACACAGGGTTAAATGACTTGCCCAGGGCCATATATATAGGGAGAATCTAAGGCCATATTTAAGCTTATGAAGATTAGTCTTTCCGACTCTAGGCCTAGTCCTCCATTCACTGAGCCAGTTTCTAATAATTAGAGCTGCCCAATAGTGGAAAGGGTTTTACCATAAGGTAGTGAGCCTCTGTCACTGCAGGTCATCAAGAAAAACCTGGGGATGTTATACCTGCTATAACTGTCTACCTGCTCAGCTGTAAGTTGACCCTTTAGTTCCCTTAAGACTTGCAAGATTTGCTGATCTCTAACACTGATGGGTAGAAGTAGGTTGCTGCTAATGCCATAGGTTGGTGTCTTTCCTTTGTTCCTAGGTGTTGTTATTTAGCAAAGACATATTCCTTTGTGTTCCAAGTGTGTTTCCAGGTTAATCTTATTATTATTGTACTTCATAATTAGACACACTGTGTAATTATATCAGCCATTCTGCATTATTGATGTGTAATGTACCAGTCAAAGATGATTATTAATTAATACCATATTGGATTATATCACAGGCACACATGATGAAATTCTGATCTCTCTTACCTAAGTGGTTCTTGTTTCCTGGATTTTCTTAAGTTTATCATATTTCTAGTTAGTTCAAGTTGTTCTTGGGTTAAAGGAACAAACAATGGTTTCCATTATTTCTGGTTTCATCTTTGTAGATGTGAAGATGGAAGGGGCCTCACAGTCATCTTGTCCAAACTCCTCATCATTCACTGATGAAGATATGGAGAATCAGAGAGGTTACATGACTTGGCCTAAATTTCACAAGTGCCAAACGGCAGAGAGAGCTGGGATGTAAACACAGGTCTTCTGATGTTAAATTCAACATTATTCTCACTGCACCAAGAGAGGCCATATCAGGCCTTTCTTTCCTTCTAGGCTGGCAAACTAGGTGTCATTCTTTACCCATAATTCCCTCTTGCAAAGGCGTGTTGATTTAACCATTGTGATATTTCTCCTAGATGCATCCTTCTCTCCAGCAATCCTGCCCTTCCTGGTTCAGACCCTCATTGTCTCAAGCCT
Source organism: Potorous gilbertii (assembly GCA_028658325.1). Lineage (NCBI taxonomy): Eukaryota > Metazoa > Chordata > Mammalia > Diprotodontia > Potoroidae > Potorous > Potorous gilbertii. The sequence goes on along the minus strand of CM053769.1, from coordinate 203,746,488 downwards.
AGCTTACTGCCATAGTCTGCTGGTTGGTCTCATTCCCACTCCATTCTGTTCTTCACTCAGCTATCAAAATGATCTTCCTAAAGTGGAGGACTGACCATGTCTTCTCATTACTTAAGAAACTCCAGTGACTCCATATCACCTCCAGGATCCTCTGTGTGGAGTTCAAAACCCTTCATAACTTGGCATTCCTCCTCCCACCTTTCTAGTCTCCTTACACATTTTCTCACTATATATTTACTTTGATCCCATGCCACTGGCTTCTCTGTTATTCCCTTGTGACTGAAATGCTCTCTCTTTATCTTTACTTCTTGGCTTCCCTGACTTCCTTCAAGGGCTGACTACCTTCTTCAGGAAACCTTTTTCAATCCCTCTTTATTCTAGTTCCTTCCCTCTGTTGATTATTTCCAGCTTATTTTGGATATTTGGATTCAACTTATTTTGACAGTTATTTGCACGTGGTATCCCTCATTAGACTGTGAGGTCCTGGAGGGTAGGAATTGTCTTTTACCTTTCTTCATATTCCTAGTACTTAGCAGGATGCCTTGCACATAGTAGGTACTTAATAAATATTTATTCCCTGGTTGACTCACCTAGGAGTTGTAGTTTTCTCAGGATCTTTCTCTTTGTCCTTTCAGACCCCCTTCTTGATCTTTCAGTTCCATCAGGTTGCCAGTGACTCTAACTGAGCCCCCTACTAGGTGGATGAATATATTCACTTAGTGGGATAACTTCAATTAAAAGGAATGTAGCTCTAAGTAGAGTTTTAGGCAGCAGTCAGCAGTTGAGGGAGGATCCTTTTAAACATCAGTATCCCTCCTCTCCCCGGGAGACCTTCTCCCAACAGTCATGTTGGCTCTACTGGACAGTCTCCATGTCTGCACATGGCTGTTCCTAGTCACTCTCATGAGATAATTGTGTTTGAAGCACCAGATGTTGGGAGCTAAATCTGGGACTGTGTCAGCTGGAAGACTTTGAGGGAGACAATTCCCTGCCAGGCATAGCTATCATCCCTAGATTGGCTCAGTATACACAGAATAAAGGGTCATTTGCCCAGAAATAGGGAGAAGATGGTTTTTTGGCATTCATTAAGTGCCTTCTATGTGCCAGTCACTTGGTGTGGGAACAGGGAGATTAGAATAAAGCACCTTGTATATTTCCTTTCCCCCATTTATATCCAGGTAAAATCAGGTTAGAAGCATCAAGGGCAAAAAGCAGGGCAGTCATGTAGTGAGTAAGAGATAGGCATCACTGAAATAGGCCCATGTGCTCCATTAATACCTATAAAATGCCAGGAGAACTGAGGAAGCACTCCCCCCACCTCCAGAACGTTGAGTGGGCCTCTTGTGATGGATTTAGGGGAGGACATAGATAAGAACTTACACAGAATGGGCAAGCACGGATGGGTTTCCTAATCTCGTGATGAGCCCAAGGGAGGGAAGACCTATGAAAAGGCAAGACATTCACTGAGTAAAGACAGCTGTAAAGGGAGAAAAAGATATCAAAGGGCAACTGGAGGGGAGGAGGAAGGGTTTCTGTTGCCAGGGAGTCAGCTCAAGGACCTCTGGATTTTCTAGTAATAACTGTAGTGATTGAATGGGTTTCTGTGCTCATTGAAAGTATAGAGGTGTTCTGGGGTTGTTTAACAACTACTCTCCAGAAAAAATAATGTGCCTGTGACACTTTGCAAGTTTAATCTGAATTATTAACATTTTCCTTTTTACTTTCTTAAGTCTAGACAATCAATGAAACCATAAATCAAGCCCTGGTTTATAGCATTTGCTGATTTCTGAGATGTGAATGATAACACTGAAAATTTAACAATTGGGTGGGTTCTCAGGAGCTGGTACAAGGCAGCTCCTTGGCTCTTATAAGCCAGCTTCAGCATGGCACTGGGGTTAACCATAAGAGACTTTTCTCTCTTCTTCTCTGTATGCCATTGGCTCTTCAGGTCATTCCAACCCCTTGACCTCTGGAAGTACAAAACCTGGGACACTTGCTTCCATCCCACTTCCACATGACTGGCTTTCATCATTTTTGCTTGGGCACTTAGTGTCAACGCAGGAATTATGAGAAGGCAAAAAAATTCTGAATGGAGTTAACAGGGCTGAGCAAACACAGCAGAGATGGAGAAGTAGAGGTAGTATGCAGAGTGGAAGGAGCACAGATTCTGGGACCACAAGACCTAGATTTGAATCTTGCCTATATAATCTTGGGCAAATCACTCAATCTGCCTTAGCCTCCATTTACTCATTGATAAAATGGGAGGGTTGGTCTAGATGATTACTGAGATCCCTTCTAGATCTGTTATCCTGTATATATGAATCAGTCTGACAGAGTAGGTATGGGGAGGCTCTGAGTAGACTCAAAAAATGGAGGATGAGGGAAGTAATGGACAGAAGGAGGTTTATATCTTTATCATGGGATTAGAGTTGACCCTTACATGTAATCTCTTTACCTATGAGCTTCTAGCTCATTTTTCTCATTCATTCTCATTCTGGGTTCTAAAGTAATTAAGGAATATGTCCTAATATTTCCATATTATTTATTCAAATTATAATATCTCACTCATCAATTAGCTCTGAGCTACCACTTGGTTTATTAAATATTATTTATTTAATAAACCAGAGAAATCAGTTTGATTTTCTGTCCCCACTCCCTCTTCTCCATCTCTCTCTTTACACACACACACACACACACACACACACACACACACACACACACACACAAACACACATACACATACACGCACAACATTAAGGTTACTGGCTATGCTATTTATTTACACTATTCCAAACAATTAAACAAAGTCAATAATTGTTTACAATATATTAGTTGTGAGAAAGATCATAGCCAAAGTCATGTTTAACTATCATTAAAACTGCTGACTTCTTGGTTCTGGAAACAATATTCCTTTCTCTCAGGATACTAATTAAAGGATTTTCTCTTCACAATAACAGTAACATTGTGTGATGACCAACTTTGACAGAATTAACTCTTCTCAGCAGTACAAGAATCTAAGACAATTCCAAAAGACTCATGATGGAAAATGCTGTTGATATCCAGAGACAGAATTGTGGAGTCTAAACATGATTGAAGTACACTATTTCCCCTTTTTTTGTTTATTTCTTCATTCTCATGGTTTTCCCCCTTGGTTCTAATTCTTCTTCACAACATAACTAATGTGCAAATATATTTAATATGATTTTATATGTATAGGCTATATCAAATTGCATGCTGTCTTGGGAAGGGGGAAGCAAAGAGAGGGGGAAAAATTTAGAACTCAAAATCTTATAGAAATGAATGTTGAAACCTAAAAGCAAATAAATAAATAAAATTCAAAAAGATTTTCTGAAGAATGCTTTCCATTTTTCTTTGCAAGTAAAAGCTAAGATCAGTTCTCTCAGGAAATAAATTTTTTTAGTCTTTTGTCTGTCTTTTCAGCCTCAACAGTTTTCCCAGAAGAGTGAAACTCTTAATCTCACAGATATCATAGAAGAAAAATTGAAACTGTTCCTGTCCAAGATTCTATTGCCTCTTAAAAATAAAGTAACAACATCTATAGTTTCTGTGGGAGAGGCTATTGAAGCTCTTATTTCACTTCCAAAAATTTGAATTTGTAAATATCATTCTCACCTCACAATCTTTTGATTCACAAATTATTCCCCAATATCATAGCATTTCTCATCATTACATCCTGAGACACTGAAGCAGTTGTCTGAGTTTTACTTTTCTCATCTATCAAATAGAGATAACAATCCCTTTTATATCTACTTCCTCAGATGTTGCAAGGACCAAAAGGATTTGAAAGAACTTTATAAGGTAAGAACTTTGAACAACTATAATGGTAATTGGAGTACTATTATTTTCAAACATAAAATGCCTTATTACTTGAACAGAATTTCTTTCCCAGGGCAAGGAGTTGCCTGAGCTCCTCGGGATGCCAGGGACTACCATGTAGTGGTCTTTTCCATATTTTATGATCAGCAGTAATATTGGTTCTCTATAGATCAGGACATTTGATCAAAACAAAACTGCCCTTGTCTCTGAAACTAAAAGGATATTAATTATAAGGAATGTGTAACCCTTATGTTAAAGTCCTCCTCATCCTTATATTTCAAGAAATTCAACTTCTGTTCTTATTTGACCCATTTGATAGTCTTAGAACTTCATCATCCAAAACCTTTTCAGGCTACTGTCATTAATCTCCCCTTACAAGCACACAAATTTACAAGGTGTAAAGAATGAAGAGATTTATTGAAGTCCTGAAAAGCAAATAGATTGTTCTCTAAGTCCTTAGAGAATAATATTTGCCAGGGAAAAGCTTCCTTCCAGAACGTAGCATAGTTTCAGTCACAAATAGACCATGATCACTAGGGTTCCCACTAAACATGCTTCTTATCAAGGTTATTAAAATTACCTACCTGTCTTTGTTATATTCAACACATTGCTTATCCTGAAGCATTCCTCAGCTTCTAGGATAGGATGTCTAATACAGTATCAAACTTGTTTAAAATGTTTTGTGTTTGAGGCTTCTCTCCAAGTCATGGTAAGATTCTTGGAGCTTTCTCTCACTGCTCTCTGCTAGTTGATGTCTCTGGTTGCCCTTCTGGGTAAGAGGTTTTCTTCAAAAGCAAGAAGAGGAATGCTATCAGAACTCGCTTGTCTGGGAAGGGATAGTTCTCCATGCTGTTTTCATGACTTGCTCACTGGTCACAAAGAAACTTGTTCTGAGTCTTTCCTTTGTACTAATACTTTCTCAGCCTTCACTTCCCCAAATGTATCCAGCCATCAGAAGCACTTAAGTTTTAGCCCTGGATAACTGAAGGAATCATGTGATCCTCACAGTGCATTTTGATAATTCATCCTCTGATATTTCCTCTGAAAACATTCTTTTCCTCTGATTTCCCCCCACAGCCATTGTCAATCCTTGGGTGTAGGGACTATTAAAAAAAACAGCCAAAGATGGGTATCCTCCTGTAATATATGGATTAGTGGAATGAGAAGAAATGGGCACAGCATGAGGAAATTGTCAGTCTCTGTTATAATAATAACAAAGAAAATAAATACAGAATGAAACCCTTCTGACATGTAGAAATGCAGTTTCAAACTGTCCTGAAAACCATATTGCCAGATGCAATTGACCAACTGTTTTTAAAACTAGGTGACAGAAGAAGGTGGGAAGGAAGGTATACAATTTGTCTTATCTTCCCCCCACCCCGCCCAGTTATATCCACCTGTGCCCTGAAGAAGGACCAGTGAGTCAGGGTCCTTGTTTCTACCTCTGCCCATTCTCTAAGAACCCTCTCTTGCACAATGAATTGGCTGTTCTCCTCTATGGTGGGAGGAGAAGTTGGGGCTGGTCCCAGAGTTGCAGCCTAAATGGCAGTGGGCCTTCTTGTGATGGCTCCACCCCTATGCTGTGTTGTCTAGTGATAATCTCTAAGCCTATTTATGTTCTGTGATGCCCAGACACCTGCTTGTTGGCACATGGTAGAAGCAAGGAGAAGAGTGGAAAATGTTCCAAACAGTTGATTTATAACAGCTATTGTGAAGCCTTGAAATGCATCTCATCAAGCTTAGCAGAAGCCACACTGTTAGCAACCCCTCCTTCTTCCTCCCACTATCCCTCCCCCATGTTCCTGAATTGTTTTCAAGTTGTGAATAGACAACCATACCATGTGAACATTAATTAGACTGTGAAGTCCAGGCACAATGGAGTTCATTTTTAGTTGGGGAGGGGGAGTGGTCAGTTGTGCTGACCAGAATTTTTTATTTCAGCCTAGTTTCCAAGAGGCCACGTGGGATAGACTCAGGGTAGAAATGGGCCCAGAGATAGCTTTGGAGGGTCTTTCTAGCTCTACATTTATGATCTGGTGACAGTTTTAGAAGGGTTGGATAATCAAAGGTGAGACTAGTGCTTCAACCTTAGCCTGGCTAATGTGGGGTTCAGATTATACAATGGGTCATACTCTCAGTTTGAAACTCATTAAGAGTAAGCAGATTTAGAGTTAAAGAACCTGGGCTTAAATCTCAGCCTGGCTACTAATACCTGATGTAACCTTGCCTAGGTTTTCTTCTCTCTTTCTGGATCCAGAGAGGTTGCACTGAAAATTCCTTCCAAATTGTTGTTCAATTGTGTCTGATTCTTTGTGACCCCATTTGGAGTTTTCTTGGAAAATATAATGGAGTGGTTTGCCATTTTCTTCTTCAGCTTATTTTTACAGATGAGGAAATGGAGGCAAATAGGATTAAATGATTTGTCACACAGCCAGTATGTGTCTGAAGCTGAATTTGAACTCATGAAGATAAGTCTTCCTGATTCCAAGGGCCAGGCTCTCTTCACTCTGCCATCCTTCCAGATTAGGCATCCTATGCTCTCTGGGAAATTGAAGTAACAGGGTGGGAGCTGGGATTGTGTAAGTGTTAGTGAGGCCCAGGAAGGATTGGGTGGGATGAGTTGCTGCTCTGAGGAATCCTAGGTCTATAATTCAAGAGGTCAAAGTTATTGCTTCTTTGTCAGGTTGTTTATATTGTCATAGGACCATAGACTTAATATTAGAAGGGACCTTGGAGGCCATTAAATACAATGCCCTGTTCTACAGATGAGGAACCAAGACCCAGAGAATTACAGTGACTTTCTGGACATCATTCAAGTAGTAATTGGGAGAGTGGGGATTTGAATGCGTGTCTTTTGACTTTAAATCCAGAATGCTTTTCACTGTACCTTGCTGTTCTATCTCTAAACATCTCTTACCCTGTAGAAAATTGACCACTTCATCACATTTGCCAAAAGTCCATTCATGGTGGAAATAGTCAACAAATCTTGGTTCTTATGCCAGAGGTAGCACCTGTTAGTTGTGTCTGCTATTCCTTCCATGTCATTGTCAATGAACTCTATTGCTGAATCCACAATGCAGCAGCCCCTGAATGCTCTCCTGATGGCTCCTTAGTCAATAATGAACCCTTGGCTTATTGCGCATACCCAAACAATTTAACAATTATTAACTCAGCACTTCCCTGCCAAGGTAGGGCAAATAGAGAGATGTGGGACATCTCTCTTAACACACCCTTCCAATAGTTTGTGTTTGAGAATGTGTTCTTTTTAGCACGTAGGTGCCCTGGGAGGGACCAATACCATGAAAAGGCCAGGAAAATATGTCACATGAGATCATTTTAAGAGATGAGACTACTTGACACTAGGTGATTTTATCAAGGTTCAAACAGAGACTCTCTCAAAACTTGACAAATGGATGACTATTACTCATTCTTGTGGTTGACATGGGTACAAATTTCAGAAGAAACCTAGAAAGCATTGCCAAAGTGTCTAAAGTTGGGGCAAGAAACTGAAGATCTTGGGGACACAGGTGGTTTAAAAAAATGCCAACTACTAAGCATTGATGATAGAAAGGAGAAAAAAATTCCCCCATCTCAAGGAGCTTCTAATGTGGCAAATAAGATAGCAAATATATATATACATAAAAGATACATATAGTATAAATTAAATTTATAAAATAAATAAATCATAAATAAAAAATATAAAATAAATAAGTCAATACGCATTTTTTTTTAAAAGTCACTTCTCACTGGGAGACAAGGAATATAGAAGACAAAAGCTGATTTGGAAGAGAACATCAAGTTAAGAAGATTTCTGAGAATGGTATTTGGATATTTGGATCATAGCTCATTGTATGGAATTAATAGGATTCTGGCCAGGGTTGGAGTGTACCTCATAAAAGCTGGTAAGAATGTATTGCCTTGTGTCTTGAAAATCTAATCAAAAGAGCTTTGTACTAAAAAGGATGAAGAGAGATAAATGTCTAATTACCAAGACAGATAACAGAGATAACATTTAGAAGAATGGTTTTTGAGACATCTAAGGAGATAAATATGTGGCTTGGATGAAATATAATTTATTCAAAAGACACAGAGTATGTAAAAGATATGGGGTATAGTCTTGTATATTGGACAGGTATATTCATTTGGGGGAAATCAGGAACTAGGAGAGGAAGCAAGGTGGAGAGGCTTTCAGTAAAGGTTAAGGGAGAGACAAACAAGTCTTTTGGTCACAGGGGCAAGCTCTATAACATTTGGACAAAATGAGAAAATAAATAAGGAATTTAGAAAGCAGATGCCAAACCTGACATAGGAGTGATGGGGAACTTCAATTAGTCAGATAGTTGCTTGTGTTCTGTCTTTGATAAAAGCAGAACAGCTATTAACTTCTTGATTTGCTGTAATGATAATTTCTTTCTTCAGAGGACAGAAGGACCCAGAAAAGGAACTAGACAGGATTCTCACTGACCAGGAGGAAGTAGCTGCTGGGATGGAAATAGTGGAGCCTAGGGGGAAGGGAGTGATTTTCTCATTCCAAAGTTTATGAGAAAAGAGGTTGGTGACTGTTGTCCTTAGTTCTCAAAGAGGACCAACATGACATCACTGTACTAGAGTCAAGTTTCAGTGTGTCAGATTGTGGCGGATCAGACCAATACAAACTCAGAATGCTTTACCACAGGTTGGGCACAAATAGTCTGTGTGACCATTTGGGGTAAATTCTCTACATTTATGGATCTCACGTTTCCTTTGAACTGCTTCAATTCTGCTTTACTCATAGAGCACAGCACCTTCTCTGATGTGGGCATGCCATGCTGGGCAGTCCTGTGCCAGTGTCTCCCATGTCACATGATCAATTCCAAAGTTCTTAATAGAGACTTTGAGAGTATCCTTGTACTGCTTCTTCTGACCTCCATATGAATGCCTGCCCTATGTGAATTTTCCATAAAATAGTCTTTTTGGCAAGCATACATTTTGTGTTTGAACAATATGGCCAGCCCTTCGGAGTTGCGTTCTCTGAAGCAGCGTATGAATACTTGGCACTTTAGCTCAAGAAAGAACCTCAGTGTCTAGTATCTTATCTTGCAGATGATTTTCAGAATCTTCCTAAGACAATTCAAATGGAAGTGACTCAGTTTCTTGGCATGGCGCTGGTAGATTGTCCAGGTTTCACAGGCATACAACAATGATGTCAGCACAATGGCTCTGTAGACCTTCAGTTTGGTAATCACTCTGATATCTCTTCTCTCTCACCCTTTCCTTCGGAATCTTTCAACCACTGAATTAGCTCTGACAATGCGTGTGTCAACCTCATTATCAACGTGTGCATCCCTGAAAAATACACTACCAAGGTAAATGAATTTATCCACAGCATTCAAAACTCCATTTGCTGTAACTGATGGTTCCACATATGGATGGTGTGGTGGTGGCTGATGGAGCACCTGTGCTTTCTTGGTGTTAATTATTAGGCCAAAGTTTGCACAGGCAGCAGAGAATTGGTCCGTACTTTGTTGCATCTCAGTTTCAGAGGCTGTATTGAAAATCTTCAAACAGAAAATCATGTACTGACAGTCCCTCCACTTTGGGTTGAAGAATTTGTCATCAGTGCTGTAGCTGACCTTGGTGCCGTGTTCATCCTCATTGAAAGCATTTGACAACATGTCCAAAAACATCATGCTAAAAAGCAAGCACATTGTCTCATTTCACTCACTTGATGACTGGGAAAGCACGAGAACATTGTGAGAGAAGAGAAATAACTGGGAAAAGCTGGTATGTATCCCAGGTTTTAGAAAACAAGTTTTCAAAGGGTGCAAAGGACAGATAGGTGAAATTCTATGAACTAAAATTCTATGGGGGAAGAATTCTGAAGAGGGATGGAAACTCTCAAGAATTCCTTTCTGAAGATACAAAGGAAAACAATTTCTGCCGAGGAGAAGAAATAGAAGGTATCTGAAAAGACTGATCTGGATGCACAAAGGACTTAACCAGCTTAAATTTTATTTCAAAAAAAAAGGTACATGCAGAAGATGGAACCAAGAGAAAGTAACAGCAGACAAATGAAAAAAATGTGGCATGAGAAGGTAAGAAGTGTCAGGAATGCTAAAGTTCAGAATCAATCTTTCTACCAACAGGTTATTGTTAGATGCATTTTATGTGACTGTGACTTTGCTAGATAGTGAGTATACAAGGAGCTTACCTTCTATTGAGGGAAACATGAAGCATATCCTTATATAAATAAATACAGCATTGGGCAGCTAGGTGCTGTAGTGGATAGAGCACCAGTTCAGGAGTCAGGAGGACCTGAGTTCAAATCTCACCTCAGACACTTGACACTCACTAGCTGTGTGACCTTAGGCAAGTCACTTAACCCCATCCTGGGTCATCTCCAGTCATTCTGATGAATATCTGATCACTGGGTTCAGATGGCTCTGGAGGAGAAGTGATGCTGGTGACCTGCACAGCCCTCCCTCACTCAAAACAAAGTCAAGTGCAAGTCGTATCATTATCTCTCTGATGCCATGGTCTTCTTTGGCAATGAAGGATGAACACAAAATACAACATATATATGAAATAAAGCAAGATGATTTTAGGAATGGATGATAGCATTTGTGAAAAGTTGGGAAAAACTTCATGTGAAGGGTAACACCTGAACCAAACTTAGAAAGAAGAGATTCTTTGTGATGGAGGTGATGAGGGAATGCAAGGATATGGAATTAGGTGAGAGTGGCAAGAAAAACTAAGGACCTTATAAGTTTGAGTGATTGTTTAAAAGTTACTATTAAAGTTACATTGAAGGAGAGAAGAATATCAAAGAAAGGAAAGGATTACTGCATAGGGAGGACGGAATGTTGATAAACTGACAAAAGAGGTCAAATTCCTATTTGGATTCTGTTTTCTCTGCCAATGAGAATGACTTTGAATTTCGAAAGAATGGAATAAAAATGGATACTAGAGCATTGCTACCCAAGATAAGAAAGGCAATTTGAAGACATCTGTTTGCTCTGATTCATGTAGAAACACAGATCTACTGCATCCTTAGGAAGTGCAAGCACTTAGAAACTATGATTGTTGAATCTTTGGACAACAGGAAAGGTACCACACACAAATACTCCCATTTTCAAAAAGGGGAAGAAAATGGAACCTGCAAACTATAGACAGTGAACTTGAATGAATTCTAGAATTCATTATTAAAGAGATGATGAGTAAACATCTAGATAAGGAAGGGGAGATCGCAAAGAGTCAGTCTGGCTTCATCAATAGTACAGTATGTCAAACTAACCTGCCCCTCCTTTTTGGACAGGGTTACTAAATGAGTAGATACTGGGAAAGCAATAGATGACGTTTACCCTCTTTTTAGTAAAACATTTGATAAATTATCTAGTGCAATTTTGGGGAAAATGGAGACATGTGCAATAGGTGATAATACAGTTAAATAGATTTAACACTGGTTTAAGGTCCAGATTCAAAAGGACTGGAGAAAGGGGCACATGGAAAGGGAATGATTCAGAGAGGGAAGTGGGAGGGTATAAAAACAAATTTTGACAGCTTCAGAATTAAGTACAAACCTCAAAGACCAGTTAGAAAATGTCTTTTATTTTTGGAAAATGGTATCTAAGAAGGAAGAGAAGATTATATGTCTTTATATGTCCATATATGCAAATAGACATCCATGTATATGATAGGGGAAAGTGTGACAGAATGGGAGGGAGGGAGAGAGGGAGAGAGAGAGAGAGAGAGAGAGAGAGAGAGAGAGAGAGAGAGAGAGAGAGAGAGAGAGTGTGAGAGAGAGAAAGAGACAGAGAGAGAACATACACGTAGAATGAGAGAATATTAGGAAGTGGATCCTAAGCTGGTCAAATAACTGGGGGTTAGCATCCACTGATGAGCTGATCACAAATCAGTTCATAAAATCATGGATGTCTTGAGAGATACCACTTGTTCTTTAAAAATAGAAGGGAAATAAAAGAGCAGCCAGGTGGCACAGTAGATAGAATGCCAGTCCTGGAATCAGAAGGACCTGAGTTCAAATCTAACTTCAGACACTTGCTAGCTGTGTGGTCCTGCACAAGTCACTTAACCCTCTTTGTCTCAGTTTCCTCATCTGGAAAATGAACTGGAGAAAGAAATGGCAAACCACTCCAGTATCTTTGCCAATAAAACCCCAAATGGGGTCACAGAGAGCCAGACAAGATCGAAACAACTCACCAGAAAAAAAAGAAGATACAATAATCAGGTACATGCTAGAGCAAGCTCAAACCCAATTTTAAATTTTCTGTGTGAGCATTTATACCTTGAAAATTAGCAAATGCTACAAATAAGGGCTTGATTTATTGTTTTGTTGATTGTCTAGACTTAGGAAAGTGAAGGAGAAAATGTTAATTATGCAGATTAAACTTAAAAGTGTATTCTGCTTACATTTTTTTTTTTGGGAGGGAGAGCTAGTTAAACACGTACCAGGATGCTCCTGTATTTCACCTGCATGATCTCCCTATTCATTCTGGCCAAAGGGTGGAAAAATTTCTTTTCCATTTAATTCAGCTAAAAAATTTATCAGTTATTAAAAAGACCTTTATTAGGCACTCAAAGAAAATAAGCATAAAAATATAGTCACAGGAAAAGGTAACAGAAAGAGAGTACTGGATCCTGACAAATTAACATCTATTTAAAGATTAGGTTCTGGTGTCAAGAGGGATAGGAAACAGGAAATATGCATAAACATAAAAACAAAGATCAGGAGTAGAATTTGTTTGGGAAAGTATATATCTATATATGTATGTATATACGTATAGGTGTATGTATATATCTATAGCTTTAGAGAAACATACCCAAACTTAATTGTAGCCTTCTGGGGGTGGCAGGAGTGGGGTGGGGAGAAAAAAAAGGAACAAAGTAAAAAAGTACACAGCAGAGAACAATAGAAAATGTACAAGGTAGCAAAGAAAAGATGGACAGTTCTCAGTACAATATGTTTTATTTATCATACAGACTTGAAATGAATATTTATTGTTACATATTGTTGCATATTTTGAATCCTCTCATGTTCGGCTATGCATCTGACGTGATTTTTTTGTTTTTCTTACTATGCATTTAAGTTCCAATTTTTAAGTTTATGATATATTTTTTGTTTCTTTTCTCTATACCATTTTTGTGCTCTGGTGTTTGAGTCTAAAATAAAATAAAAAAATAAAGAGTAACTTCATTGACATTTACAGAGCACTCAGACTCTAAGGTAGATTTGGGTTATGCATTTTAAATGCCTACTGTGTGCATCCTATGCTAGACATGGGAGGGAAATAGAAGATTTGGATAAAGCTTGCTTTCTGTTCTCACGGAATTTATAGTCTTAGTTATGTACAAAAAACTAGAGTATGAAATAACACAAGTAACCAGCATAGGAGAGTGAGAGGGAAGACTGAGTGAAGAAAGGTCACTGGGAGGCTTCCTTGAGGAGGTATCATTTGAATTAGGCTTTAAAGGATGGAAAGGAATTCAGAAAACAGGGGTCTAATGAAGGAGGAGGAAGGTATTTTTTTTTTCTATTTCTAATTCTGTACTTTTGGGTTATCTATTTAGTTGTCTCCGCTTTGAGGGATGTCCCTAAGCTCTCAGCTCATTTACAAAGCAGAAGTGCCTGACAAGTCCTTGAGTTTGGTAAGCAATCCAAATCTTCAAAGCTTAGGTTCTTAAATTCTACTTCCTTTCCCAAGGTCTCTTTGTTCATGTGTGTCAGCATGGGATTTAGAAATTGCCCAAATTGTTGGGGTGGTAGCAGCCACAGATAACAAATCTCAAAGTAGTTCATGGAATCATGTGGGTACTCATCACCCAGGTGTCCCCAAAGAAAGAGGTCTTCTGACAACCTTCCCCAGAGTTTTATACATTAAGAATGATAGACAAGGAAGGGGTTGTCAACACTGTCAAATGCTTCCAGGAGCTCAAGAAAGAGGAGGATCAAAAAAACGAAATGTGGCAGTTAAGTCACTTAGGATGACCCTGTTGAGCTCAACCATTGAGGGTCAGTGGGGAGCTTTAAGTCAAGCCTGTGGGGCATACAGGCTATCCTTTAAGTCTTACTGCCGTTTGAAGGTTTAATAACTCCGATTCTTCTTTGCTCAGTTTCCTTCCTGGATGAAGTCTGGGTCTGAGCCTGAGATAGCACAGGGAATTGTTGTGGGACACACACAATTGCCTGTACACAATAGCTTCTATTTTTTTCTCTCTTATAGCTACAATCAATCAGCAAGTATTTATTTATTAAGCATCTACTATTAATAAATACCTACAGCAAGGCACTGGGTGGTGAGGATAAAAAATAAAAACACCAAAAGGAAACAATCCTTTTCTTCCAAGGGTTTACACTCTCTTGGAGGAGACAACATGTTGTGTGTGTGTGTATGTGTGTGTATGTGTGTATGTATGTATGTATGTGTGTGTGTGTATGTGTATGTATGTGTGTGATGCACTGTCTTACCTTAAGCCCTGGCCAGCACAAATAAAGATTGGCTTTCTGGGTGAGGACCTCTTAATGATTCCATTAATTCTCCCTCTCTCTCATCAGGGTCAAAGTTGACCTGCAGGTTTCTGACCTTTCTCAGCTTATGAACAAGTGAATGAAAAAGTCATTTATTAAGCATTTACCATGTGCCAAGCACTGTGCTAAGTACTGGGAGATAGAGAAAAGTAGTTCATTCTGTGCTCTCAAGAGCTCACCTTCTACAACACATTTAAGAGATTTCACTTACAAATCATATGGAAAGGCCCCATGGCCCTGAGGTTGAATTGGCAAAGCAGATGGCAGTGTATCTCCTTTACTGTTATTTTCACTGATAAAATCATATCATTTTGTGATGTTGTATTATTTGACAGTTTCAAGAATTTTGGTGACAAAGATTTTCTTTTCTGGACCTCTAATAGCTGTGGTTATAGCACCTCCAAAAGTGGTTGCCAGTTATCTCCATCAGGATTGCTTTCCTGGATGATGGCCGATGGGGCTGGTCTGGAAGCAAGGCTGACGGTTTGGGGGCTGGAGTAGAGAGAGATGACATCCTGATCCCATGAACATGTTGCTTGGTGTCGGGATAGAATTGGAACCCAAACCCTCACTTCTGGCTCCCTTAGACATGGTTGACTTCTTGGACAATTTGTCATATGCCTCGGGCTGCTCCATCCATGCTAATTTGCCTTTCCTTGTGATAGTTGGGTTTTAAATCCAGGTGCCATTTATTAACCTACATTCATTTTCATTTATAAAATTATGTGGGCCTTTATAGCACACTTGCAAAGACAAATAAATCCCTGCCTCACATGACTCAATTTGTTGTTGTAAACTGACACTTCTGTGTCATAATCACCTTTCTCTCAGATGGTTATGGCTATAGCTGTTAGGAATTTATTAGAGACATTTTATAATGTGCTTTACAAGATGTTGTTTGAGGCTGTGCTTTGTTTATGGGAGTGTGTGTGTATGTGTGTGTGTGTGTATGCGTGTGTGTGTGTATGCGTGTGTGTGTGTGTATGCGTGTGTGAGTGTGTGCCAGGACATAACTGAAGAATACGGCTGACCAACAAGAGCTTAATTTTATTTGACTAGATGGTAAGTATATTTCAGGGTGGTTTTTAAATGAATTTAACTCTTTTTCATTCCTCCCTCAATTCAAACCCTAATGTAGCTGGGAAAACCTTGATCTCTCACTTCTGCAATATTATTGATCTTCTGAGGCATGTGTAGGGGTGCAGACATCAAGGAGATTTTAAGATAAGACTGGGGCTAACAGGACTTTTATAGCTGGTGAAATCAGAAAACTTCATTCTAGGGCAAACTTCCTCTCTCTCATCTCTTTTCTCTTCTCTCTCTGTCTCTGTCTCTTTTCTATTTCTCTTTGTTTTTTTCTGTCTGTCTGTCTCTCCCTCCTTACCTCCCCCACCACAGGAAGGGGGTAAGTAGAACAGAGAAAGGATTTAGTGGTCAGTGCTTCTTTCTGGGGAAAAATGTGGATCCATGAGAAGTTTGTTCACCCCTTCCTGAGAGGAGTATATATGGTATGATTTGGGGAATCCAAATGAAAAATCATAAAATAAAATAAAAGGTGACATTTTAAAGGTTATTTCATCCATTCTTCTGCTTCCTATTCAAAGAATACATAAATGAATTAGAGCTTTTAATAACTCTTTTATTGATAACCTTTTAAAAAATCGACCATAGGGCAACTTTTTATTTTCATCAACACAGAAAATGTAACCGATTTAAAGGATGCAAAGGAGTGCATGTACAGATATGTCAAAATGAAGTAGTTGTTATTCTCACCATACCAATTCCACTAAAGGTTAAGCTCCTTTGTGGGATTATTGAACGGATATTCACATTCACCTTGGATATGGACCTTAGTCTTGTGGGAGATTTACAAATGTGGTGGCTTAGCAAGGTCCAGAAATCCCAGGCAGTCATGGTGTAGCTTTGCTTCTCCAACTACAGGACAATTCTTTTGTGGGTTGCCCTCTGCTTTGAGAGGCACTATAAGAATATTTTGTCACTCTGAACTGCTAGTGATCTACTTGGGAAGGCAGGAATCCTGGAACTCTTGAACACATGCGCTATCCCCAAGGTTGGAAATGTCTAGTTCTCAGGATCACTAATTGATGATCTATGCCAAGAAAAGTAAAGCGGCCAAGAAATGTCCAGAATAGGAACCAGATCTGAGGCTTATCAGGGCAGTTTCCCACCACTATGCTTCCCACACACTATGGGTGTGCTTCTGACTTAAATAATTGATGCCAGAGGGAAGGAGGCAGAGAGAAGGTCTTACTTCTCTCTCTTGGCTATATTCAGATTTAAAAGCATCCCTGCTTCATAGCCCCCACCACTTTACCAAGAGGCAAAAAATATGTTTCATTTTTAGGTTTCTGATTGCTCATTACAATTAATCAGAGTTCAGCTTGGTCTTATGGTTCTTTCATTTACATTATTGCATTCATTGAGTATATTAGCATCATAGGTTTAGATATATTCATGAGCACGTTGTATGTAGAACATAGTCTTCTTGAAGCCAAGGATGATATTTCTCAATGAAAAGTATAAAGCCTTGCACATAGTATGTACTCAGTAAAAAACTGATTGAATTGGTTTTTTTCCATCAGGAAGCAGCTTGGGATCACCGAAAGCATGTAGAAATGTCTAAACATAGACCAGTGTGTTCTCTTCCTCTTTCACTTTTGTATCCACATTGTTGCTCACCCATAGTGCTTGATATAAAATGATGGACTGATCTTAGTCATCTACCTGCCTGTCATAACCTGATAAGCATTTGTCATCCCCTTGGCTTTTCCAGTGTGGAAACTGGGCAGATCTGTTTTTGTAGTGGTGGATCTTATTGAAGAAGTCATGTAGAATTTGCTGGTTTGATGCAATTTTATTGCATCCAATAGGAGAGCCTCCTCACCCAAAAAGAATCCATTCCATTTGGATAATCATAGTATAGCTAACATTTATATAACATTTACTATATGTCAGGCATGGTGCTGAGTGCTTTACATATATTTATTTAGATATATTACCCAATATTCACAATAGTCCTATAAACTAAGAGCTATTAGAATTCCCATTTTACAGTTGAAGGAACTGAGGTAGAGGTTAAGTGACTTGCCTAGGGTCATGTAGCGTCTGAGGTCAGGTTTGAACTCAGGTGTTCTTGACTCAAGGCTCAGAGCTCTAGCCGCAGCATTGTCTAGCTGCTTCTGTGTAGGACATCATTTATGACAGTGGTGAATACCTTTGATTGGCATATGTTTCCCTTTTTAAATGCTTTGCTTGTCTTCCTCATCTCTCTCCATCTTTTTCATAAACATACCAAGGAAGACTTGGGCAAATGCTTCCCCCAAATCTAGGCAAATTATATTTACATATTTTCCTGATCTACCAGTCTGGTAACCCTGTCAAAAAAGGAAATGACCTACTCTTGATGAAGCCATATTAGTTCTATGTTCTGTCACAAACAAAACTAGGATCTTGATCTCATCATCTCACCTAAACCACAATTTCATCACTGCTGTCAATGGGACTCAATGACACTCTTTCTGCACCCCTGGGGGATCAATCATGATTACATATTATTTTGGGCTGGGCCTGACTCAGCCCACTTTCCTGGTAATTAAGGTTTAATATTGGAACCAAACTAGATATTGGCATTGCTCATTCAGCAATTAGCAATAGGAGATTTAGTTAAACACAGCAGAAGAAGGATATTCAACTAGGATAGTTAGTGAGGATAGCTTGCATAGATTCAATTGAATGACACTCTTTTGCCTGAGTTGCCTACACTGATCCACCAGCCAAGCATAGGAGAGAGTACCTGGAGTTCCTCATGGCTGTTTTGTACTCAGGCAACCAGGAAGTGATGTCAACAGTCCCCTGAGCCAAACAAGTCTTGAGGATATTCTCAAAACCTTTCAAAGAAAAACTGGTCTAACTTGCATAGGGTTGGGGATGAGGATATCACTTCTACTACAGAAAAGTCTGCCTGCATGTTTCAGTTTTTCTGCAATAATGCGGTCTTTCCTTGGAACTCTCTTGCTTAAAGACCAATGCCAAACCAGTAACCACAGATGGGTAAATCTGTATTAATGTCAGCTTTGGAAGCACCACATTGAATAAGACTTCATTTGGTTCTACTGAGTCAAATGCTTTAAAATTCCCTTCCCTTCCCTTCCTTTCCTTTCCTTTCCTTTCCTTTCCTTTCCTTTCCTTTCCTTTCCTTTCCTTTCCTTTCCTTTCCTTTCCCTTTGTTTCCTGGAATCCACCATGGGAAGATAAGTTGTCTATTTCTCATGTTTTCATGAAGGATATTTTCAACACATTCATAGACCAATCTCATAAAGATTTTATAGAGATAAAAAATTAGACTCTTGGGAGGATCTGGCTTAGTTGGGTTTTAGGCCAAATTTTTCTGCAAACTGGTTTTCTCTTCTAACATTCTTGGCCTTTTTGTGACATTCATAGTTTTCATAATTTGAAGTGACATCCCTCATAATTTTCCACCCTCCTTTTCTGTACCACAAAAAAGTTTATATTCTTAAATCAGGAATTTTTAACCTTAATATTTTGATAACAATTAGTCAATATAATTGGCTTCTTTTGTAATCTTATATGTTTTATTTTATGCACTGAAAATGTTATCCAGAGGCTTTATAAGGAGTTTGTCTCACAAAAAAGGTTAAGATCTCTGGTTTGAAATACAAAAATGTCCTTTGATTTTGAAATCGAAGTTGGCTCTTTTCTTGTCATGGACATTGTTTGTTGGCTGAAGTTGCTTAGGGCTTATTGTAGACATAACTTTATACCAGTTAAACCTCTCTGGGGAATAGTGGTAATCAGAATCATCATCTTTTACTTTCTCCTTTGGGACCCAACTCTCCAAAAAAAGGCCCAATTAAGCCAATTCATTCCAAGAACATTTTCTAGAAGTTTTTCAGGGCTTTCCTATTCCACCTGGGAGTTCTCAAGTTCTGCTCATGTTCATTGTGTATTGTACATATACTCTTGGCAGGAACCCTCCTCCAGGGCAGCCTCCACAAATGGGCCAGGAAATTTGCCAGAAGCCAACTGATGGAGCATTTCATTGAGCAATACCAACAAAATGTAACTAACAAGAGAAACTTTGCCATACAGTATGGGAAATAATTTCCCTTACAAATTACTATGCCAATGGGAAGACCAGAAGGAATGCCAGTGTTTTCTCTTTTCTTCAGTCTCCCTATCCTTCCATGTTGGGTAGATGCTCTGGAGACCCTTTAAGAGGACTACACTTATTTACTTCTGAAACATTTCCCTGAACATCTCCTTGCCACATAAAGCATGGTTTCAAGGAGATTGGCATGATGGCTGTCTTAAGTTGTCATCAGAACAGCTCTCCAAGGCCTTTCTTTGCCTCCTCATCTGCCTTTTGGCCAAGCCCTCCATCTGCCTCCATCCCTGTCAGTCACAGCTTCACATTTAACTTTCTATCTTGTTGCCTCTCCCCATCCCTAGGAATTTTTTTTCTTTTACTGCTAGTAAGCGATCATTTCCTGCTTAGGCTGAGTATTTGGCAACTATTCTTTCATGTTTTTTAAAAAAATTTTGTTTTAGCCAAAATGTCTGGACCTCAGACCTAGGTGAATGTTATTAATCTTTTAGAGGTAGACAGCCTAAGTCATGTGCCTGAATAGCCTGGGAGCTATTCATCATGTATTTTGCTTTATCTTTTTCACCTTTTTCATGTCTTTATTTGGTAAGAGCCAAAGTGCTCCTTAGGTAGACACTATAGGTTATTTCCTCATCCTTTTTCACAGAGGCTCTCTGCTCATGACTTGCGTCTGGGCTAAGCTAAGTGACTTTTCACTCTCCTGTGACTCAGAAGGAAGGTAGTGTGATCTCCTCACTTTTTCATATACTGTGATTTTTTGAGGCTAAAGAGTAAACATCTCTTAGCTGATGCTTTCATCTCCCATCCTGCCCTGCTTTGCAAATTGACTTTAAGTTTTAACAATACTCAGAGGCACTAAAATACTGGTGAAGAGAGCAAGCAGCTAGTCCTCTGTCAATATTTCTGTCATTGAAGCAAAACTCTTGCTCCCCTTAAAGATGACACTGTAAGAATAACAAGCCAACAGATCTGTCAGCATTTTTGTAATAAACTATTTTCCTCCTTAATGACTCTAGAGTCTTTGTGCCTGATGCGCAGGAAGACCTGAGTTCAAATCCTGCCATAGATACTTCCTTAATAGTGTGACCCAGGGCAAGTCATATAACCTCTTCCAGTCTCAGTTTCCTTATCTGTAAAATGTAGGTAATAATAGCACCTGTTTCACAGAGTTGTTAGGATCAAATGAGATAATATGCGTAAAGTGCTTTGCAAACCTTAAAATGATATGTAAATGCTAGCTAGCTATTATTAAAATAATAAAAGGAACTCCTGAGTTTTCACAAATGGTTGTCTATAAAAGATCATATATTCATAGCTGTACAATTGACTGAGAGGTACAGGGAACTGAAGAGTCTTTTGAGGTTTTTTTTTGGGAGAATGGTAAGAAATAATTGG
The DNA here is from genome assembly GCA_028658325.1 of Potorous gilbertii. Classification (NCBI taxonomy): domain Eukaryota; kingdom Metazoa; phylum Chordata; class Mammalia; order Diprotodontia; family Potoroidae; genus Potorous; species Potorous gilbertii. The sequence goes on along the minus strand of CM053769.1, from coordinate 203,725,585 downwards.
ATTTGGTAGAACGATACATAGTCAAGGAGGTGTATCCTTTACATCTATTAATATTATATCAGAGTCTTTGAGAAATACAACTGCAAGATAGCTTCATTCAGTGTTCTTCTGATTTACTTCAATTCAATATGTATTCATTAAGCACCTACTGTGTGTAGAGGCAGCCAGGTGGTGTATTAGATAGAGTGCCAGACATGGAGTCAGGAAGACTCATTTTCATGAGTTCAGATCTTGTTTCAGACACTTATTAGCCGTGTGATCCTGGGCAAGTCACTTAACTTTGTTTGCCTCAGTTTCTTCATCTGTAAAATAAGCTGGAGAAGAAAATGGCAAACCACTTCATTATCTTTGCTAAGAAAATCCCAAGTGGGATCATGAAGATTTGGACCTGACTGAAATGACTGAACACCTAGCAATTTGTTAGGTGTTGTTACAAAGACACAAGATTATATAGTCCTAGTCCTTATGAAGCTTACCTTGTTCTGACAGATTATTGAATCTACTTGCTGATGTATGAAGTCTTGTGATTTGAGGATGGATAGATAAGTAAAAACTGGAGAATTCAGGGGAACCTTCATGAAGGAATTGGTGCCTGAGTCACATTGAGAAGAAAGAGAAGGATTCTGAGAGGGGGACATGAAGACATGGGAGATACTGAAGCAAGGGTATAGCTTGTGCAAATGTGCAGAAGTAGGAGATGGCATACCAAATTCAGGAGAGAATTGGATAGGTGGTCCATTTTGGCTAGACTGTAAATATATGGGGAGTAAATGTAAACAGGACTGGAATGGAAGGTTGGATTTAGATTTAATGCCCAATTAAAGAGTTTGTATATGACTTACCCTAGATCACATTGCTAAGAAAGTGTCTGAAATAGGATTTGAATTCAGGTCTTCCTGAGTACAGTGTTCTATCCTTTCCTCCACCTAACTGCTAAATTTTTTTTTTTACCAAAATTACAAAATAAATGTGTAGAGGTAATTCTTATAAAATTTATAGAAAGGAGGAAATAAATATGAGTGAGTAGATGAAATGACAAATCATCAAAGACTTTTGAGCAGTGGAGTGACAGGGTAGGAATATGAAGATTATTTAGGCAATGGTGTGGAGGATGATTTGGACAGGGGAAAAATCTGGAAGCAAGGGTAAATTAGGAAGTTAATATGAGGTGATGAGGGTTTAAATTACGGTTGTAACCATTAAGAAATGGATGGATCAGAGAAAACCTATGGAAGTTGACTTGACCAGTGATTTGTCTGTGTTGGGGGTAGGTGAGGGAGAGGAAAGAGCCTAGCAATTAAATATTTACTAAGTATCTTCTATGAGCTGCTTGGTACTAGGTGTTGATATAAGTACAAAGAAAGAGACAGTCCCTACAAACAAGTATACATATTCTCTCTCTCCCTCCTTCCCTCCCTCCCTCCCTCTCCCTCCCTTTCTCTCTCTCTCTCTCTCTCTTTCTTTCTCCCTCTCTCCAAATAAACATATAGTATATACATACATATAAATTAATATATATACATTTAAATACATATATTGAATAATTACAACAGTATGTGTTCATCCTTCATTACTGAAGAAGACTATATCATCAGAGAGATGATGACATGACTTGCATTTGACTTTGTTTTGAGTGAAGGAGGGCTGTGCAGGTCACCAGCCTCACTTCTCCTTCAGAGCCATCTGAATCCAGTGATCAGGATGACTGGAGATGACCCAGGATGAGACAATTGGAGTTAAGTGACTTGCCCAAGGTCACACAGCTAGTGAGTATCAAGTGTCTGAGGTAACATTTGAACTCAAGTCTTCCCGACTCCTGCACTGGTGCTCTATCAACTGCACCACCTAGCTGCCCCTGAATAATTACAACTATAAAGAGATTAAAGACAAGGTCATTTGGGAGGGAGTTATTAGTGGAATCAGGAAAGACATCATGCAAAACATGGTCCTTGAGATGTACCTCAAAGGAGAAGAAGGACTCTGTGAAGCTGAGGTAAAGAGAGAGTATATTCTGACCATGTGAGGTGACCAGTGGAAGGAGATGGAATGTCATGCATGAGGAAAGGAAGAGGACTGGATCATAGAGTGCAGGAAGGGGAATAATATGCAATGATCTGGACAGATAAATTGGGACCAGGCGGTGAAGGGCTTTACAAGGTAAACAGAGGAGTTTATAGTTTATCCTACAGGCAATTGGAAGTTGCTGGGGTTGGTTGAGTAAGGGCGTCACATGGTCAGATCTGATTTTAAGGAAAATTACTTTGGCAGGTGTGTGTAGGCGAGACTGGAGGGGTAAGAGACTTGATGCAGAGATACTAGGAAACTGTTGTAATAATCTAGGCAAGAAGAGATGAGAGGCTGAACTAAGTGGGAGTAGAGAGAAGAGCTTGGATGCAAGAGATGCTCTGAAAGTAGAAATGGAAATATTTGGCAACTGGTTGAATGAATGGAGTGAAGAGTCAAGGATGATGCTGAGATTATGAAACTGGGGTACTGGAAGGATAGTGGTGCCTTTGACCAAAATTGTTGCTATGTTTGTCCTTTATTGCCAAAGAAGACCACACCATAAGAGAAATGATGACATGACTTGCCCTTGACTTTGTTTTGAGTGAAGGAGGGCTGTGCAAGGTCACCAGCCTTAATTTTCCTCCGAAGTCATCTGGTTTCAGTGGCCAGATATTCTTCAGGATGATTGGAGATGACCCAAGATTCAATGGGTATTCAGGTAACGCCCATTCAGTGAATAGGCCTATTCAAGAAGTAGTCAGAGGATAGCCCTTTTAACGAAGCAAAGAAAAATAACTAAATCAGACTGTGAGGGAAACAGTTAACAGTTACTATTGATAATCATTCTTAAGCCAGGAGGGTCAGAAAAACAGCCCTTAAGTGGAGCTTGGGCAGGGTGGTACAGTCTATGGGCTTCAGACTGCTGTAGGTTTAATGTTTTGGGAAAGGAAATGAAAGGGGAGGAAAGGAAAGTATATAGTCAGTAAACCCCAAGTTACCTGGGCATCTTCTGACCATCCAAATTTACCTTCCTTTGGATAGGAGAAGGAAGGGGAGGGGGCGACAGACAGGAGAAGAGGAACTGAGTTACTTAGCTAGCTGGGTCCTCGTTCAGGCAGCTGTCAGAAATAAGGACACTTGGAAGAGGAGAAAAGGTAATGAATTCAATATTAGACATAAATTTGAGGTATTTTCTGGATATCCAACTTGAAGTATCCAATAGGCAATTGTTCATACAGGACTAAAGTTCAAGGGAGAGACTAGCTGTGTATACATGTACACACACATACATGTACACACACTCTACTCCAGTGTATTCTATACACTGCTGCTAAAGTAATTTTCTTTAAGTACACATCTTACCTTGTGACTCCATTACTCAATCAATTTTAAAGTCTTCCTGTTGCCGCAAGTATAAAATATAGAGCCTTTTAAAAAGTTTTTAAATATATATTCAAACATATGCACATATGTGTATATTTTTGTGATTCATCTGCATAGAGATGAGAGACAAATCTATAAAATTGATAGGATTTCTAGGAGTGATAGAGGGAGAAGAGAAGAGGGCTTAGGATAGAACCTTGAGGGAACACTCATCCTTCGATGGCCTGATATGGACAACGAGGTAGCAAAGGAGAAAGAGAAGGAAAAATCAGAGAGACTGGAGGTGAAGTAGGAGAAAGGAGTGTGAGGAAAATTGAAAGAAGAGAGTATCCAGGAGGAGAAGGTACTAAACAACATCAAATACAGCAGAGAAATTGAGAAGGATGAAAACTTAGACAAGACCATTGGTTTACCCATTACCGGTAACTTGGGAGAGAATATTTTTTGTTGAGCTAGATTGTAAAGGGTTGATGAGTGAATAAAAGGAGGCAATTATAAAAAAGTTTGTTAAGGAGTTTGGGCTGATAAAGAAAGGAGAGAGATAGGATAATAGTTAGGAACTTCCATTCTATTCAAGGAGTCTATATGTCTGTACCACCATTTCATGAGGGTCCCCTACAAGGTACCCTTCTTTCCCCATATTTCTCCTCACTGTTTCCATTCCCTCTTTATTTGTTTTCTTCATTTATTAGAATGTAATGGAAGGGAAATCTTAGTTACTTGTATTTGCACTTAAGCACTTAAGATAGTGTAGGTCCTTAATACATACTTTATGTATCTACTTATATACATATGAAGCATATATAGGATATAACATAATACTAACAATAGTAATTAGCATTTAATACAGTCCTTTAAGTTTTAAGTTTTGCAAAGCTCCTTCCAAATTTTTCCTCCTTTGGTCTTCAAAATTTTGGGATGATTTATATCCATTTTACAGATGAGGAAACTGAGGTAGTCAGAGGTTGAATGATGCGTCCAGGGTCGCATAGCTATAAAGTGTCTGGAATAGGATTGAATTAACTTCTTTCTGACTCCAAGTTCAGGAAATGTGCCACCTAGGAGTTTTAGAAGAGATCAGTCACATCAGCACCTGGGGTAGGAGTTGGGCAGGTCTGTGACCAATAACTCCAGAAGTAGCTTTCCCAGCTGCTACCAGGGGAGCTAAAAATACTCGATTTATCCTGCCATAGTAAGACCAGCAATGATGGTTCAAAGTTACTTTCTGTAAGTGAGAATTTTGAGTATCAATTCCATTGCAGATTTTCCTCCCCTCACCAGCCTGAATCAGCCCCAGTTTCCATGTTTCAGCCCCTGACTCCTTCCCCGCAATGCCTGGTCCTGAGAGATCCAGAGAAGGACTCTATAAAAATCCACTGGATTTTGCTGGCTCTATAAAAACCCACTCAAGTCTTGACTTATATAGAGTGTTGGAGTTTGGTGTTGCCTTGAGAAAAATGAATTGGTCTAAATAAAAAAAGTTAAATGAGTAACCTTAAACCAGAGTTCCATCTCCTTCTTGGAGTCTTCTCTGAATACCCCATCTTCCAGTGGTCTCTCCTTTCTCTGGGCTTCCCCAGAATTTATATTTGGTACCACCTTGGCATGTTCTTGTGTGATAACAATACTATTTTTACATTTATTCAGTGTACTAAAAAACAAACAAAAAACCTTTTTCAAAGTACTTCACATCCAATATCTCATTTAATACTATCTTGTCTAGCTCTTGATTGTGTCACATGCATTAGGTACTCTGTTCCCCTTGGGGTACTGAGGGACAAAGATTACTTCCTCATCTGGATTTTAGGGTCACAAGGGCCCCACCATACATATCACTTTCTCTAACTCTTCTCTTTGACCTTATAACTTATAATGATATTCATCACCCCCCACATACTACTCACCTAAATCTTGCCCATATTAAAATCTTGCCCATTTAAAAAATACCACTCAAACTCCATTTTCTCAAGTCATTTCAACAAGTATCAGTCAAGTGCCTACTATGCGCCGGGTACTACAGATTACCTTGTGAGGGTAAGAATTTTTTCAAAATTCTAGGTGAGGGCATTGGACTGGGAAATTATTCCCTATCCTTTGGATATGCCTTCCTTTGTGTTGTGTCCTTTTTTTAGCCTTGATGAACCAGAGTCCTGTGAGTACAGAGCACTTATCCACCTTAGCCTCTTCTCAAGAAAACAGACCTTCATGCCATGGGAGAATGTCTTCTCTCCTCCCCATCCCTTCCCTCCAATGAAAAAAAAAGTGGGACAATACATTTTGTTTTGGCAGAACAATTGCTTCTCGATAAATATCCCCTCATGGTACTTTCTCTTTAAAAACCACTAATCAAAACCATGTGGTATTGAGATTATAACTGATAGAACACGTAACATATTTTTATAGTTTATTTTTTTTTAAACAGAGAGAATGGGTATTTTATTATCAGTCATCTGGGTAGTCATTGTATGTGTCATGCCATATGAAGTCCTTAGGGCATAAGTAGTGAGATTACCAGGTTAAAAAGTATGAACAATTTAGCCAACTTTTTCTTGCATAATTTCAAATTGTTTTCTAGAATAGCAGGACTGATTTCCAGCTCAATCAATAGCATATTACTGTGTGTTTACTTCCATTAGCAATCCAACATGAGGTATTTCCATCTTCACCATATTTATTAATTTGATGGGTGTAAATTGATACCTCAGGATTGTTAAATTTTTATTTCTTTTATTAGAGACTTAAAGCATTTTTTCCTACATTTTTTGATCATTTACATTTCTTCTTTTGAAAATTGCTTGTTCATTTCCTTCTTTCTCACAGCAAGTGCCATCCCACTGAGATTATTTTCCATCTACTCTGCATATCATTTAAATACAGAGTTATTTGCATGTTTTCTCCCCCATTAGAACTGAGTTCTTCGATGGCAGGGACTTTTGCCATTCACTGTATCCTCTGTGTTGAGCACAGTGCCTAGCACATAGTATGACTTAATAAATATTTGATTGACTTTCCTGTTGAGGAATTGGTCTTACAGGTTTTGATAAATTCTCTTTTGATTTTGGATGTCAGATTTTCATGTGAGATGTTTCATGTGAGGAATTTCCCCCCAGATCCACAACTTATTTTCTCATCTTGTGTGCTTTGATTTTATTTGTGCAAAAGTTTTTTAATTTTAGGTAACCCAAGTTGTACATTTTGCTTTATTAATCTACTCTATTCCTTGTCTGGTTATGAATTCCTCCTCTCAAGCACTGTTGTGAAAGATAATGACCCTCTTTTTTTTGATGATATGACCTTTCTATTTAGTTTTCTTATCCTTTTCAAATTCATTGTGGACTAAGATGTTTTATCTTAAGGGATTCTTAACCTGGGGTCCACTGATCCTCAGCAGGTCCATGACAGATTTCAGGCGATCTGTGAACCCAGATGGGGAAAGAATTTCATTTTTATTTTCATTAACCTTTAATTTAAAATTTGACATTTCCTTAAATTATGACCTAAAAGAAAACCTTTTATTTTCAGAAGACTTGACTAGACTGCCGAGTGGATCCATGACAAGAAAGTATTAAGAAAGTGACATAAATCAAATTCACCCTAACTGCTTTCTATCTTTCCCAGTATCTCTCATCAAATAAAGAGTCCTTCCTCCAATAATTTGTATTCTTGGTTTATTGAATCCAAGATTAACTGCTGTGTTCATTTGCTTGTAGTTTTGCTTATGTTGTCTATTTCACTACTTTCTAAAGAGTAATTCTTTCAGTTCAGTAACTTAAAACTTTCCTCATTTCTTTGAGTGGTTCCTCTTGTCCTCCATGACCCATACTCTGGTCATGAGTATACAGGCAGGGAATTAGCTTGAGCTTTCAGTTTAGTTTACCGAGGCTTTGGAGGCTAATTTGTACAGCCAAAGGTAGCATCCCCTTGGGGGAGGTCAGAAGCCATTGGCTTGTAGTTCACTAGGAACTTGTAGCTCACCAGAAACTTGTAGTTCACCAGGAACTAGGGTTTGGGGGATGGGCGATAAGGAGAAGTAGACTGTATGGCTCTCCAAACTGTCAAATGTCTTTTTCCTTTGCTCTGCTTCTCCTATTGCCTTTCTTCTCCCTAGTCCTCCACCCTTTTGGAGGATACACTGCATTAGGGGAATTGGCAGTTACAGGACTCACTGTGATGCTTCTTCTCCCTGTCAGCACTTTGAGATAATTTGAGATGCTGGAGGCTAGATTAGGGCAAAGCCTCTCACCTCTCATTCTTGATGGATATGGCCTTGGAGAACCTCACTCTGGGCTCCTCCATAGTGTACTGAAGGAAGCTGTCAAGCAAGTATTCCAAGAAATCTCCCTCGCCACAAGTTTGTATCACGTTCATGTTCTTTGATCCTTCCCTCCTGACTTCAGTCTTATAGTATAATTCATCTGTTTCCCTGTTAGAGCTGGCTTTGGAGTCAAGAAGACCTGAGTTCAAATCCAGCCTCAGGCACTTACTAGCTGTGTGAACTTGTGCAGGTCACTTACCTTCTGTCTGCTTCAATTTTCTTAACTGTAAAGTGAGGACAAGCATAGCATCTACTTCCCTAGGTTGTTGTGAGCATCAAATAAGATAATATTATAAAGCATTTGTTACAATGCTTGGAACATAGTAGACACTTAATAAATATTATACTATCAGTGCCTTTGATTTTCCTTAATTTCTGTTCCTAAGAGCATTTTTGACTTGGGTGCTAGATTTAAATGGGGCTTAAAAAGTAAGATATGCTCTTGGCAAAAATAAGGTTGCCAAAAAATGTTTTAATTGGCAAGTCCATTGACTTTTTTCAGACCATTTTATTTTTCCCAGTTACCTGAAAAGTAAAAGCAGTGGTAAAGGGGAAAATATCCTTGTATTTGCTAAAGCTATAAAACTATTTTAAGATATACTGCCCTGTTACTAAATTGGGATTGTAATTTGAATTGAATTGAAAAGAATCTTAAGAGGAGGGGAGCCAAGATGGTGAAACAGAAAAATGGACCTGCTCTAGCTCTCCCCTCATATCCCATAAAATACCTGTAAAAATTACTGAACAAATTCTAGAGCAGCAGAAACCACAAAACGACAGAGTGAAAGAGATTTCCAGCCCAAAATAGCCTGGAAGGCTGACAGGAAAGGTCTATTGCACCAGGATTGGAGCAGAACACAGACCAGTCTTGGCTGAGCAGCACTGCATGGCACTGGAGCAGACTTCAGAGCATGGAATCCTGGGTAACAGTTGCAGTTCCCAGATTTCTCAACCCACAAATGCCAAAGACAGCTTCAAAGATCTGTAAGAAAGCTCTTTCACCTGGGAGAGAGGGGTGTATTGTCTGACTCCAGTCCCAGCCCCAGGCCAGCAACAGCATCCGTTTTTGGAGCCCTCTGCCTAAAGACCCTGGGGGAATTGAGCAGCTGACCTGAGTCTCAGTTCTGAGTGCCAGTCTGGAGGTGAGGAGGAGCACAGGCTTGGCATAGGTGGTGGCAGATGTGGCAAGGGAATCCAACTCTCAGATCCTGGGCAGAAAAGAATGCTTGTGGTTGCTCCCAGACCAGAACACAGGCCAGGAGAGGAGTAAACTCCTCTCCCTTGATTGTGCCACCTTAGAGGAACTGAGAAGTTACAGGTCTCTAGAGTATACCCTCCACTTGACAAAAGATTCAAAAGTCAAGTAACTGGCTGGGAAAAGGCCCCAAAATGGGAAAAAATGACTATAGAAGGTTACTTTCTTGGTGAAAAGGTATTTTCTTGCATCCTTTTGGATGAGGAAGAACAAAGCATACCATCAGAGGAAGACATAAAAGTCAAGGCTTCTACATCCAAAACCTCCAAAAAATATGCAATGATCTCAGGCCATGGAAGAGTTCAGAAAGGATATTGAAAGTCAAATAATAGAGGTGGAGGAAAAATTGGGAAGAAAAATGAGAATGATGCAAGAAAATCATGAAAAGTGAATCAACAGTTTGACTAATGAAGACCCCAGAAATGCTGAAGAAAATAACACCTTTAAAAATAGACTCAGCTAAATGGCAAAAGAGGTCCAAAAAGCCAGTGAGGAGAAGAATGTTTTAAAAAACAGAATTGTTCAAATGGAAAAGGAGGTTCAAAAGCTCACTGAAGAAAATAGCTCTTTAAAAATTAGAATGGAGCAGATGGAAGCTAATGACTTTATGAGAAACCATGAAATTATAAAAAACCAAAAGAATGAAAATACAGAAAACAATGTGAAATATCTACTGGAAAATCAACTGACCTGGACAATAGATTCAGGAGAGATAACTTAAAATTTATTGGTCTATCTGAAAACCATGATAGAAAAAGAACTTAGACATCATCTTCCAAGAAATTATCAAGGAAAACTGCCTTGATATTTTTGGCTAGATCTATGCCTAGATATTCTAGAGGGTAAAATAGAAATGGAAAGAATTCTCTGACCACCTCCTGAAAGAGATCCCAAAAGTAAAATTCCTAGGAATATTGTAGCCAAATTCCAGAGTTCCCAGGTCAAAGAGAAAATGTTACAAGCAACCAGAAAGAAATAATTCAAGTACTGTGGAAATACAATCAGTATAACATAGGATTTAGCAGCTTCTACACTAAGGTTTCAAAGGACTTGGAATATGATATCCCACAGGTCAAAGGAGATAGGATTAAAACCAAGAATCACCTATCCAGCAAAACTGAGTATAATATTTCAGGGGGAAATAATGGAATTTCAATGAAATAGAGGACTTCTAAGCATGCTTGTTGAAAAGATTGAGCTGAATAGGAAATTTGACTTTCAAAAACAAGAATCAAGAGAAACATGAAAAGGAAAACAGGAAAGAAAAGTCTTAAAGAATTTATTAAAGTTGAGCTGTTTGCATTCCCACATGGAAAGATGCTATTTGTAACACATGAGACCTTTTTCAGTATTAGAGTAGTTAGTGGGAATATATATATTGGTTTGTATGGGTATGTATATATGTATGTGTATATTATATATGTATAGGTATGTATATGTGCATGGGTGTATGTGTGTATCTATGTATGTGTGTGTATATATATGTATACACACACACACACACACACACACACACACACACACACACATATATATATACACATAGACAGAGAGTACAGGGTGAGCTAAATATGAAGGGAGAATACCTAAAAAATTAAAATTTTGAATGGAATGTACTTGAAGTAAGAGAAAGAGAGTGGTAGAATGTAGCAAATCATCTCATATAGAAGAGAGAAGAAAAAGCTTTTTCAATGGATGGGAAAAGGAGGGAGATGAAAGGAAATAATTGAGCCTTAATCTCATGGGATTTGGCTTAAGGAGGGAATAACACACACAACTGAATATGGAAATCTATTTTACCCTGCAGGAAGGCAAGGGGGAAGGGAATAGGAGAGGGAAAATAATGGGAGGGACAGCAAATTGGGGAAAGGGATAATCAGAAGCAAACACTATTGTGCGAGGATAGGTCAAGGGAGAATATGGAATAAATGAAGGGCAAGATAGGACACAGGGTAATGTGGGTAGTCTTTTACAACATAACTATTATGGAAGTGCTTTGCATTGTTATACATGTATGACCCATATTGAATTGCTTGTTTTCTCAATGAGGGTGGGTGGGGAGGGAGGGAGAGAATATGGAACCCAAAGCTTTAAGAATGAATGTTAAAAATTGTTTTAGCATGCAATTGGAAATTAAGTTATACAGGCAATGGAGTATAGAAATAAATTTTGCCCCATGGGAAAATTTGATGGCAAGGTGGATGGAAGAAGGGTGGGTAATAGAAAGAAGGAGAGACTAGAGTAAGGAGTGGATGGGGTGCATGCTGTCCTGGGATGGGGGGGTCAAGAGAGATAGGGAGATAATTCTGAATTCAAATTCTCATGGAAGTGAATGTTAAGAACTGAAAAATAAATAAATTATATATTTTTTTAAAAAAGAAACTAATTTTAAACACCCCAGCATATTCATGTATATCCCAAAAGACTCCCTGACACCATCTTTTGTGACTTCTTTGTAACACTTGGTTTTGTTGACTTCGTTCTCCTTAATGCTCTTGTCCTATCTGGGTTTTAATATTATAGCTTTCTTTTGGTTGTCCTCTTATCTCCCTATCTGCTCCTCAGGATCCTTTGATAGGTCATCACCCATACTTCTTTTTGTAATTGTGAATATACCCCAAAACTGTATCTCCTACCCTTTCTTTCCTCTCTTTCTATAATCTTTCTTGGTCATCTCATCAGCTCCCAAGGGTTCAATTATTCAGATCTATATCCCTAGCCCTTGTGTCTCCATTGAGTTCCAGTACAGTATCATCAATTACTAGTTAATATTTATGATTGGATGTCCTGAAGTTATTTCAAACTCAACCTAACCTATCCAAAACAATTTATCATTATTGTTCCCTCTTCACCAAAAACTACCCCTCTTCCTAGCTTTCCTTTTATGATGCTGGGGGCACCACCATCCTTTCCAAATCTTTTATTAAAATGTCTAAGTTCTGCTTTTGTTCATGGACTTCATGTAGTCCAATAATTTTTAAATTTTCCCTTCTTGACTTATTTTCCAGGTCAGTTGTTTTTCTGACTATATGTATATCACGTTTTCTTCTTTTTCCCCTTCTTTTATGTTTTGCTATTTCTTGATGTCCCATGGAGTCATTAGCTTCCATCTACCCAATTCTAATTTTTAAGAAATTATTTTTGTCAGTGAGTTTTTGTGTCTCTACTTTTGGCCTATTCTGTATTTTAAGGAGTTCTTTTCTTCAAAGAATTTTTATGCCTTTTTAAAAAAACAATTAGATAAATTCTATCTTTTTAAAGATGTTATTTTCTTCCATAATTTTTCTGATGCTTCTATTACTGAATTGGCAATTCTCTTTTCTTAATTTTCTTGCATCACTCTCATCCTGCCCCCTTCCAATTTTTCCTTTACCACTTTTATCTCTTTGATTTTTCCAGGAATTCTAGCTAGACTTGTGACCAATTAGCATTTTTCTTTGAGCTTTTGCTTCTGTCTCTTTTCGTATTGGTATTTTCTTCTGAGTTTGCATTTTCATCTTCCTTTTCACTCCAGTAGCTTTTATGGTTAATTTCTTTTGTTGTTTGTTAATTTTTCCAGTCTACTTCTTGACTTTGAACTGTGAAGTTCAAATAGTTCAATAGTTAAAGTTGAACTCTGCTCACCTGAGGGTGTGGAGGCACTGTTTCAAGCTTTAGGCTTTTTCATGCTGCTATTTTCAGAGCTAATTGGGGGAAGGGTAAAGAGGTTTGTAAGTTTTTGGTGGATTCCAAGGTAGTGTGATCTGAGGAGAGGTGTGGTCACTATTCTCCTGATTTGAGCTTTGGTCTTCCTTTATTTTTGCTTCTTTTTTTTAATGTTTACTTATTTATTTTTAGTTTTCAACATTCATTTCCACAAAATTTTGAGTTCCAAATTTTATCCCCATCTCTCCCCTCCTCCCACCCCAAAACACCATGCATTCTGATTATCCCTTCCCCCAATCTGCTCTCCCTTCTTTCATACCCCTCTTTCCTTGTCCCCTTCTTCTCTCTTTTCTTGTAGGGCAAGATAGATTTTTATACCCCATTGCCTGTATTTCTTATTTCCCAGTCAAATGAAAAACAATTCTCAACATTTGTTCCTAATAATTTGAGTTCCAACATCTTTCCCTTCCTCCC
>CM053769.1:203689490-203712006 GCA_028658325.1 Potorous gilbertii | reverse complement strand
TTCTCCTTCCAATATATTTCTCTCTCACTCCTTAATTTTATTTTTTAGTTGTCATTCCTCCTTATTCAACTCGTGTGTGTGTGTGTGTGTGTGTGTGTGTGTGTGTGTGTGTGTGTGTGTGTATTCTCTCCAACTACCCAAATACTGAGAAAAGTCTGAAGAGCTACAAATATTATCTTTCCATGTAGGAATGTAAACAGTTCAACTTTAGTAAGTCCCTTATGATTTCTCTTTCCTGTTTACCTTTTCATGCTTCTCTTGGTTCTTGTGTTTGAAAGTCACATTTTCTATTCACTTCTAGTATTTTTATCAAGATTGCTTGAAAGTCCTCTATTTCATTGAATAACCATTTTTCCCCCTGAAGTATTATACTCAGTTTTTCTGGGTAGGTGATTCTTTGTTTTAATTCCAGTTCCTTTGACTTCTGGAATATCATACTCCATGCCATTTAATCCCTTAATGTAGAAGCTGCTAGATCTTGTGTTATCCTAATTATACTTCCACAATACTTGAATTGTTTCTTTCTAGTTGCTTGAAATAGTTTCTCCTTGACCTGGGAACTCTGGAATTTGGTCACAATATTCCAAAGAATTTCTCTTTTTGGATCTCTTTCAGGAGGTGATCAATGGATTCTTTCAATATTTATTTTTCCCTCTAGTTCTAGAATATCAGGGCAATTTTCCTTGATAATTTTATGAAAAATGATGTCTAGGCTCCTTTTTTTTTATCATGGCTTTCAGGTAGTCCCATAATTTTTAAATTGTCTCCCCTGGATTTATTTTCAAGGTCAGTTGTTTTTACAATGAGATATTTCACATAATCTTCTATTTTTTCATTCTTTTGGTTTTGTTTTGTAATTCCTTGGTTTCTCATAAAGCCATTAGCTTCCATCTGTTCCATTCTAATTTTTAAAGAACTATTATCTTCAGTGAGGTTTTGAACCTCCTTTTCCATTTGTCTAATTCTGCTTTTTAAAGCATTTTTTCTCCTCATTGGCTTTTTGGACCTCTTTTGTCAATTAAGTTAGCCTATTTTTAAAGGTGTTATTTTCTTCAGTATTTTTTTTGGGGGGGGTTCTCCTTTAGCAAACTGTTGACTTGCTTTTCATGATTTTCTTGCTTCACTCTCATTTTTCTTTCCAATTTTTCCTCCACCTCTCTTACTTGATTTCCAAAATCCTTTTTGAGCTCTTCTATGGCTTGAGATCATTGCATATTTTTTTTGGATGTAGAAGCTTTGACTTTTAGGTCTTCCTGTGATGATATGCTTTATTCTTCCTCATCCAAAAGAATGGAAGACAATACCTTTTCATCCAGAAAGTAACCTTCTATGGTCTTATTTTTCCCCTTTTTTGGGCATTTTCTCAGCTTGTTACTTGACTTTCAAGTCCTTTGTCAATAGAAGGGTGTACTCTGGGGACCTGTAAGTTGTCAGTTCCTCCAAGGTGGCACAATCAAAGGATTGTGCACTGATCTGGGAGCAACTAAAAACTTTTCTGCCCAGAATCTGAGAGTAGAATTTCCCCTCCACAATCACTTCCAGTTCCACCACAGCAGCACTCTTCCTCCCCCCCAGGGCTGAGCTCAGGGCTGAGATTCAGATTAGCTGCTCAATTTCCCCAGGGGCTTTAGGCAGAGGGCTCCCAGGGCTGAGCTCAGGGCTGAGATTCAGATTAGCTTCTCAATTTCCCCAGGGGCTTTATGCAGAGAGCTCCCAGGGTGGAGCTCAGGGTTGAGATTCAGATCAGTTGCTCAATTCTCCCTGGGGCTTTAGGTGGAGGTCTCCCAAAATGAACACTGACTCTGTAGTGGCTGCTGCTGGAGGTCCAGACTACATTCCCTTCTCCTGGGTAAATGAGTTTTCTCACCGGCCTTTGAAACTGTCTGTGACACTTGTGGTTTGAAGAGTCTGGGAACTGCTGATGCTGGTGGCTTCCTGAAGCCTGTTCTGTGTCCTGTCCCTACCATGCCACATGGCCTATGCTGGGCTGTACTCTGCTCCACTCCACACCAGCCTTCCAGGTTGTCATGGGCTAGAAATCTCTTTTACTCTGTCATTTTGTGACTTCTCCTGCCCTAGAATTTGTTTAGAGTCATTTTTTACTGGTATTTTATGAGCTATGTTGGGGTACTTCTAGAGGTCCATCTTTCTACTTTACCATCTTGGCTCCACTCTTGAGTTTTGGTCTTTACCCAGGAAAGCCCTCTGTTCCTTTGCAGTCACAAGTGGTAGCACTCCTCTTGGCCCTGGAACTGTGACCAGGTCCCCTGTTCTCCTGCAGTCACAAGCACTAGGGTTCCTGTGTAACCTAGAACTATGACCTGGAACTTCAAATGTATAGTAGAGTTGCCAAACATTGTCAGGCTCTGCACCCAGTTACCAGCAAAGTGTCCCTTGTAATCTCTTCCTGAACAGTTGCCTGATTCCCTTGCCATCCCTGAGCTGAGAACTCCTGAAGCTGCTGCTGACTCCATGGCCCACTGCTGGCACCGTCAGCTTTTGCTCTGGGCCACTCCCATCCTGGTGTCACAGACCTCTCCTGCTGGAAAAATGTTTCACCTTGACCTTCTGCTGGCTCTGCCTCTCCAGAATTCAATTTGAGGCATTATTTTCAGGTCATTTGGAGGGGAGTTTTGGGAGAGTTCATCTGAATTGCTGCCTCTCCTTCACCATCTTGGTTCCACCCTCAATCCCCTTTTAAGATTTCATTTCCATAACATTGGAATTACATTTAACTATCCATTCTTTCTCCCCCCACATATACAATCAGCTAACAAATATTGCCAATTTGATTTCCCTAGATCTCTCTCATATCTACCTCTTTTTCTCCATTCACATGACTACCACCCTAATGCAAGCCTTTTTCAGATTACACCTGGGCTATTGCACAGCCTTCTAATTTGTGTTTCTGCCTTTTTCTCACCTCTCTAATTCATCCTTCACATAGCTGCTAATATGATGTTCCTAAATCACAAGTCTCATCATGTGATTCCTCTGAATAAAAAGCTTCAGTGCCTGCCTGCTATCTCCAGAGGCAGCTATGTGGCTCAGTGGATAGAGTGCTGCGTCAAGAGGATCTGAGTTCAAATTCAACCTTGGGGACTCTCTAGCTGTGTGACCCTGGGCAAGTCACTTAAACTCTGTCTTCCTCAGTTTCCTAAGCTATAAAATAAGAGAAGCATAGCACCTACTTCCCCTGGTCATTGTGAGACTCAAATGAGATAATATTTGTGAATTGCTTAACACAGTGCCTGGCACATAGTAGGTCTTTAATAGATGCTTGTTTGCTACCTTTATTCCTTCTTGTAAGATCAAATACAATTTTATTATTGTTCATTACACTGCTCCAAAAACAGAGAATTATAACTAACATTTATGTAGTGCCAATACTATGTTTGTCCTTTCAGGTCCTTCTCCATCTGCCCCCAGCCTACCTTTCTAGATGTAGGACGCAGCGTTTCCCTTCACACAGTCAGACTGATCTACTTGTTATTCCTTGTACATGACTTTCTATCATATTGTTCTACATTTTTGCATAGGCTATCCTTGAATTTCTAGTAATCTTTAAAGCTTAGTCTAAGCAACATCTCCCGCTTGAGAGTTTTCTTACTCCATCCAGTTGCTAATACCTTCGCTACCTCTTCCCATTGTTTCCTCTGTATACACTTAGTATTTATTTATATGAGTTTATATTGCTTCTTATGATAGAATGTAGGTTCCTTGAGAGAAATCACTGTTTTTTTTTGTATCCTCAGTGCCAGGCACATAGTAGGTATTTAATTACTACCTATTTAATTATTTACTATAATTATTTAATCAATCACAAATTATATGTACTTATAATTATTTATTATAATTTAAGTAATACCTATTAATTGATTCTTTATGTGTGTATGTGTGTGTGTGTGTGTGTGTGTGTGTTTGTGTGTGTGGTCCATCATGTACATATATAAATCAACCAAAGTACACACAAGGTAACAGAGTGATTTCCAGAGGGAAGGAATGCTAATACCTGGGGACAGTAGGAAAGACTTTGTGTAAGGAGGCAGTACCTGAACTGTGCCAGGAAGGAAGCTAATGGTTCTACAAAGTGGAGGGAGGGGAGGCAGTGCATTACAGTTATGGACAATGATTTGCACAGAGGTAAAGAGGTGTAAATGTAGATGTTGGGTATGGAGAACAGCTAGCCAGTCAGCTTGACTAGAATGGAGGACATAAGAGGGAAAGTAAAATAATATAAGACTGAGAAGGTAGGTTGGAAAGAGATTGTAGAGGAATTTAAATACTAGATTGAGGAATTTGTATTTTATCCTAGAGATGACTAGAAGGCATTGAAGATTTCTTATCAGAGTTGGGGGATGACTGGTCAGACGTATGGTTTAGAAACAGTAGTTTGGCAGCTGGGTGGAGGGGAATCGGATGGGGGGAGACTTGTTGTTGTTTGGTTATTTCAGTTGTGTCTGACTCTTTGTTACCCCATTTTGGATTTTCTTGGCAAAGATGATGCAATGGTTTGCCATTTCCTTCTCCAGCTCATTTTATAGATGAGGAAACTGAGGCAAATAGGATTAAGTGGCTTGCCCAGGGTCATACAGCTAGAAAATTTTGAGGTTGGATTTGAACTCAGGTCTTCCTGAGCTGAGATCTTGTGTTCCTTCCACTGGAGTGACTGAGGGTTAGGTGGCTATTGTAATAACCAAGGAGAGAAATAATAAAAGCCTGAAGCCCTAATCAAAGAGAATGGGATATCTACAATATATTGTGCATATATTCCCAAGAAACTAGACTTGGGAAGAGAAATATTGGTAGGTATTGGTAAAGAAACACATTTCAAAGGCCTTATTTGTGGTACCAAAGCCAAAAATCTTTCTACAATTGCCCTCCTGTCCATGGGTGTGATACCAGATCTATAGATCTAGGGAAATGGGGAAATCAAACTTGAACAACCATGCTCAGTTCCTGAAGGAGGAAATCCAAATAAAAGTAGGGCAGATGTCCATCTTCACAATTGTCAATCTTGGCGGAGCTTGGCATGGGAATTGGCAGCTAATGGGGAGAAGGAATGAGAAGCTGTAGTCAGATGGAAAAGGTAGCACAGTGTCCAGAGATAATTGCTAATGAATGCCAATTTTATACCTAGGTGCTAAACTTGTTGGGTAGATGTATTCATTTAGCTTGTTTTGTTTCCTGTTTTGTGTGTGCCTGATCTTACTGCCTCAGCAATACTACAGAGATTCATGAGCTTATGGATATGGGTATCTCCTCCACCCCCAGGTGTTGTTATGACTGAAAAATTATATAATGAGCACAGTGATGAGCTTCTCTCAGTTTGACTGAGTTGATCATTGGGAAGCCTATACCTGAAGACTTTCTAGTTTGTTGAATTTATAAGAATTTGTAATTCTGCTAGCTTGGCCTTTAAGAACCCAGGGTCTTCCCCACACTCTAAGGTAAAGAAGGGCTCTAGTGATGGAAGGGATCTCACCTTAGGTAAGCAAAAAATTCCTTTATCCCCAATGGGGTCTAAATGATTGATGAGTCATTTGAGAAATTTGAGGTATTTCTTCTTTTAGTAAGGAGTGTCATGTAGAATCTAGTGATAGGCTTTGGTTTGGAGAAAATCTTGCCCCCTGATAAGTGGGGTCTGGGTAGTTACTGTGGTAAGTAGACAGTACCCAGGGTACCCAGAGTTCCTGACTGAAGAAGGAGGCCTGCCAGAGAATGAAAGTTCTGGGCTTAGGAGCTATAGTGACAGAATCAAAGAACAGTGTGGAATAGAGCAAATATCTCTAGAGATGGAGAAAATGGATCAGGGCTCAAATCTGGGCTCTGCTACTTCCTACCTTTGTGGAACTTGAGCAAACCATTTAAACTCTCTGGGTTTCAGTTTCATCATTTTTAAAATGAAGGGTTTGTACTAGGTGATCCTTATGGTCCCTTCCAGTTTAAATCTGCTGAAATAGGCCAAGGACTGATATCAAATAATTCTATCCAAAGTTTATCCTAGTTCTCAATTCCTAAAATATTGCTATGTTACCTACAAAGAAAGAATTGGAGAAAGATCTGGAGACAAAATCTACCTGACCTCTCAAGTCAGTGGGTCAATCATCAGGCTTTTTATATTTAGATCTGAGCCATTCTATGACCAAACGTATTTTATTTACTCCAGTTTTCCAGCCAGTCTATCCCCTTGACCCTCATATTTTTAAATCCAGTGTAATGGTTTTGGGTGAAAGTGAACTTCTTGCAGTGAGTAGTTGAGTCCTCTTACTTTATCTACTTCAACAGATTGCCATGGCTATTTTTATGGTGTTCAAGTACCCAGCCTTCTAATAATTCCCCTGCAACAAGTTCAGGATCACAATTGGCCTCTCCTTTCGCAAATGTATAACTGACTACCAGCACAGTCCAGTATTCACCAGCTCTTGCCTTAACAATTGTTATTCCTCCTTGGGAATAGAGTATTGTTTCTTGGTGGGAAACATCATCCCTCCAGTGCCACTTCACCTGCCAATCGGCAGGTTTCCAACATCAGCAGTCCATGCCAAATGCTCCTTCCATTTCCTTTGGGAAGAATTCCATTGTGGTCATGACAGAATGGCTCACATCTATTATTCCTCCCTACTCCCCTTCTGCTACCCCCCAAATGTAGGGCAACAAAGAGGTTCCCTATTGATTCTCTGAATAAGTGCCATTGCATGCTGGGTACAAGAGTCTAAAGTATTCACCTGGGATATAGAGAGTACCCTTTCTATGAGTGTGACAGGAAAAGAGAGGAAAGATATAGGTCATTGGTTTGAGGAGATTACAGGTCAAGTGAAGATTTTAAAAGAATGAAACAGATCTGAGTCAATGTTGATGAAGCAGGGAGAGAACAAGTAGATAACAATTTGAAAAAGAAATAATATGATCAACAGAAAAAACTCTCGGAGGATGCGACATGGGAGGTGATTGAGGACTCAGATAGAGATTGGCCTTGGAAAGGGAAAAGATTGCCTTTCCATCAGATAGTAGAATAATGGGAAGAAAGGGCAGGTAAAGAGGAAGAGGGATTTTGAAGTATGGTGTAGGAAAGATGAGAGAGTTTAGAAAGGAAGGCTTCAATTCTCTTAGTAAAATAGGAAATGGAGACATCTTCACATCTGCTCAAAGGTAAGTGTGGAATTCAAGAAAGGAGGACTTGGGACAGCCACAGAGGGAAGCAGGATAGAGAATCAATCAAGGGAAAGTAAAAGGAGTAGGATACAGTAATGAGAGCCCAGCTGATTTTAATTTTAGATGAACATTTTTTATTCAGTTGGTTCATTGATAGTAACTTTAGTTGAATCTTAGAGAAACAAATTTACACTATCATCCAGAACTTGTGAGATAAAATTTACACATCATTAGAAAAGACACATCCATTTTCCAGGACTCATGAGTCCCCTCAAACCACACTTAACCCTCACAGTTTTCATTTATCTCTTAACCAACATATTTGACCAATTTTAAGGACAGTCTAGAGGTTTCCAAGATTTCTCTCACATTCCAGGTCTTCTCTCCTTTTTTATAGGAATTTTCAGCTCACTAAGTCCCAGTATCAGGGACAAGCATAGTCCCCTCCCAGATTCTAGCTCCATTTTCTGTTTCACTTGCTCCTTTAGGTTCTGATTACTTCAGAGTCCAGTGTGACCTCCATAACATGCAGTTGTGAGTACATGCTATTGACTACTCAGATCCTCCAGCTTGTATTTGTGATTACAAAGTTCTAGGGTGTCTTCCTATGAGGCATTAACCCTGTCAAACATAAGGAGATACCTTTAATTTTGCCCTTTCCAAAATTCTTTGTAAACGTTACTCTTTCTGGACACTGAGACTACTTTTCTGCTAGTTTTTAAAAGAAGACTAACTAGGAATTCTGGCATATAGGATGAATTCAGTCATATACTTGGGGCGTGGTCTGGAGGAAGGTTTCCCCATGCACCACTCATCTGCGGGGGGGGGGGGCAGATGATTTGGTAGAAGAAGATCAATGATATCAGGAAGGTGATGACTTGGTTTGCATGTGGATTGGCTTTAAGTGAGGCAGAGCTGTGCAAAGTCATTGGCCTCACTAGTACTTAATATTGTCATTTGCACAAAGTAAGCAGTTTATAAATAATTCACTCATTTATTCATTCATTCATAAAAGGTTAAGAACCTTCATTTTAGGGCAAAACCTAGTTTTCACCTTTCTCCTTTACTCACTGTGCTAGGAAGTTAACCATTGCTAATCAGTGACATATTAAGGCCACTACTGCCATTGAGATGGAGACAGAAGGCCAGACTCAGATAGTGAGTAGTATCTGTGGGTAACACCTGAAGTCCTAGTAGGGCAGTGGTTCTTAATTTGGTATCCACTAACATTTTTTTTAAAAATAATACTTTATCGATCACTTATGAGATAGAAGACCTGGACTTGAGATTCTGTTTCTGTTATTTAACTACCTGTATGACTGTGGGTGTCAGTTTCCTTATCTGTAAAATAAGGGGATTGTCTTTGATAGTCTCTAAGGACTCTTCCAGCTCTAAATTTATGATGCTACATCCTGTGTGATATCTAAACATGGGCCAATCCTGTGAGTAGTGGTGCTGGAACTGCTTTTACTGGCTCAAGAGGCAATTGTTAATTCTTCAGTGTATTTGCACTTCAGAAGGCAAATATTGCAAATCAAGGCTTGATTTGTTGTTTATTGATTGTTTAGATTTTAAAAAATTGATGGAAAAATGTGAATAATGCAAATTCAACCTAAAAGTATGCCATATAGCTTTCCTCTTGGAGCGTCTGTTGTCAGTTTGTTCACACATCTCTGCCCATGATCCGTGACCACAAGCTCAGCTCCACAAGTGAGCTTGTAGAAGCAGTGGCAATAGAGGTAATACAAGAGAACTGAAGAGAAGCTCTATTAAAGCAGGAAAAATGTGACTTAGAATTGCTCTATTAGACCTCTTTTCATATATTAAATGCATCCACCATGGCAACTTGTAGTTCCCTGTACCATCCTTTCATTTTTTTCCCCCAAAGCCCTCAGACCCCTATCACAACCCAGGGGTTCCATTTACTGCATATGGGCATTAAGCCTTAAGTTGACAATTTCTAGTCTCCCTTCCCTTGGACTCTTTATTTCTTAGTACTAGGTCTAATTCCTTTTCATTATCGTTTTTTCTAAGACTCCTTTCTCCCTCCTTCTCTAGGGCAGTTTGCCTTATTCTCAGATGACCAGTCATCGTTCCTTGGAATGTTGTCATGTTCCCCCATCAAGAGAGGGGTGGAGAGGAAGCAGCAGACCAGTTCTCTCAGCTTCTGTTCAGCCACCAGGCCTGCATCAGAATTTTGGTCTAATTTAACACTTTGATCAACATTATAGAAAGCAGCAAGTCTCTTTCTGGGGCTCATAATATGGGTAATAGCAAAGATGTCCCAAGTATTTTGAGGGGGATAGCAATGGAAGAATAATAATTTATTATTAGTTGTAAATAATGAAAATTTTACTGATATTTATATTCTAAGTATCTATGAATTCCTCAGTGTGGGAAATTACTGACTACAATAGGTGATAGAACTAAGGGTAGTAATAGCTAGAATTTATATGTGTGTACGTTTTCCGAATTGTCTTACAAATATTATCTCATTTGGTCTTCATAACAACTGAGTGAGGTAAATGCCATTATTGTCCCATTTTATGGTTGAAGAAACTGAAGCAGTCAGAGATTATGTGACTTGTCTAGGGTCACATAGCTAGTATCTGAGACCAGATTTGAACTCAGGTCTTCCTGACTCTAAGCCTATTACGCAATGTGAATTCCTTCCATCAATATGGATTATAATCCATCCATATAGGTTGAGTCCTAGGGAATTGCCAAGATGGAAAGGGATTGTAATTTGAACTCAGGTTTTCCTGAGCCCCACTGTATCCACCAGAGCAATGCCTCTTAATGCTCATTTATATCACTTTTCAAAGTTCGCAAAATGTTTTATATATATTATCTCATTTGAGCATTACACAATTCTTTGAAGTAAGCATGGTAGATATCATTGTACTCTTTTTATACAAAGAGGAAGCTTTATATTAAGTGATTTGCCTATGGTCATGCAGAGGTGGTTTTTGAACTTACATCTTCCTGACTCTAAGGTCAAAAATAATCTATCTGAAGGACTCTCAATTAAATTTAATTTAGTTTGAAACATTTTAAAGCATCTGTTATGTTTAAAAAGTCTTTGTGGTACCTCTACCACACTGCCCTCCACCCATCAGCCCCAGTCTTTTAGGTTGTAGGTGTCATGAAGTAGGAGCCAAGAGAAAGCAGGAATACAGGAAATGAGAAGGAGCAGGAGCAACGTGTATGTTGGGATTGGGAAACTAGACTCATATGATACAATTAGTGAAGAATATATATTAATTATTATGTATATCATATACTTGTATATTTGTATGTAGAAATTAATATAGGTACTATATGTATGTAAGTACATTAATATATGTATATAAAAGTATACATATATTCATATTATATATGCAAAATGTTATATATACATACACATATATCTCTCTATATATGATATTATTTGAAATACTCAGGTGTTGGATTTTAAGGAATTAACAAGGCTGCTTGGCATTAGTGACTTATTTTGCTAAATGAATTAATTAAATTTAAATTTATTCTGAATTTAACAAACTCAATAAAATGGCATTTTTACATATATATAATAGAACATAAAAAAGTATTATACACGAAACTGTGGATCATTTTTGTGGACAGACTACTTTTCTTTTCAAATTCTTTTCTAACCCTAACAAATCCAATATGTAACTTTAAGAGCTATTCAGCTTGTCCAGGACCTTCTTTTGTTCTTTTCTGTGCATTTGAAAAATGCTTCTATGAACCTTTGTTTTTTCAGTGACCATTGCTAACCCTTCTTTCCCTCCCCATAATCTCTCCTGAAAACATCAGTAACAACACCATCAGATAAACACACACTGTCAAGCAAGACAATTGTCACATTGGTTACACTGGAAAAATGTCTTATTCTGTACCTTGAATCCCATATGTCTCTGTTAGGAGGTGGATAGTATGCTTCATTATCAGAAGCTGAAGCATGGTTGGTCCTGAGTTGATGAGAATTCTTAAGTTTTTCTAAGTTCCCCTCCCTACCAACCCCACTTTATACTGTTTCTTTATGTAGGAGTTATCCTTTGGATTCTGCTCATTTTACTCTGCATCAATTTATATGTCTTCTCAAGTTTCTTTTTTTTGTTTTCTGGAACTGTCTTCCCCAATTATTTTGTTCTACTACATTCATGCATTGTATTTTCTTCAGTCATTCCCCAGTTGATGGATTTAGTTTCCAGTTCTTTGCCATAAGAAAGATAACTTCCATAAATATTTTTACATACATGGGTTCTTTTTCTCTTTCTTTAATCTTTCCAGGGGATAGCTGGCATTAGTGATTTAAATTGCATGCTTGGTTTTTAGTCATGGAGATCCCCCAAAAAGGATAGATTAAATGTACTAAGGGCACTTAGGTGGCAGAGTAGATAGAATGCCAGGGCGGGAATTTGGAAGACTGATCTTCAAGAATTTAAGTCTGTCTCAGACATTAGCTGTGTGTCCCTGGGTAAGTCACTTAACCCTGTTTGCTTATGTTCCTTGTCAGTAAAATGAACTGGAGAAAGAAATGTCAAACTACTTCAGTATCTTTGCTAAGGAAAAACACAAAACGAGGTCATGAAGAGTTGGACACAACTGAAAAAACGACTAAATAACAATAATAGAAGCTACAGAAGTACGGAAAAGTGGATGGTAGGTGTGAGGATATACTGTTCAGTGAAACTCCAGGAGGACTTTGGGAAGCTTTTCAAATCCCTAGTTCAGCTTCGTTGGGAGCTGTGGGCTTGCTATTGAAAACACCAGATGCAGATGCCTTACCTGCAGAAGAAATGGGGGCTAATCCCTTCAATCTCAAGTTTACCTTTTCCCTCAGATGGTTTGGGCAAATACTCCCCATGAAAGTCAAGGAGGGTTTGGCAGTGGAGAGTTTGGGTCTCCCTTGGATAGGTCCTCACCATATGGGAGAAGCATAAGTGACTCTTACCTAGAACAACCTAGGTAAGGGGGAAGTTAGGTGGGAGCTACAGAGACACGTTGTCCAATTAATCCTTTCCCCAAATCCCAGGATAAAAGTCAATGGGTGGCCATTAGGACCCTCGAAGGAATTTGGGGATCATTATACTCCAGCCCTAAAAGTGTGCTTTCACTCGCCGAAGAATATGCATGTCCTCATGAGGGAGAAGTGGTAGTCAGTGGACCAGGGGACACAGAATGGTGACAAAGGGAAGGAAGAGGAGATACTTAAAGTTGAGCGATAGAATTATTAATCCTTAATGTCTGTTTTCACTTGTCGTTTTGCAGATACTTTGAGGCAGTGATATCTTTTGGGTTCTTCTTGGTTCTGGTTGCTGTCTTCCTGTCTCTGACTGGCCTGTGGTTCCAGTGTAACCTTCTGACTAATGTTTCATCTTGCTGACACCACAGCTGTTTTCACTTTGGGAGATAGTTATGGTTTTGTCTGTGATTGATTTAAGCAATTCTTTCATAATATGCCTTATATGCTGTCTCCCTTGGGTGTTTTGCCTCTTGGTACGTAGAACCAAAGATCAAGTTTTTTGCCACTAGACATAAAATATGATAGTGTTCTTGGTGTGACCCCAGTGGAACTTAGACCAAGAGTTGGAACCTCTTAGTTGTTTGTAATTCTGCCCAGGATTTGGGCACAAAGGGGATGACTAGAGTGCATAGTATTAGTGACTTAAACTTTGTTACTAGTTCTTAGTTATATAGTCAGAATGCACTAAAGCCCACTTTTTGTGAATCTCAGATAAACTAGTGTAGCAGAGGCATAGTTCTTCTGATCTCATGGACTGTTTGTTCCCTGGGGTTATTTTCTTATTGACTTGGGTGAATCTTCATGGGTATAGACCTAGAGAGTTGTGTCACTTAGTGTATACCCTAGCTGAGTGTATTTAGTAAAAAGGTTTAAAAAAATTGCCTCTGGTTTAGTCTCTCCAAGATCTGAACTTGCATTTGGAGTCAGCGTGTACCTGGCCTAAGAAAGTATAAAAGCATCTCTAAACAGAATGCTCTATTATCAAGAGCCAATGCATGTAATGCATAAGCTTCCCTCCCTGATGGGCTTGTTCTGAGGAAAAGTACTTTGTAATCTCGGGCCATTGTATAAATGGGAACTCTTTTTTATTATTGTTGCTGTCATTGCTGTTACAATTGTTGAAACAGACAATAAAGGCAGGTTAGAGAGAGACCAACGGTAATGAGTTAGAACATAAGGGCCTCATGATGGAAGTAGGACTAGTGAAGGGTCTGGTAGTATAGTCTGGGCATGGACAGATGAGGAGGAATGGCGGGGGGGGGCAAGAAGGAAGGGAATCTAGTATGGCCAAGAAGAACAACATCAGGCAGAGATTGTTCTAGTATATGCAGCGGACAATGTAGGCACCAGTATCTGGGGACCACATGGGGAAGAGAGTGAGAAAAAACTGTGGAAAGCCTGGAATGACAGGCTGAGGAATTTGGGCTTGAACCAATGGACCAGGGGTTTTTAACCTCTTTTTGTGTGTCCCAGGGACCTCTTTGGCTGTCTGGTGAACCCTATGGACCCCTTCTCAGAATCATGTTTTTAAATGCTAAAATAAAATACACAGGAATAAAAAGGAAGTTAATTATACACAATTGAAATTATCAAAATATTAAAAAGAGATTGCTAGATCTCAGGTTAAGAACTGTTGCTTTAGGAAGTTGGGAAGCACTGGAAGTTATTGGCTACTAGGAGATTCCAAAGAATAACTACAGAAAATCCTGTGAAAACCTACCTTGGACCTGTCCCTGCTAAGGGCAGTGGCAAGTGTAGGGTCATGCATTTTCTCATTCCTTGCAACTGCTCATTGTGCCATCCACCTCCATTCTTAGTGTAGACCCATTTCATTCCCCTATCCCTCCCTCATTGATAAGCAGAATTACAAGAGAGAGTAGAGAAGGTGATGAGCAGGAAGGAAGGAGAAGTTATTTTAGAAAGGGAGCTCTGTGGGACCAGAGGGGATGCAGAGCCCTGAGCTCTTAGTCATCTTAGTTATCGTCTTCCCCCACTCAGTGTAGGTATGCCCTCAAATGGCAAACTTCCTCCATTTGTAGATCTGTAATTCATATTCTTACAGAGTTGCCTGGGGCTTGAAGATGTTAAGTAACTTGCCCAGGGTTACACAAGTAGTACAAGTGAGACAGACCTTGAATCTAAGTCTTCCTGACTCCAAGGCCTGATGTCTTTCTATTGTTGTATGCTGCCTATCTTGTTACTTGTTACAGGACTACAAACACCTTTGTCAGCATTCTCTCAATGCCTTTATTCCCACCCATCTCTCTCTCTCTCTCTCTCTCTTTCTCTCTCTCTCTCTCTCTCTCTCTTTCCTTTCTCTTTTCTCCCTCTTCTTTCTCTCTCTTTCTCCTCCCCCCCCTCTGTTTCTCTCTCCTTTTTCCCTTCCCCTCCTCCATTATAATTCATCAAACATTAATTAAGCACCTATCAGCCCTGGGAACACAGAAACAGAAATAAAATAGTACTTACCCTCAAGGAGTTCACATTCTTTTGAGGGGAAACAACACACAAACACATAGGGGGGCAGGACAAAGTATTGATATATACCCACTGTTAGGGAGTAGGATATGGTGATAGTCATGACAGTCCAGGAAAGATGACTGAAAAGGAGCAGTCAGACAGGCATGAGGAGAATCAATGATGGTCAATCATGAAAATCCAGAAAGCAGCATACTCTGTAAGAGGGGATGGTTACCATTGTCAAATATTCCAGTACAAAGTCAACACAGAATTATTGGGGAGACTAGCAACTGAGGGGATCAGAAAAGTCTTCCAGTAGAAGATGGCACTGGGTTTGAGCTTTGAATTCCACTAAAGATTCTAAGAGGTGAAACTGAAGGTGTAGAGTGTTCTAGGTATGAGCTTTGAAATGTCATGGAGATGAGCTATGGGATGTTGTATTGGAGGAAGGTGAAATAGACCATAGAGTGCATGAAGAGAAGTAATGTGTATTAATTCTGGAAAGGTAAGTTAGAGACAGACTGTGAAGGGCTTCTAATGACAAGTTGAGGGGGTTTTTATTTGATTCTAGAGGCAATAGGGAGAACCATTCAAGATCACTGAATGGGGGAGGAATATGGTACTCCTTGTGTTTTTAGAATGTCCACTTGGCAGCTGTGTTGAGGATGGATTCATGAGGGCAAAGACAAAGTAGGAAGGCTGATTTGGAGGATATTATAATAGCACAGGAAGAGATGATGAGAATCTGAACTCATCTATGTGTGTAGAAAAGGGAACAGATTCTGACAGATGTTGGGGAGGAAGAATTGACAGGACTTGGGTATGAAGGGTAGGTCAGAGAGAGAGGAGTTGAGGATAATTTTGAAGTTGCAAATTGAAAAGATGTTGGTCCTTCTGTTGATCCTTCAGCTAAAATAGGGACATTAGGAAGTAGAATGAGGGTATTTTGGGGGAAATGGAAGAGATAACAGGTTTAAAACTCATGGTGAGCAAAGATTCTAAGCTGAGAGAGGAGAATGATGAAAAGTAGACTTTGACTGGAAAGTATAAAAGGGAGGAATGTGATATAATGCTGAAAAGCCAGATTGGACTCAACTTTGGAAGATCTTTTACAGAAGCTAGTTTGGCACAGAAGATGTAGCATGATGTAGAGGAAAGAGTGTTGGATTTAAAGTCAAAAGTCCTGGGTTCAAATTCTGGCTCTGTCAATTGTTAGCAGTCTGATGGTTGAGCACTTTATTTTGCGATGCTGCATCTGTTTCCTTGGTTATAAAATGAAGGATCTAGATTGGATGAACTCCAAATCCTCTTTCAGCTCAATCTTATGACAAAATTGAGTTTGAAAATGAGGCATGTGTTATATTTTTAACTAAGGAGTGACCTTTATTTTAAAAAGCTCTTTAGGAAGTAGAAGAGTGACTGTTACTTTTTTTAAAAAAGTGCACTAGAAAAATTAATTTGACAATTAGGTCAGATGGAGGAATTGGTGAGAGGAGAACCTTGAGGCAGAGATAGGAGGACAGTGTTGGCAGTGGGGCTAGGAGGGGACACAGGTAAGACTTGACTTAAAACCAATGGGATTTACCAACTTATTAAATGTGGGAGGTGAGGAACAGGGAAAATCAGAGGTGATTCTGAGAACCTGTACCAAGCTAATCAGAAACTAGTGCTGTGGAGCCTGTCACTTGGGGAAAACGTTTATTAGAATGCTCTGGAGAATTTTCCAGAAGACTACATTTGGATATAAGAAATAATGCTATAAAATGAAGTTGCTGTGTTTGTCCATTTTCAAAGATGATTGTGACATCACGGAGATGATGACATGACTAGCAGTTGACTTGAATTTGAGTGAGGGAGGGCTATGCAAGGTCACCAGCCTCATTTTCTCCTCCAGAGCCATCTGGGTCCAGTGGCCAGATATTCATCAGGATGAATGGAGATGGCCCAGGATACAGTGGGAGACCCTGGCCCTTTTAGGCTAAGGCCTGTTCAGATTCTCACTTTGAGTGAAGTAATGGCCATTCATTGAATAGGCCTCTTTAAGAAGTGAGTCAAGGGATGGCCCCTTTAATACAAAGCATCAAACTGGAAGGGGAAGATCCTCAGGGTTGCTGGCCAAAAGAGAAAAGTTGACTATTCACATTCACTCTGAGCTAGCAGGGCAGGGAGCTACTGATGATCAATCTATGAGCTCCAGAGTGAATTGGGTTTAAGGGTTGTTTTTGAGAAAGAAATCTAGCTAGTAAACCCCAAGCTAACAAGGCAGCTTTTGGCCATCAAAATTTACTTTCCCTTGAGCAGAAAGAACACCCTTAGGTAAGAAGAGAGGAGAGGAGAGGAGAGGAGAAAAGAGGAGAGGAGAGAAAAGGAGAGAGGAGGAAAGACTATCATTTCCCTGATGTTGTGGTCCTCTTAGAGAATGAAGGACAAATACAATATGTGAGTAGTCTGTGCTGCTAAGTTGGATAAGATGAAGTATGTGTGTGGGGAAGGGGCAGATTAGACAATCATAGCATTGTAAAATTTCATATTTGGAAGGGACCTCAGAAACCATTTAATCCAACTCATACTCCCCAAAGGATGCCCTTTTTAATATACCAGACAAATGGTCATCTAGTCTTTGCTTGACATCATTCAATGAAGGGGAAGTCCCTACAACTTGAGAGAGTTCATTCCACTTTTGAGTATATTTTTTTTCTAGGACTTTTTTTTCTTGATATGAAGCCTAAATGAACCTCTCTGTAATATTAACTGAATACTCCTAGTTTTGCCTTCTCCAACCAAATAAATTAAAAAGCCTAAACTCTCTTTTACTTTTTTCTATGTGGATTTACTCATTTGCAAAATGTTTGCCTTTGACTATGTAGTGCTTATATTTTTAGGAACATTTCTCAGCCACACGCTGGGTTCATTCTCCCTTGCTTCCTACCCAAATAAACTCTCTGAGAGATGGAGAGAAGATTTAGGTTAAGAGGGAGCTGTTGAAGGGAAGGGTTAAGGGGCTTAAAATTTCTTTTAATACTGGGCCACAAGTAAAGCCTCTCCTCTTCCCGGACACAGACTGGAGAATAAGGGTCTGACAGATTCTCTCTTAGTTTTATACTTTCATAATGGAGGCAGTAGCGTGTCACAGCCCAGCAGGAATAATCAGACCAGGCATCATAAACCCAGACTTCTTAGTAGTCAGTCCACAGCTGGCAAGGCAGTAAGCAAGCCAGGTCAGTGATACAGAGGACTGACATGACAATTCAAAGTCATTAAGTCCTTAAATAGAGCACTGTGGTTCTGAAAGAAAAAAGGAAGTGTAGGAAGATCAGACCTTGTGGCCCTTCGGTTAAAGACACAAATGTTACATAACTGACAGGGAGTAAGTTAACGCAAGGTTCTGATGCTTAATGCAAACTTAAAAATTTTAAAAATGATATCTTTTTGTAGCACCCATTTTGGGTTCACATTCCCAGTTCTCACTCATATTGATATGTTGGACCACCAGAAGGCAGCTGGTGATGATCACTCCGTTCAGGGATCTGTAGTGTAACTGAGGGGTTAGGGTTTCTAATTTTATAGCAACTGAGTCCCCATCAGTGTGCTCCCTATTTTCAATCAACCAGCTTAACTCCATTAATTTTTACAAATGGTGTTTACTGAAAAGATATAGCAAGAATTGTTGGTGCAATAAAAGACTCCCAAACTGGTACATACTCTTCCCCTTGCACACACACTCTTGGGGAGAGTGGACACAAACTTAAAGCATAAAATCAGTCAGGTGTGTTCATCCTTTGTTGCCAAAGAAGACCATGCCATCAGAGAAATAATGACATGACTTGCCCTTGACTTTGTTTTGAGTGAGGGAATGCTGTGCAGCTCACCAGCCTCAATTCTCCTCCATAGCTTTCTGAATCCAGTGACCAGATGTTTATCAGGATGACTAAAGATGACCCAGGATGAGGCAATTGGGGTTAAGTGACTTGCCCAAAGTCACACAGCTAGTGAGTGTCAGGTGTCTGAGGTGAGATTTGAACTCAGGTCCTCCTGACTCCTGCACTATCCTCTGCATCACCTAGCTACCCTACATTTGTAGAGAAACTGTAGGTCCATGGTGGGGTGGTATCTCAAGATTTTGGACCCTGGGAGTCCTTTTCCTCCTTTGTTGAGTCTTCATGAAATTTTCCTTATATGTAGCTCTCTGATAGTCTCTAAGAACTGGTACCTTTCTGTATAGTTTGTAGTAGATACTTCTGCCTGAAATTGTGTCAGTCTCAGGTCCATCTCTCCATATCCATGGTCCGTTACCATTCTGGTGGACACTGCTCCCACCTGTGGTGGAGTCACCTGCCAATTTTGGTTGCTAGTAGGACCTCTAACAGCTCTGATGGATCTCCTAAGTTCACATAGTCTCCTGAATGCTACCATACATGAATATTCATAAAATCAAGAAAATATAAACAAAAGAAGCAGAAGTGCTATGAGCTCATTTTCTTAGCACAGTGCCTGGTACATAGTAGGGACATAATAAATAAATAAATATTGATTGATTGATGAACTTATGGTGATGGCTAGAGTAGCCACCTTTTCCCCAACCTGAAAGCTCACAGAAATTATTAC
This sequence comes from Potorous gilbertii, assembly GCA_028658325.1. Lineage (NCBI taxonomy): Eukaryota > Metazoa > Chordata > Mammalia > Diprotodontia > Potoroidae > Potorous > Potorous gilbertii. The sequence continues at coordinate 203,692,757 of CM053769.1, read as the reverse complement.
CTTACTAGTTCACAAGAAGGATATGAGATCGAGAACTTAGAGATCAGTGAGTGGTCCTTTGTGTATGAGAATTCAGATCTATCTTATTGCCTCCTACGTCATCAATTCTTTTAGCTCCACAGTCAATTAGAAAACTTTTCTTTGTCACGTAGTATCAGGCTCTCAATGACACATGACTGAAAAGAGGCTTCCAAAGGTCCACATTATTTGAGGGCTATCAGTTGGGAACCTCTGTGCAAGGTTCATATAACCTACCAGAAAGGTATATATTAGGCAAATCTAATCATTCTCTAAGGACTAGGCCCTCATTGCCCAGCTTACCCATTATATAATTTTAAAAATTTCCTTAATTTCTTAGTATATCCCTGTATTTTCTACTAACTTATGAACAATCTCTTGCAATGAAGTTTTTTAAAGAAGTTCAGCAGAATTAACAAACGCACTAAGTCAGTTAGTATATATAATGTTCCACACCCAAAGTGCTGTCACTACCTCTGTAAAAAATGGGTGGGAGGTGCAATTTCTCATCTCTTCTTGTATAAATAGTTTCTTTTTGTTCTTATTCTTTCCTTTAACATTGTAGTAATTGTGTGTATTGTCTTTCAAATGCACTGTACATCAGTTCATGTCTCCCCAAATTCTTTAAATTCATCAGTTTTTGCAGCTAGAAACATTCCATAGCATTTATGTACCAAAATTTGTTTATCCATTGCCTGGTCAATGGGAATCTACTTTTTTTTAACTTTTTACTACCATAAAAAGTGTTCCTATGAATATTTTGGTATGTTTGGGGTTCTTTTTTTCTCTTACCTCTGGCTTATATGATTAGCAGTGAGATCCTTGGTTTAAAGTGTATGACATTTTAGTTACTTAAAGAAATTTCACATTGTTTCCCAGAATAGCTCCTCCAACTATGTATGAGGATTCTGATGACTTATTTTCTTGCAACATCTTCAACAATGACCATTTCCAGGTTTTATTATGCTTGCCAATTTGCTGAATGTGAAACTCATATCTGCTCTTAAACACACTAACTTTTCATACTGGCTCTTGTTACGTAGTGCTTGGACTAGGCAACAGATGCCTGCATTGGAGCCTCCTGGAAGGAGCACTGAACTATGAGTTAGGAGACTTATAGACCATTAGAGCTATGAGAAACCTTAAATTAATCAGCCAATTAATCAATCAATAAACATTCATTAATTGTCTACTGTGTACCAGGCAATATGCTAAATTCTGGGAATACAAATACAAAGAAAAGCTGGAGGAGGAGAGAGGGAGGATACCTGATGCAGAGGCATGTTGAAGAACAGTCAGAGAATTTCTCAAATAGAGCAGCCAGGTGAGAAATGAAGAGATTTTTAAACTAAGCTCTTTCCCTAAATGGAGATCATTAAAGATCATTTGGTCCAGCTCCCCCATTTTACAAATGACACATCTGAGGTCCAGACTGGGGAGCTGACATGCCTGAGGTCACACACACAGTTAATGATAGAAAACTCCATCTTCTACCTCCTGATCCCATACTCTTTTAACTCCAAGACCCTGCATCTAAGGTTTTTGTCCTGGTTCTGTTGCTAGTCAGGTATTGACCTCTATGGACCTCTATTTTCTTTCCTGTTGTAACAGGATTATTGTGAACTTAAAGTGAGGGGAAAAAAAGATGTGAAGGTTTTGTGAAACATTAATAGTCCTATAGGTACCAAGTATAACTGTAAGAGAAGAGCCCACAATCTTTCTTTAAGTGTTCTCTGGATATAAGGATCATTTTTAAGACTGGTGGAAAGCTTGCTGCTGACTTCATCACAGGCAAGCCAGGGAATCTTTGAGAGAGATTCATACCACCCCCATGATGCAGGGAGAAGAGTGTCCATATAACTAGGAAGGCATGTTCCCTCAAGTACCTCCTGCCCTTCTCCCCTTCATATTTCACCCCAGCAAAACAATGTGCCTTGTTGAGTTAGCTGGTTCCTGGGCTGCAGGAAGTCTTGGCTTCCAAGCTGAAGCCCAACCAAGAGGGTCTTGGATTGGAAGCTTCTGTGACCTCTAGTTCCTGCGGACAATGTTTCCAATTCTTTATCTGATGGAGGGGTGAGGGGCTCTATCAGAAAGATAAGTGGTATAGTGTTCCAGCTCTGGCTACCCCCATTCCCTGGGGCTCTCTATGTTCCTTTCCTTGACCTTATGAGATTATCCATAGAAACAGAGCAAGGCTTATATATGGGAGGGAAGTGAAGCTTGGAAGGGGACTGCCATTATTTTCTCCCTTTCTGAAGACTCCCTTGTACCAGGGACTGATTCATATTCCCTTGACACTCAGCAGTCTTCGGTGGGATCTTGGTTTTAGTGATGCTTATTCTTGGCTCTTTTTTTTCAGTGTTAGGACATATGCCCAATGTCTTGAATTTCCCCACCATTTCATCCAATACAAAGGATAAGGAAAACATGCCATCAGATGGGATCACTTCTGGAAGGCACAGCCCTCCTTGGCATCCCTCAAATTGTGCTTCCTACTTTACCACCTCTATACAGGTGCTGCAGTAAGCTGATTTTCTCTGCACCTGGGGAACAAGTGAAGAGAATGAGCTCTGTGTTTACGGATAAAGGTCAGAATAGATGAACCCTGGAATAGAATACAGAGGATATTTTCTAGAGAAGCAGCCTGTGTAGGGATGGTGGGGCCAAACAATATCCCTCTAGAATTCACATATCATATCTTTCTCCTCCCACATGTTTATCCAGGTGAAATCATATTAAAATAATAAAGGTTAGAGGTAACCATCAAGAGTGCAAGAAAACACCAAATAGGAACCTTGTACAAAGAAAGGGCAAAATGGCAATTGTTTCACCCCTTTGTTTTTTGGGATAGGGGAGTGGGAAGTTTTAAGAATTGTTCACTTAATCATAAAAATCTTCAAGTTGGATGTGCCTTCAAAGGTCCTCTAGACAACTAGATGGCACAATGGATAGAGGACTGGGCTTGGAATCAGGAAGACTCATCTTCCTGATTGAGTTCAAATCTGGCCTTAGACACTTACTAGCTGTGTGACCCTGGGCAAGTCACTTAACCCTATTTACCTCAATAGGCCAAATTCTCTCTTTCCCTCCAATCCCCTCTCCCACCCACTGAGAAGGCAGACAATATGATATCAATTATAAGTGTGAAATCATGCAAAATATATTTCCATATTAGCCATATTTTGGGGAAAAAGCAAAAAAATAAAATAAAGTAAAAAAATTATACTCTAATTTGCACTGAGGATTCAT
>CM053769.1:203658302-203688990 GCA_028658325.1 Potorous gilbertii | reverse complement strand
TAGTAACAACAAAGTTGTGATGTTGACCAACTGTGGAAGACTTGGCTATTCTAATCAATACAATGGTCCAAGTCAATTCCAAAGGACTCATGATGAAAAAATGCTATCGAGAGACCCGATGAATCCTCAGTGCAAATTAGAGTATAATTTTTTTACTTTATTTTATTTTTTTGCTTTTTCCCCAAAATATGGCTAATATAGAAATATATTTTGCATGATTTCACACTTATAATTGATATCATATTGTCTGCCTTCTCAGTGGGTGGGAGAGGGGATTGGAGGGAAAGAGAGAATTTGGAACTCAAAATTTAAAAAGAAAAGAATGGTTAAAATAAATAAATAAGTAATAGAAAAATTTTAAAAGTACATGGTTATGTTACCTTGGGCAGGAGGTCTTCTTCCCTAATTTCCCATGAGATTTACCTTTATTCTCCTCTTTCTCCTATCTCTCTCTCTCTCTGTCTCTCTCTTCCCTCCCTTCTCTCCCCCCTCTCCTTTGCATGTTGTTATTCCCCCCAGTTAGAATGTGAGGGCAGGAACTATGTTTTTGCCTTTCTTTGTGTCTTCACTGCTTTGCAGGGTACCTGACAAGTAAGCACTTAATTAGCACTCATTGACTTGCTTGATCCCTGGATCTTCTTCTCCAGGTTAATGTGTTGAGTTCCTTCAAACAATCCTCAGACAACAGGGACTCACAGATCTTTACCACCCTGGTCATACTCCTCTGTGCAATCTTCAGCTTATCCATGTCCTTCCTAAACTGTGGCATCCAGCACTTAATATAGTGATACCACATGGGTTATGACTAGGGCAGTGTCCAGTGAGAGGCTAACTTTTTGACTGTCATGTTACACTGAGATCTCACATTGAGGGTACAGTCCAGCCAGCACCTTGGAGTATTTTGGTTCCATTTGGTAGCATCCCCTCCTTTTCTCCCACTTGTGGTTTCCCCAAGTCATTGTCTCTTATTCAGACCAGCTTAATGTAGTGTAATCCTGGGCCAGCTTTGTCTGGTGAGAGCCAATGCTGATCTTATTGCTGAATATATTGGCATCAGTGAAGCTAAATGAATTATTATCCAAAGCTTCCAGGCTGGGGTAGGCCAGCATAGAGGGTGAGGAGGATGGATATGGATCCTGAGTTAGGAGGCAGTGATATTTCCCATGGAGAACTAGTGACAGTGAAAAGTGAACAGAGAAAGCTTGTTTGTCCTGGATGTCACATTTCCTTGGTCAGATTGACTCCCTACAAGACTAGAGGCTTTTTTTTTTGATAAGAAAGAACTTCACAATCTGAGAAGGCAGTCAGCTGAATCTCTGAAGCCTAGACTTGGCCTTTGATATAAATAAGAGATTGTTGTGTTTATCCTTTTTTCTTGAAGAGGACCATGTTATCATGATGATGACATGACTTGCAGTTGACTTTGATTTGAGTGGGCCCACTTGGGCATTGCATGGGGTACTCATTGCCTCCATAGATGAGGACATTGTTTGGGCTTTGATGATGGCTCCTTAACAAAGTTAAGAAATTCTACCTACTTGGTCAATTCTTTCTTGGGGTAGAGAAAATGCCTTCCATGTCTATTTTTCTCTTTTGTCCACTTCTTCAAAACATATCCTTCTTCAAGGATTAGCTCAAGTCCTAACATCCACAAGTAGCCTTTCATGATTATTCTAGCTACTAAAGATGGCTCCCTTTATTGTACTCAACTTTCCAAACTGGATCATACAGTTGATGCAACCAGGCATTTGGCATCGTGTCATGACTGTCATTGCCTCAGTAAGGCAGGAAGCTCTTTGAGAACAAGAGTGGTGTCCCAGTCTTCTCCCGTAATCTCCCATGATCTTGCACAAGACTGATGGACAATAGATGCTCACTCTAGACCAGTTAACTCATTGGTGACCTGCCTTGAGTCGTGCTGTTCTTAGAACTTTTGAGTTTATCTCTAATGTGAGTCAATCTGTACTTTTCCTTGAAATTTGCTTCCTACCTCAACCCTCTAGAAGTTCCATTTCAAAGCAAGGGAGGAATCTACTTTGATGCCTCACCTTTTATTTTCAGATTCCCTCTCACAGGTGAATTCACCCCTTGCTTATCGAGCAAAAGCATGGTGTGGATAGGTGGGGAATATTCAGAGTCTATAGACCCATATAGCTTCACCATTTTGGGAGAACTTCAGAGTTGATGGCAAAAGGAGCAACATGCATGGAATCCTGGAAAAAAATCACTAGAATCAGGACATTTGGACTTTCGCCCAAGTTCTGCTACCAATAAGATACATGCACAACCTTGAACAAGACATTTCCTTTCATTAAACCTCAGTTTTCTCACCCACAAAAGTTTCAATGATTTCTAAGGCACACTTTTTGCCCTAGCATTCAATGAATTAGGCTTACTCCTTCATTTTGCATATAAGGAAACTGGGGTTTAGAGTCTAATTCATTTATTTGGCCAACAAACATATATAGCAATGGTTTTGTATAATACCCTGTACTTAGTTCTTGGGGTGAATAAGATAATTTAGTAGAGGAATATGATTGATACACAAATTGACTGTGTGTAACTATTATATTTCATGGTTTTCCATTATTCACTAAAAAGTGCAATGTGAGGTTTGAAGATAATTTCTAGCTGGAGGAATTTGGGACAGCTTCATGGAAAGGGGAATATTTGATCTAGGCCCTAAAGGATGATGGGGGAGGGAGTCTATTTGGGGTTATAGAGAAGAGCAAAACCATGGAGTTGAGGAAGTATTAAACATGTTCGATAGATGATGATTAGTCCAGATTGATAGGATTGTGTCACATTTAAAGGGGAATCAAGACAGCCAGTGTGTCTCAGTGGAGAGAAACCTGGATCTATTATTCAAGAATTAAAACTCAGTTTTTAATTCTAATACTGCCATACATGTAGGTACATGACTTTGGCCAAATCACTTAACCTCCAAGGGCCCAAGTTTATTTGTCTGCAAACTGCGGGGATAACATTAGATTATCTATCATTGTATAGATTGTAACAATGAGGTCCTGACTGTTTTTCCTCCTTTAATTCCTTTCTTTCTCCATTCCATCCTCCACACTCCCACCAAAGTGTTTTCCTTATCATGCTAGTCCTTTACACAGTCAACTCTAGTGGACCTCTACTGGTTCCACCATCAAATATAAATTCTTTGGTTTAGTTTTTAAAGCTCTTTACAGCCTTATATTTCTAGATTCCTTGTTTCCTTCACTCTGCGATCCAGCTATGCTGGTCTTTCTTTTTCTTGCACGATACTTTATATTCTGTGCTTTTGTATTGGTGATCTCCCATGCCTGAAGTGCCTTCTCTCCTCACCCCCACCTCATAGAATCCCTGTCTTCCCTCAAGTCACAGCATAATAACCACCTTCTACCTAAAACTTTGCTGATTCTACCCAACTACTAGTTCCCTCCCTCTCAAATTACCCTATATTTAGTTATTTTGGATTTATTTTCATTTGTTCTTTTTTGCCTTTATTCTTTATATGTTTATATATGTCCTTGTTGTCTCCCCTTTTAGACGTAAGCTCTGCCAGTAGGGATTGTTTCATTCATTGTATTTAATCCTCGATGCTTAGCATTGTTATTGTGGTTTAGTTGTTTTTTGGTCATATTTGACTTTTCATGACCCGATTGGGGTTTTCTTAGCAAAGATATTGGAGTGATTTGCCATTTCCTTCTCCAGTTCATTTTATATATGAGGAAACTGAGGCAGACAGGGTTAAGCAACTTGCACAGAATCACATAGCTAGTAAGTGTTGGAGGCCAGACATGAACTCAGGATGAAGAAAGAGTCTTCCTGATTCCATCCACTACACCACCTAGATGCCCTGCCCAGCACTTTAGGTGTTCCATACATATGTGTTGATTGTTGATTGATTGATATAAAGTCTTTTCCTGCTCTAAATCTATGATCCTGTGACCCTGGAGGACTATAAATAACCTACTAAGCAGTTGGACTTTATTAAGTTGGCCAGAGGGAAATATTGAAGAGATTTGAACGGAAAAGTGATGTGACCTATTAACCCATCAGTGGTCTGTAGGATGGATTCAATGGCAGGAACCCCCAAAAGTGTAGAGAAGAGGTAGGAGGAGGTTATTGTAAGAGCCCAGATGGATGATAATTAGGACTTCTCTAGGTTGGTGGCAGTGAGAAAAGGAAGGGTGATATGGATGTGAAAACTGTTTCAAGGGATAGCATTAAAAGGATGTTCAAGTGTATGGACATGGGAAGTGAGATAGATTTAACAGTTGAGTTTGGATGTTTGGTTGGAGGAATGCTCATATCTTAGAAATGGTGGAGTAGAAGGAGGATTAGTTTGGAAAGTAAGTTTGTTGATCTGGTTTTGGACATATTGAATTTGAGGTGCATAAGATGAAACCAAGGGGAGATATGGATCTGGAACTTAGGAAAGGGGTCAGGGCAGGAATTATAGAGTTGAGAGTTATCCTCATGGAGGTCATAACTGAAACCATGGAAGTGAAAGGAAGAGTATAAAGAGAGAAGATAATGGAATCAAGGACAACTGTGAGAAACCTTGAAGAAAAGAAAGAGGAAGGAGAGCCAGTGAAGGAGATAGAAATAGATTGGTTAGAGAGATAGGAGGATAACCGGAGAGTTTGTGGTCTCTAAAACCAAGAGAGGAAGAAGTGTGAAAGAAGTCAGTTGGTCAATAGTATTGTGTGAAAGTGATAGTTTCACTTTCAACAAAGTTGTAATAGTAGATTATAAGGGATTAAGGAGTGAGTGAGGAGTGAGCAAATGGAAATATTGTGACTTGCCTAAGATGACATATAGAGTTAGTGAGACAGTTGAAACAAGAACCCAGATATCCTGACTCTTGACCCACTGGTCTTTCCATTTCAAGGAAGTCTTTATGGAGGAGGTGGGATTCATGGGAACTGTTCTTCCCACCCAATTCACGAATGTTTGTGGCTAAATTCAAATGTTCTCTGTGATTCAGGCCAGGCAGAGTGGTAGATCATTTTCTATTTTGGGGGGGATCTCTCTCTTTTTCTCTCTCTTTCTATCCTCAATCTGGCAACTAAATTGTACTCATTATTGCTTTCACCTTGCCTTTGAATATTTTGGGGGTTAAAGGGATCATTGCTACTCCCTTTTGTCTTAAGCCCTTGACCGAGGCAGCTAGGTGGTGCAATGGATAGAGCACCAGTGCAGGAGTCAGGAGCACCTGAGTTCAAATCTCACCTCAGACACTTGATACTCACCAGCTGTGTGACCTTGGGCAAGTCACTTAACCCCCAATGCCTCATCCTGGGTCATCTCCAGTCATCCTGATGAATATCTGGTCACTGGATTCAGATGGCTCTGGAGGAGAATTGAGGCTGGTGACCTGCACAGCCCTCCCTCACTCAAAACAAAGTCAAGTGCAAGTTATGTCATTATTTCTCTGATGGTGTGGTCTTCTTTGGCAATGAAGGATGAACACATACAAGCCCTTAACCAAAAAAAGAGTCATAAGAGTCATTCTGGCATCTGGGGGTAAATTCAGTTGGGGAAGGGACCAGGGAGATATCTTAGAGCTTGGACACAAGACGTGATGGGGGCAGAGAAGATCTTAGGAGAAACTCTATGGGCTAGGAAAAAGTTCACCTGGGGTTTGAGGAGGTATTGATAGATATTGAAGAGAGTGAAGGAGCTGGGTCAGAGAAAATCTTACCTGAGGTATGGGGAGGGCTCAGAATTCTACCTCAACCCACATATTCCAACCTTGCTGATAATCTCTCATGTGCCTTATGAAAGGTATGGAGTGGAGCAGAGGAAAATCCTCATTGGTCTAATGTTGGGAGAGGGGCAACCCAGCTATAAGCTCTGGGTGGGAAGTCAAGGGATGGGAGGTAGGTAGGTCATGCAGTCACGGTAGAAGATAGAGCTCCAGTAATAGGACATCAGAGGAATGGAAGTGGAGTGGTTTCATAGGAGAGGGGCACCAGGTTACAAGGAGAAGTAATCCCATATCAATGTTCTAGATGAGAACTCTCATTCAAAACTTCCATTCAAAACTTGTTCACTGAACAGACTACCAGACCAAGTTCTAAGTGACATCAGGGGCAGGTTTGTTTCATTCTTAAATTATAAATGTCACATATAGTAGGATTTATTGTTGCAAAACTGGGCTAGTTTTGAGCTGAAGTCAGTCAGTCAGTCAACAAACATTTATTAAGCTCTTAGTAGGTACTAGGCATTGTGCTGAGCACTATGAAGGGAAGAGATGAAAACATTACCTTTCTGTCTGTACCTTACTTGTGATGATTCACAGGTAACCCTGGGTTCCCTTAGCTCTGGATTGGTTCATTTTCATATCCATTGACTTAGGCTGACATTCCTTGCCACCATGGTACTCTGTCCATTTGGTGATTCCCAGATTTTCCCCAAATTCCCAAATTCATTTGCTTTTTTTCTTTTGCTGAGAAATCAATACCTAAACCACTACTGTTTAATTTCAAGTGAAGGAAGCTCTCAAGGAGATGCAGTCTGACATTTTCTGTGTATGTATATATAGATAGAGATACATATACATTGGAATTTATTTCCCTGGGGAGATTGAGCAGGGCTTCTTGCTGCCAGCTGGTTGAGGCTGCATGTGGAGCTATGTTTGTGAATACTGTTATGGGTAATGTATTTCCCCAGGGAAGATCATCTAAGATGCTGCATCCCATTTCTAGCAAAGTTTCTTTTTTATTTTATTTATTAAATAACAAGCATAAAACAAAACAAAATATACTTATATCACTACCTGCCCCTTTAAGCCCCCAAACAACCTAGCTGGTTTGTTTTCCCCTACCTGCCTCATTTGGTGGTCACCCAATGGGTCAGTGAAGAAATTGGCACTTAGGATCCTGGGAAATTCTCCTTCCTCCATCTTTTGTTCAGCCTTGTCCTTTTTCCACCTGGAATCTGGGAAGGGATGCAGATGGAGTTATGATGCATTTCATTGTATTTTGAGTGACCCTGACATCTACTGCCTTCTAGCCTGAGGGGAGAAATGAAGTGACATCTCTGGGTCTTGCCTGCTCCACTCCTAGAGCTGGCATTGACCCAGTGTGGGCAAAGCATACTAACTTCATCTCCACTCAGAGAGCAGGTTAATGAACCAGTCCTCTAGGCAAGCTAAACAAGCAAGCAAAGACACACACATGCACACACACACACACATATGCACAGATAGATAAATAAATGCATGAATAAACAAGGGCTTCAGTTCCTCACAGGAAACAGAATGAGTGATGGCTAGGAGATTAGACATATTTGGAAGGCATTATTAATTAGTTAGCCAAAGTGAAGAAAGCTTACTTTAATTGTGTAAGATCAGGAAGCGGGAGAGCCCGCCCACACAATTCCAGTTGCCATAACAACTTTAATTCATTTGTAGTCTCTGCCGAAGGCTTTTTGTGTGTGTTTGGTTTGTGTGTGTATGTCTGTGTGTGTGTGTGTTTTGTTTAATCTCTCCCTCTTTTGATCCTTTCTTCCCAACATCCCTTTTCTTTGGATCTCTCCTTCTTCCTCTACCTGTCCGGAAGGTCTCTCTCTTTCTGTGGCTCCTCTTTCTTTTCATCATGGATGGGCATTTGGTTTGAACTAATCCTTCCTCTCTTCTTTCTATCAGGGCTTTGAGATTGTCACATAGATTCTCTTATCTGCTGTTTTAGTCATAAGAGGTATAGGCGTGTAGCAGCTGGAACACCTGTATTACATATGCGTGCCCAGAAAAACTAACCCCCACCCCCCCAGATTTGAGGCATGCACTGAGTGGACCAGCAGCTACTCTAAACCATAGCTTACTAGACCCTGTAGATATGCTTGCCTTTACCAGGTAGACCAGGCAGATGAGTTCTTTTCCAGAGGGCACAGATAAAAAAAACACAGGAGATAAAGTGATAAGAAAAATCCCTTTATGTACATTTGGAGAGCACTCTCCATAAACCTTAAACGAATTAGAGGGAGAGTAGAGATGTGGAAAGCCTGTGTGGTGAGGACACACATATGGAGATACACATGTAGAAAACCAATTCCTGCCTTTATTACACTGTATCTGCCAGTGACAGAAAAAAATTCTTTTCACTTTTGTCATGTATTCAGATTAATGCAAAACTTTATATTTTTTCCCCTATGGGTCTGAGGGCATCAAGGATTGGATTTGATTTGAAGACATCAAGGAACATCTTTTCTAATTCAACAATATATCCCCATCCCCACTCCTTTAACACAGAGTTTGAACCCCCATCTTTATAAGGCATTCCTTTGGTTCTCTCTCCTTTAAAGTTCTCTTTTAAAGTAGAAATACTTTTGGGAGGACCAACATATTAAACTAATTCAGAGTTAGGTCGTCAAATCTGCCTTCTTCGGAAAAAGGGGAAGGTGAGGGGGTTGGTGAGAAACAGAGCACTTGGAGTATGATAGGAGGCTAGAATGGGGCAGCTAGGTGGTACAGTGGCTAGAATGCTGGACCTGGTCAAGAAGACTCATCTTCCTGAGTTCAAAGTCATCCTCAGACACTTACTAGCTGGGCAAGTCCCTGAACTCTGTTTGCCTCAGTTTACTTATCTATAAAAGGAGCTGGAGAAGGAAATGGCAAATCACTCCAGCATCTTTGCCAAGAAAATCCCAAATGGAGTCATGGAGAGTCAAGACACAACTAAAAAAACGACTCAACAATAGAGGAGGCTAGAGTAGGCAAAGAATGTTGACCAAAGGATTGGAAGCACAAAGCCAAAACTTCATGGCTTGCAGAGTGTCTTGAGCCCATTACTTCTCTTCCTCAGATATCGGGTGAGGGATCTGAACATTGTTACTGGAATTTCAGTAGGTCCAAGGTCTCTATATAATTCTATTTCACTTTTCCTCAGCCCAGCTATTATTAATGATTTATTCTCTTGGTGAAAGGTCTTTCTTCCAAGGCAGGAGAGACCATCTATCTATGTATTCTATGCACTAGCCAAAATGTACTAACCCTGCTCATGTCCTGCCTGCCTTACCTTTGTTATTTATTTCTGGAATGTTCTCTCATCCTTCGTTGCTTGCGAAGGGGATGGAGAGCAAAGAGGAAGGACAAAGGGAGCAAGTCCTACTGTACTTCTTTTATTGTGGAAATCTTGCCCATTTTAAATACCAAATTCAAATACTGCCTCCTCCAGGAAGTCTTTCCTAATTCTGATATCAATCATGATCTTCCTCTCCTCCAACTTTGAAAGATATTTGTCCCTCTCTTCCCTTTATACTATTTCACTTGATCTCATCCGCTGTTATGGATTCAAATTTCACCTTTATTCCGATGATTCTCAGATTTACTTATTTGGTCTTAACCTCTCTTTCCTGACTTCCAGTCTCTCACATCTCCCACTGCGTATTGGGCATCTAAAACTGGATGTCCTACAGACATCAGAAACTCAACTTGTCCAAAACAGGACTTCCTTTCATTCCCTCTTTATAATTGCCCTATTACTGTTGAGGGTACCACCAACGTCCCAGTAATCCATGCTTGCAATCTACGTGTGAGCCTTGACTCCTCTCTTTCTGCAATCTGCTGGCAAAGCTCATTTTACCACTGTACTTCTCAAATATTCCCCATTCTCTCCTCTGACCCTGTCATCACTCTGGTTCAGGCCATCCTCACCTCATACCTGGACTATTGCAATAGCTTGCTAGTTGGTCTGCCTGTCACAAGTCTTTCCCCACTCCAGTCCAAAGTGATTCTTTCCAGAGCATCATTCTGACCAAGTCACACCCATCTCCCATTTAATTAACTCCAGTGGCTCCCTGTTGACATTCAGGATCAAATACAAAACTATGTGTTTGGTTTTTAAAGCACTTCATAACCACCCTTTCTAGTCTTCTCATACCTTATACCTACATCCTCTGTGATCTCATGATACTGGCCTCCTTGCTGTTCCTCAAACAAAACCTTCTATGTCCTAACTTCTCGTTGTCCCCCGCACCTTTTCATTTTTAGCTGTCCCTTTTCATTTTTAACTCCTGTATTCCTTGGCTTCCTTTAAGCCCTAGTTAAAATCCCACCTTCTATTGGAAACCTCTCCTGATCCCTTTTAATTCTAGTACCTTCCCTCTGTTGATTGCTTACAAATTATACTGTATATAGTTTGTTTATACACACTTGTTTTCATGTTGACTTATTCATTAGACTGTGAGCTCCTTGAGAACAAAGATTATCTTTTGCTTTCTTTGTGTATTTAGTGTTCAGCACAGTGCCTAATGTATAGTAGGTGTTTTAAAAATATTTATTGACTGACTTATCTATGTAACATAACAATTTATATCAGAAATATATGTGTATAAATATATATGTATGTATATCTATTCATATATGTAAATGTATATCTATCTCTACCTTTCTATCTTTGTCTATCCATCTATCTATCTATCTATCTAATCTTCCCTTGCTATATTGTGAACTCCATGAGATAAGAAAACCATGTCTTGTCTGCACTTTGGATCTTCTCATAAGAACATGCAGAGTTCTCCACATACAGCAGGTGCTTAATCAAGATTTGTTGTAGTTGAGGTCAGGTAAGTGATACCTAATCTTAAGTACTCTCTGGCTGGAGCACTTTGAGTGACTTAGACAGCTGCTGAGGTAAATACTTGCTAAGCTCCAGGAAGTGAATGGTTTTTTTCATGCTCAAAAAAGTCCTTCTTTTCATCCTATGTGACCCTTATGACTCCTTCTCTTACTGTAGTGCTACAAACAGGAGGGAACACTTATGTCCAACCATCACCCAACTCTCACAATAGCTTGTGCTCACATATGGAATCAATATAACCCTAGAGGGATCACACCTCTCTGTTTTTAGCAAACATGCCAAGTTATCTCAAAGCCTGAAACTTTTCATGACTCCCTCCTCCTTTCCCAAGTCCCAGCTCCAGCCTCAATATTCTCTCTCCCACCATACTTCTAAATTAGAAGGCAGAAAAATGACCAGCCATGTTAGACCTGGCAGCTTTCTCTTTCTCTGTTTCTTTACCTAGCACCTTGGACAGGGACATGGGCAATTTTTATCCTACTCTGTAATCTCCTTTGGGAAAATATTTTTACTCTGAAGAGTAAAAATCTTTACTCTGAAGTGTAAACTTCTGGGAAAATCTTTACTCTGAAGAATGCGTTGGTAAAGATCTTAGATAGGGCAGCTGAATGAATCAGATATAGATAATTTGTGTCCAGATAGGTTTTGTAAAGACATTCAGGCAGCTCCTTCTCCCTTCCTCCCTCTCCTCCCTCCCCCAGCTCCTTTCCATCCCTTGGGAAACTAGGAAGGGAGAGATTAGATGACAGTCTGTTTTGTTTTTTGCTGACATGGAACAAGAGGTATATTCGGTGCTAGCAGGTCTCTAATTTATAGGCTCTCTCAGAGAAAGTGCTAGCATATGCTAGAGAACTAAGGCCTCTGATACAAAAAGCCAACACAATGCACTTCCCACTTCTGATGCTGACGTCCCAGTGAGGGTTAATATTATTAGTAAGTGGTGGACTACCTGAAATAGTTTGAGAGGTTGGGGAAAGTTCCCCTTTCTCAAAACTTCTCTGTTTACCTGCCATTGATGCCCCAAATTTAGACCCTGTGTGATCTGAAGACTTACACTTAGGTCCCAGTTCTGATACATACTAGTTCTGTGAATTTAGGAGAGCCACTTAATATAATAATTTATGTCCAGATTTAAAGGAGAGAGAAAGCTTATACTAACAGGGGACTTATGCTTTCATAGATATGTAATTCTATCAATGTGATTAGTGCCTAGAAGTGCTGATCCAAATCTATCAATGTGGACAGTGCCTCCATCCATGCTGATCTCAATCCATCCATATCATCTCAATTTAGGCAATTCTTGTCCATGTTCTCACACAAATTAACCACAGAAGATCTAGACACTGTGCTGGAAGCCTTCTTTTAGGTCTTTAAAAAAAACTCTTTTCAAAAGTAGTAGTGTAGCATTAAGTCTTTGCACTTGGCTTTCTTTGTTCCCAGGACATGACAATCCCCTTCTTTTTTTTTTGGTCAGATGTTTGCTCAATAGTATTCTTTACTCCAGTTTTTGAAAGTAGGTTTTCATTGAGCGTATACCACAGACTATTCATACCCATCGTATGCCTCTCTGTTTCCTCATGCTTAATGATGAGACCTATGGATTTATCACTGAAGCATTTTTTTTTTTTGTAAGGGAAAGCATTGTTTTGACTCCTGGAGTCAGGAGACATTTGGATTTCAGTCTTGCCTCTGACACTAGCTATGTGATCTCATAATCTCCCTGAGTTTCAATTTATTCATATGTAAAATAGGAATAATGGTACCTTTACGACTTACATCACAGAATTGTTGCGAAGGCCAGGGAAGTTTAGGTAGGTAAAGTGTTTTGGAAACTTTAAAGCATTATGTAAATGTTAGCTGTACTTGTTATTTCTACGGATGGATTCCTCCTCTCACCTCAAGATCAAGGGGTTTTTAGACTGGTAGAATTCAGGGGAGAGGAAGTCTATGAATTCTTTTTCTTACTAGTTGCTAACTGAAACTTAGCATTTTCTTCAACCATTTTAAAAACAGAAGGGGTCCATAGCCTTTTTCAAACTGCTAAAGGGGTCCATGATAACTCTCCCTTAAAAAAAAAGGTTGAAAACCCCTGCCCTAAGGAAAGATGACTACTTTTGAGATGCTGCATCATTTAACCTCTCAGATCCCCAGTTCTCTCATTTGTAAAATAGGTCCAATAATATTTGCACTCCTTATTTCACTGGGTGGTTGGAGAGAATGTGCTTTTCAGACTTAAAGCTATAAAAATGTGAACTATTACTATTCATTCCCCAGGGATAAGCACTGTCCCCAAGGGGTAGTAGAATAATATATTAAGACCATGTTTACTTAGTGTAAATAAGTTTCAAATAGTTCTTCCAGAAGTGAGCAGAAAGATGTCTGAGGAGGAGGAAAGATGGGAGACAAGAGAAGAGGGGAGAGAAGAGAGAAGAGGATGATGTAATTGGAGTTCATGGTGGGGAAAGACAGTCACAGAAGGTGAATGTGAGCAAATGAAGGTTCCTACTTTGCCATTTTGCCCAAATCTAGCTTTTCAAGTATTAGTAGTAAATCAGTTGAGATCCCTGCAGAAGGAAATGGTCAATCTCCTTTCCTTGGAATGGACCAAGTCAGAGCCACTGAAGTTGGGTAATGAATATCCCTCAAATGTTTCCTTACTTTTGGGCATAAAATTCCTTGTGATTAATTTTGTAGGAGGGATATGTTCCAGCACACCCCAATGTTGATATGACTGTGGCAATTGGGGTGCTTTCCATGTTTTTCTGTCTGTTGGGTATCTAGGTTTCAGTGGATATAATCTAGTGTCAGAATCATCTTCTCAGAACAATTTGCACACTGGAACCCCAGAGTTAGAAATGACAATCTTGAGAATTTCGTTAGAGTGATGAATTATAACAGAAAAACTACTGGTGTTGATGTCAGATAAACTAGGATCAAATGCCAGCTCTGTAACCTGTGGAATTTTGGATAAGTTTCTTAATTTCTCTGAGATTCAGGGTTTTATTTTCCAACTGAAAAAATGAGAAAATAGAAGGGGGATGCAAAATTCAAAAGAAATAGAATAAAGGGAAGATATTAAAAGTTTCATTATATCTATCTATCTGATATCTATCTATCTATTATCTATCTATCTATCTATCTATATCTTTATGATGACTATGTGGAAATACATGACCTAGAATGAAGGAGAAGGATGGAGAACATTTGGTTAAGGAACAGTATGTGTGAGGGGGAGGGGAAAAACTAAAGTGATATTGTGATGATGACTTAGACAGAAGGAGCAATTGAAGGGTGAGCTTTGGAAATGTATCACAAAACTATTCTTGGTAATATAATAGTGAAGGGAACTTTTAATTATTTCAACATCTGACTGCAGCTCTGTCTATGAAAAGCAGAGCAGCTGATAAATTCTTCCTAAAGACCATAACTCTAGACGTGGAACAGACCTTGGAGGTCATGATGTCCAATGATCTCATTTAACAAATGAAGAAACTGAGGCAAAGAAAAGGGAAGTGAGTTGCTCAAGCTCACACAAGTAGTCAGTAGCAAAGATGGGAATTTAATTGGATCTTAGAACTCTAATGTTTATCATTCTTTCTACTGTACGATGATGATGCCCATACTTACTATGATGGTAACTTAACCTACCCCCAAAACACTTATTAAGTGCTTTTAATAATTCAAGACATTGTACTATGTGCTGAGAATACAAAAACAAAATGGAAAACACCCCAAAAGCCTGCACGCAAATGGCTTATGTTCTTCTGTGAGGATACAGAACATTAATCAGTTCCACTTCCAAATTCCAATTCTAACTTACATGTAATGATTTGAGGAGGGAGAATACGCCCAAGAAAGGATACTAAGAATCGCATCAATTCTGGTGAAAGGAATAACTGATCACCAAAATGAAAGTTATCCGAACATTGGGAGGAAGCATCATCTTGGATCTCGAGATAACTAAGGAGGAGAATATCAGCTATAGTCTCATGATACTCTGAGCACAGATTTCTGGGAGTTCAAAGAGATGATTGGTAGGATCTCATGGCATAATATTCTACAGAACAAAGCAGCCCAAGAGAAGTTTTAAAAAATAGAATTATGATGACACAATTGCAAATGATCGTGATGAGGAAGAAAAAATAAATCAAAAGAAATGATATGGTTTCACAGGAAACTCGTTAACAAGCTTGAACAAAAAAATACACGTAGCAAAGATGGACATCAGATCAGATGACTAAGGAATCAGCCCATAAAAATGTAAAGAATATTAAATTCTAGAAAGGACTAATGCTTGCAAGGCATTCTAAAAAACAACAAAAAAAGTCAAGGGGAATATCAGAGGTGGAATAGAACTATTGCTTCAGGGCAGATGGAACAATAGCTGCCCCTTGCTTAACTCTAATTGTACTTCTGTTTTCTATTCTAAGGAGACTCTTCAGACATGGAAATGTCAGAATCGAATTGAAACCCAAGATAGATGAGGTCATGGTAAGAGAACAGCTAACTGCCCTCTTTGATTTCAAATAACAATGATCAAAAAAATATATCCCAGATATGGAGTTTGGAGAAGTGATTGATGGGATGCCATTAATGTTCTTTGGAAAATCATTTGGATGGCAGAGGTGTAGCACGATTGTACATAGGAAGATGTCCTGATTTTCAAAATGGAGAAGACAAACAATCATTAGGCCTTCAAGTTGGAGTCTAATTCCTGGTAAATTTTTAAAATGCAGTGTTAAAGAGTGGCTCCTAAGTACTCAAGAAAAGAAGTGGTGATCAGCACAACAAGTCTTGCTGGCCTAATACATTATTCCTAGTAGATCACTGGAATGCTGTGGACACAGTCTTGTATATCAGCAAGATAGATGACAAATTTCTCATAGTATCCTCATGCACAAAGTAAAGAATTGTGCACTAGATCATAGAATAGTTAGGCAAATATGGAATTGATTGATCAGACCCAGAGAATGATGAATGTGTCAATCAGTATCAACTAGAGGAGCAACACTGGGCTTTGTGCTGCTATTCATGATTTTTTAACAAATGATTTGGATGAAGGTATGGAGAGCATGTTTATCAAAGTTATTGACTTGTTACATGAAGCTGGGAGGGATAACTATCATATTAGATGAAAGAATCAAACTCATTGTTCCTAATAGTTTAAAACTACGGACCAATCCAATAAGATAAGTGTAATAGTTATAAATGTGAAGTCTTCCACATAGATCCAAAAAGTCAACAGCAGTAGTCCATGATGGGGGACAAGTGGTCTTATGATATGAAAAAGATTTGGAGATTTTAATGTATTTCAATGTCAACTCAATTCCAGTAAACAACACAACATGGCAGCCAAGGAAACCAAGATAAACTTTGGCTTCATTGATAACAACAACACATGTCCAGAGCACTTTAGCATCTACCAAAAAGTTTCCTCATGGCAGGTCTATGAAATTGGTAGAGCATGATTATCTCCATTTTACAAATGAGGAAACTGAAGCTCAAAGATATGACTTGCCCTGGATCATGTGGCTAGTGCATATCAAAGACAGGATTTTAATTCAAGTCTCTTGACGACAAATAAGGACAAGAGCCTTCCCATAATGCCAATTTTGTTTTTTATCAAGAAGCATTGAGTCCTTTGTTAGTAAAATATTGGTCTTGTGCATTTTCTTGCTCATATTACATCTGTATTATTGTTTTCAGTTCTTGACATTGTTTTAGGAAAGAGACTGAGAAGCTAGAGAAAGTCCAGAGAAGGGTGACTAGGACAGCAGAGGTTCTGGAAATCATGCTACATGACCATTTCTTTGACTATTAGTTGAATTAGCCTCATGAAGAGAAGACATGATTCCCATCTTCAGATACTTAAAGGGCTACCATATTGCAGAAGATATGACTTTTTCTACTGATCCTAGAGAGAAATAAATGGAAATTAAAGAAAGGCACATTTTAGCTCAGCGCAAGGAAAACTTTTTTCATAATTATAACTGTCTCCAAAGTGGAATAGAAGTCCACTCTTCATCACAGAAGGCCCCAAAAGGAAGACTGGATAATTTCGTGTTTGGGATGTTGTTCCTCTTTGAGGACTTGAGTAGAAGGGTCCCTTCCAACCTTGTGGTTCTGCGTATCTCCTGCTCGAGCAGTCAGAAGCAATCATCTTAAGGTAGTGAAATTTCTCTTTGACTGCAAAATCTCTTGTCTGTGATTCTTATGATCAAAACAAGTCTTTGCCTGTAAGTTTCTTTCTGGAGCTAGACTGTCTTCTGGATGACCTCTAAGAATACTCACCTCTCTGATTCTATGACTCTTTTTCTAGGAGCATGTCTTTTTTGCCTTTGCTACATGTGACTTCTACTCTATAGGAGCTAAGAGGATGGGTAGGTCAATGACAGCTACAATAGATAGGAAAGGCTTCATGGAGGAAATGGGACTTGATCTGACTGACCTAAGATGAGTATGTTTTAAGTAGTTAGAGAGAAGAGTCATCACACTGCAATGGATAGAGCACTGGACTGGGAGTCAGGAGGAACTGGGGTCAAGTCCTGCCTCAAATACTTACTATTTTTTGTGACCCCAGACCAATCACTTAAACTTTCTGGGCCTCAGTGGTTTCATCTATAAAATGGAGGTGCCAGACTCAAAGATCTCTATGTCTTATTATAGCTCTAAATCTGTGATCCTAAGCCCTTTAATTGTGGTGGTGAGGGAATACAATAACCTGGAAGTGAGAAATGAACTAGGTGTGCTTAATGGATCCTTTTAGCTGGAGTCAAGCATATGCTGGGGAATGGTGAGGGTATGACTAAATTATGAGTAGCTAGGCTAATGAGTATGGATTTAGCCAAGGAAAATTGGATCATGGTAGATGGTTTGCATTCATGTGAACTCTAATAGCACTTTTCTTGTAACAGCCATGTAAACCAGGGAGTTTTATTACTCTTTATTTTTAGTTTACCCTTATTTTAAAATTTATTTACCCCTTATTTTAAAGATGAGAACAGTTATTTGATACTTGCTAGCTGTGTGTCCCTGGGCAAGTCACTTAACCCCAAATACCTCACCAAAAAATGGGGAGAACAGCTTGGTAGGCGCAGTGGATGGAGTCAGGAGGACTGAGTTCAAATCTGGCCTCAAACCAGACACTTGACACTTACTAGCTGTGTACTCCTGGGCAAATCACTTAACCCCAATTGCCTTTCCAGAATAAAGAAAGAAGTAATAAATAAATAAAGAAAGAAAGAAGGAAGGAAAGGAAGGAAGGAAGGAAGGAAGGAAGGAAGAAAGACTGTAGTTTAGAAGGCATTTTTAATGCCCAAGGTCATAATGCTATTAAATATTAAATCTGTGCTTCAAATTCAGGTCTTTCAGTGCTAGATGCAATACTCAGTCCACCCCATCACTATGCCCACTTTCATAAGGTCAGCAGGGTTTTTGGAAGGTCAGGCTGTGGTGTGTGTGTGTGTGTGTGTGTGTGTGTGTGTGTGTGTGCGTGTGTGTGTGTGTGTGTGTGTGCGTGTGTGTGTGTGTGTGCGTGTGTGTGTGTGTGTGTGTATGTGTGTGTGCATATTTGAAGACCAATGGACAGAGATCTTTGAGGTTTCTCTTTTCTGAAAAATGGCTGGAAAAACATCTTCCTCCTTCCTCAGAGTACTTATTGGTTTGAGAATGGATGGACTTGTGTCTGTGAGGTCCAATTATATCCCTGTATGAAAGGAAAGTCCAATATAACTTCCTTTGTGTGGGCATGAATGGATATAAATAGCCATCTTCTCTATATATATTTGAATGGAACAGTGTGCATCATGGCAAAGATATGCAAAGTAGCCCTCTAAATGTATTTGACACCAGCTAGCATCTGCTTCACATATCCATCAATCTGTACAGCTATCACAACAGAAAGAACATTGCACGTTGAGGATGTTCAACATGCTTTATGTTGAAAGAGAACAAATCAATAGAAAAAAATGTGGATTTGTCCTGCAGGGAAAGTGTGAGTAGGCTGTAGAGAGGGGGGCAAAGGAAAGGAGGAGGTAGTAAAGAGGAGAGCAAGGGGATAAAAGAAGCAGAGACAGCAAGAAAACAGACAGATTATTTTATTGCCTATAACTCCAAGTCATGGAATTTTGTGTGTATTTCTTTGGATTGAAACAGCATCGCCTGAGGAGGGTTAAACACTCAGGAAAATTTAGAACTTTTCTTTTTCTGACCATATGGCATCTCTGCCCAATGGACAACATCTCTCTCCTACTATTTTCTTCCCTCCTTTTGTTCTTCTATCTCCCTCCCCACTCCTTCAAGGTGGGCAGAATAGGTATTACTTTAAAAAAAATTACATGCTTTTAGTTTTCAATGTTCACTTCCATAAGATTTTGAGTTCCAAATTTTCTCCCCACCTCTCTTCTTCCTCCCACCCCAAGATGGCATGTAATTGATATATACATATAAATTGGTATATACACATAAATTCATATTAAACCTATTTTCACATTAGTCATATTGTAAAGAAGAATTAGAACCAATGGGAGAAACTAGGAGAAAGAAGAAACAAAAAAGAGAGCAAATAATATGCTTTGATCTGCATTCAGACTCCAGAGTTCTTTCTCTGGATGCATTTTCCATCATGAATCTTTTGGAATTGTCTTAGATCCTTGCATTGCTGAGAAGAGCTAAGTCTATAAAAGTCGGTCATCATACAATGTGACTGTTACTGTGCACAATGTGTTCTCCTGGTTCTGCTTACTTCACTCAGCACCAGTTCATATTAAGTCTTTCTAAGTTTTTCTGAAGTCTACCTGCTCATCATTTCTTACAGTACAACAATATTCCATTACATTCATTATACCACAACTTGTTCAGTCATTTCCCAGTTGATGGGTATCCCCTCAATTTCTAATTCTTTGGCACCACAAAAAAAAGCTATAAATATTTTTGTACTTGTGGGTCCCTTTCCCATTTTTATGATCTCAGGATACAGACCTAGAAGTGGTATTGATAGCTTTTACCGACATGCACATTTTTTAGCCCTTTGGTCATAGTTCCAAATTGCTTTCCAGAATAGTTGAATCATTTCACAACTCCAGCAACAATGCATTAGTGTTCCTATTTTCCCACATCTTCCTCAGTATTTATCATTTTCCTACTTTGTTATGTTAGTCAACCTGATAGGTGTGATGCAGTACCTCAGAGATGTTTGGATTTGCATTTCTCTAATTAATAGTGATTTAGAGCATTTTTTCATATGACTATTGTTAGCTTTAATTTCTTCCTTTGAAAATCATCTGTTTATATCCTTTGTTCATTTATCAGTTGGGAAATGACTTGTATTTTTATAAATTTGACTCATTTCTCTATATATTTTAGAAATGAGGCCTTTTGCAGAGATATTTGTAAAAGCTGTTTCTCAGTTTTCTGCTTCTCTCCTGATCTTGGTTGCATTGGCTTTGTTTATGGAAAACCTTTTCAATTTAATGTAATCAAAATCATCCATTTTGCATTTCATGAGGTTCTCTATTTCTTGTTTGCTTATAGATTCTTCTGTTCTCCATAAATCTGACAGGTAAACTATTCCTGGCTCTCCTGGTTTTATCATAGTGTCAGCCTTTATACCTAAATTGTGCACCCATTTTGACTTTATTTTGGTGTACGGTGTAAGATGTTGGTCTATGCCTAGTTTCTGCCATACTATTTTCTAGTTTTTTTCAGAAGTTTTTGTCAGACAGTGAATTCTTATCCCAGAAGCTGGAGTCTTTGGGTTTATCAAAAAGTAGATTACTATAGTTATTGACTCCTATGTCTTGTGCACCTAACATTCCACTGACTCCCTACTCTGATTCTTAGCTGGTACCAAATATTTGTTGATTACTGCTTTATAATATAATTTAAGATATGGTGTGGCTAGTTCACCTTTCCTTGCATTTTTTCATTAATTCCTTTGATATTCTGGATGATTTGTTCTTCCAGATGAATTTTGTTATTATTTTTTCTAGTTCTATAAAGAATATTTTTTGGTAGTTTGATTGCTATGGCACTGAATAAGTAAATAGATATCATTTTTACTAACCAAATTTTTCTACTGCCCCCTCAACCTGATCACGTCATTAATATCCTCAGTAGGGAAAAGAGTCATCAGTTAGACTGACAACACACCTGTGGGTAGATTAGTCCTATAGAGAGAGAGGCAGTAGATGATGTGTGGGTCTAAACCCCAAGTGCCCAACCTACAGAACCCAGTGGGGAGATGATAGGGTGGCTTGGTGCTTTCTAGAGCTGCAATTGAGGTGATAGAAACTATACTGAGGATAACCCCAGTGGGTCCAGAGTGGGAAAAATCTTGAATATTCTTGAATACCTGAATATGTGAATGTGGAATGAATCTGGAGGAACACATACAAATGGATAGAAATCAGGGCATGATGATCAATGAAGGAATGACTTGGTTATGAGGGATCACGGGGGTGGAGTGTCTGGTGTACACTGGCTTGGGAACTAGGTCTTTGTATTCTAATTCCATTCCTGAATCTCATTTCTCCTTCTATAGAACAAAAAGAAAACCTTACTGGGACAGATACAATGAAAAGAAGGGAGATTCTTTGAGTTCCTTGAAAGGGATGGAGTAAATCCACAAGATGAGAAATGTAGGTCTGGTTTGTCTCAGTACTGTGTTGACGGTTTGCCACCAACTTCAAGAAGCTGATAGTTTTATCTTTTATTTAAGCTAGACCTTGCTCTGAGGAGCTTAGCACATTTTCCTGGAGACTCGGAAATTTTCTGATATTCTTTATCTTCATCAAACCCAAGAGAGGAGGAAGTGAAGCACGCATAGGTCCAGATGAGAAATGGGTAATACACATGTATAGGGTGAACAATTTGTCTCAGGTCATCCCAGAGAGTTACTGATCTGGGAACAGATCTGCCAGGTCTGTCACTCTCCCAGTCTATCACATGGAAGGACAACGCACATTTGTTAAGTGCCTCCTATGTGCTGGGCATAATGCTTAGCACTTTACAAATATCTTATTTGATCTTCATAATAACCCTGTGAGAAAGGTGCATTTTACAGTTGGGGAAATCAAGACAGACAGAAGTTAAGTGACTTTCTCAGGGTCTCACAGCTAGGAAGTGTCTGAAGCTAGATTTGAACTCAGGTCTTCTTGACTTCAGACCCAAGGCTCTATTCACTGTACCACTGAGTTGTTGAACCCACAGGGGAGTGGATTTAGGAGGGAAAAAAGCTTGGGACTGGGAATCAGGAAGCTTGAGTTTCAGTCCCTGCTTTGTTACTAACTAGCTGTGTGACCTTAGATAAGTCCCTTCCATTTATTTGCACCTCATTTTCTTCATCTGTTAAAGAGGTATTAATGATTAGTGTTAAAGAGGTATTAATGGGTAAAACCAAGTAATAAAGTACTGTGAGGCATTTAAAAAAATAAAACATTGTATAAATTACCTTCTTCTCTTGGTAAGTGAACCACTGGTATTGCAGCCTGACTGACAGAAGGTGACCCTTTCGTATACTGGGGACTAAAGAACTAAAATACATATTTCTAATACATAGCTCTGACAATATTGATCTTCTGCTCAAATAACTTCCACTGGTCCCTAATGCCTACCAAAGAAAGTGTCAATTCTGTATCCTGTCATTCATGTCTACCACAGTATGGACCCAGCACTGATCTTTCCTAATTAGCCACCTCCTTTTCCCATCCACCTTTCTTCTGAGCTTACCTTTCATTTACATTATAAATATCTTGTATCTTTGTAGTTCTTCACATGTCAATATAGGCTTTTTGAGGGCAAGGATTGGTCACGACTTTATCTTTCTTGGTGTTTGCAGTGCTTTGAGTGGTTTCTGACACAAAGTAAGTGTTTAATAAATGCTTACTGACCAAATAACTTATTCTTCTTTTTGTAGTCTATGGTAAAGAAAGACTTTTCTTACTTTACCATTTTACTCAGTCATGGTCTAGGTAGATTATAACTGGCTAAGCCCCTACCCAACCCAAGCATCATTTCCCAGACTAGTCTGGCTCAGCTCTGCACTCTGCAATTTCACTGCCTTGCTCCACCTAGGTATCCTCAGTGCTGGCCTCTGTCTGACTCTGTCCTCAAGCACCCTGACTTTTCATCTTCAATTTTTTTGTGTGTGTTTTTGCTTTCTGCTACCAGAAACCAAATATCAATTATTTTGTCGTGATTATATTTGTGTTCCATTTAATCATTCATGTCATAATGAAATAAGGATGGGGAATGATTGGAGGGGATGCCGGGAGGGAAGAAGTAGCCTGCTTAGAGAAACGAGAGAAAGCGAAACAGGAGGGAATAGGAAGATTTTTTTAGCTGTCCAGAATACTGCATGAAAAGCAGAGTTTTCTTTTAGTGCTGCTGACAGATGTAACCAAGACAGGAATATGTGCCAGAAAGGTGGAGAATAACGACCTTAGTTTTGGGGTCTGCCTTCCTCAGCTTTCCCCCTCCCTCATTCTGCCCTTTACCTTGCCAATAAAGCTGTAAGCCTGTGTTTATATGAATTATTTGTACCTAACTTGTGGCAGAGCTGCGTAATTGTTTGATCAGTCACACATGGACACACTGCACCTTGACTCTGTCGTAGTGATGCCATTTTGGTCCTCTTTAGGCATGAAGGACTAGCCAATCAACCAAGCAACCAACCAAGTGGGAGTGGAAACTGAGTCACTCCATCTCCATCCCCAAGACCATCTTCTACTATCCATGGTTAGGGGTTATCTTCCTTCTCTTTCATTTTCTTCCTCTGTTTTTTCTTTCTCTTTTCCCACTCTCTTCTTTTCTCATTGTTTTCTCCTTATTGAAATTATTACCATGACTATTGTGCTTATCTCTTCCCCTTTTCCTTCCTCTCTTCCTTCTCTCTTCTTGACCTCTTGCTGCTTCTCTACTAACCTCTTCAGTCCCTAAGAACTTATGATAGAGAAAAGAATAGTACTGAACTTGTGATCTTACCGATATGAGAATTCCCAGGTGAGGAAGCTACATCTACTAATGCAGGTTGTCACATACTCTCCAACTAATACCTGAAAGTGGGGAGCATTAAGCTTTTTTGTGTCTTAGACTTCCTGGGCAGTCTAGTAGAATCTTTGAACCCCTTTTCAGAACAATGTTTGCATTACAAAGGCAACCAGTTGCATTGAAATATAGTTACCAATTTTCTTAAAAAGTTCAGAAACCCTAGGTTTCTCAAAGAGTTGACTATTAGATGAGAGGTGCCAAACACAGGCAACACTCCCAAGTACTCTCCCAACCAGATAAAAAGGAATTGGGAAATATTTAACCAAAAAATAAAAATAGGATAGAATATAGATAATGTTACTATGTGGTTTTCTAAATCAATATACTTCTGATAGGGATCCTTATGTATAATTTTTGTTGTTGTTGAGTCATCTTTCAGTCATGTCTGACTCTTTTGTGATCCCATTTGGGGTTTTCTTGGCAGAGATACTGTAGTAGTCTGCCATTTCCTTCTTCAGATCATTTTACAGATAAGGAAACTGAGGCAAACAGGGTTAAGTGACTTGCGCAGGGTCACACAGCTAGTAACTGTCTGAGACCATATCTGAACTCAGGAAGAGGAGTCTTCCTGACTCCAAGGCCAGGGCTTCATGCTCTATGGTGCCACCTAGCTCCCCTATGTATGGTTTAGTGACCCCCTTTTCCATTTGATTTTGATACCATTGGTTGTGACTTTCCCAGAATTACATAGTCAATATATACCAGGTATAGGACTTGGGTACAGGTCTTTCTGATGTTGAGGCTAGCTCTCTAGCCATTATATCTCTATTTTAGAGGAACCAAGAAACACCCAGAAAGGTCAGGGAAGGAGAATGAACACAGGGTACTCTTCAGAGTCTGATTTTCCCTTTCTGCCTCTCAGTATAACTCCATCCACCAGAAGTCTACCATCTTCCTCATACCCCCCACGCAAAAAGAGCTACCAACAAGCTGGCCCTGATCCTCATTTCTCTCCACCAGGCTCTTGAAAAGCTTTTCACTTAGAGTTTTCAGTTTCTTTTAAGGAAAATTGTTATTCAGTGAAGAAAGCTTTTGTATAGCCTCATCATGCACACACCCAGAAGAATCTAAATCGTACTAATTCAGCAAAAGATTTTGAAGTCTTTTAAGATTAGCCCTAGTGAGTGAGTCTATCCTCACATGGCCTATAGGACTTCAAGAAGGTCAAGCTGAGTTTTAGTCTATATACTTTGTATAAAGTCACAGGTTCTGTTACTGTGGGCAGCCAGAAGGCTTAGTGGATAGAGTGCCAGGTCTGGGATCAGGAAGACTCATTTTTGTTAGCTCAAATCTGTACTCATATACTAGCTGTGTGACTCTGGACAGTCACTTAGCCCTGCTTACCTCAGTTTCCTCATCTGTAAAATGAGTTAGAGAAGGAAATTGCAAACCACTCCAGTGTCTTTGCCAAGAAAACCCCCCAAAGGGGTCATGGAAAGTTGGACATGACTGAAACAATTGAACATCATTGTTACTGTGTTCAATGGCGACTTGCCTGTCTTCCATGGGCAGTAGTGATATCCTCTATCCAAACCACTGAATCCAATATTCAAAATCCTCATCATTCTGTTTCTAATCAACCTATTTGATCTGAAGTTTTACTTCTTTGATACAAAACCTCTGTCCCAATCAAGCCAGTTTCTTCTCTGCATGGTCCACTTTTGATTATTTTCTTCTCCATCTCCTCTTCCTCCTTGTTCTTCTTCTTCATCTTCTCCTCCTCCTTCTCCTTGTTCTTCTTTTCCTCCTCCTCCTCCTTCTTCATCTTCTTTTCCTCCACCTCCTTCTTCTCCTCTTTCTCCTTCTCTTCCTCCTTCTTTTTCCTCTCCTCCTCACTGTTGTTATTCTTCTTTATTGAAGGGACCATCCCTTGACTCACTTCTTAAAGAGCTTTAATCACTGAATAGTTGTTGCTTCACTCAAAGTGAGAACCTGAAAAAACCTTAGCTTAAAAGGACCAGGGTCTCTCATTGCATCCTGGGCTATTTCCAGCCATCCTGATGAACATCAGACCAATGGACCCAGATGGTGCTGGAGGAGAAAGTGATGCTGGTGACCTTGCATACCTCCTGCACTCCAATCAAAGTCAACTCCAAGTCATGTCATCATCTCCCTGATGTCATGGTCCTCTTTGAGAACTAAGAACAAGCAATTTGAGAGACAGTTTGGTGTGGCAGATAGAAAGCCGGGCTTGGAGTAAGGAGATGTGGTTTCTAGTCTTATCCAAATCCTTATTCTATTGATGTGGACAGGTCACCTGACTTTTCAGAGGCTCAATTGCTTTATCTGTAAAATGGAGATAATATTTATTAAAATCACCTTATAGGATTGTTATTATGTATATATATTGATTATATGTTATACTATATATAAGTGAGTTATTGTTTATTCTCAGTCAGTAGATAGCAGCACTGTTAATAATTGATATTTGTAGTGTAACTACTGTTAAATGAAGATTGGTTAAAAATTTGATGGTAAAAAGGAGTTTTTATGTCACTTCTTTGATTGGAAAGGTAGGGGTATATGGATGTGGAATATTGCACACTGTTACACTTGATCACTGTGCTGGATTTTGCTTGGCTGGTTTTTCTTTATTATACGGGAAGTCTAGAAGTCAGGGAAGAATATATATGAAAATGTCAGTGTAAAATGTAAAAACAAGAAGGAGAAGAAGAATGGGACTTGTGATTTGATTGATGGGAGTGGGTGGCTGTGTGAATTTCTAAATAAGAAATCTCCAAGGAAAAAAGTCATCAGTAAAATTTTAACATAAGAAAAAAGGACCTTCATAGTTAAATACTTAAATATCATGATTCTAGAGCACAAACTGTCTGTGACACTTATATTACCCTTTCCATACACTATTTTGCATCATTAATATTTTCCTATGTTGAATGCTGTTGTTCCATAAAAAAAAATGAGCAGATAGACTTCAGAAAAAGCTGGAAAGACTTACACAAACTGTGAGTGTGATGGTGAGTGAAGTGAGCCAAACTAGGAGAACATTATACACAGTTACAGCCACATCGTGCCATGACTAACTTTGATAGACTTAGCTCTTCTTAGTAATGCAAGCATTAAGACAACTCCAAAAGACTCATGATGAAAAATGCATCCAGAGAAAGAACTATGGAGTCTGAATGCAAATCGAAGCATACTTATTTGCTCTTTCTCTTTCTCATGGTTCCTTCCATTGGTTCTAATTCTTCTTTAGAACATGACAAATGTGAAACTATGTTCAATAGAATGTATATCTAGAACCTGTATCAGATTGCACTGTCTTGGGCAAGGGGGAGGAGAATTTTAGCATTCAAAATCTTATGGATGTAAATCTTGAAAACTAAAAATAAATAAATTAAAAAAATTAAAAAAAGAAACTAAATAGAAAAACATATTTTTCCATGTCAGTCATTTGCCCCTCCCCACCCCCCAAAATGGATGGAAGAAGAGGAAAAAGCATTCTGGGGACCTGCCTCCTTGTTAGGCTGAGGTGGAGGAAGAGTAGCAATGAGGAAGAGAAAGAGAGACTTGAACCCAGCAAGAGAACTTGCAAGGGTAATATTAATTAATGTTTTATAGTGCTGTAGGGTTTGCAAGGCACTTTACATACGTTACCTCACTTGATCTTCACAACAACCTTGTGAAATAGGTGTTATTTTATCATGTCCATTTTATAGGGGAAGTAATTGAAACTGAGGTTCTAAGTGACCTGTGCAGGGTCACACATATAATAAATGTCTGAGAGACAACTTGAATTCAGGACATTCTGTCATCAAGTCTACCACTCTGTCCACTCTGACCCACAGTTGCCTCATGATTTCCCTCTGCCATTTGCAAATCTTAACCATTTGTTTATAGACCACACTAGGGCAGGAGGAAATAAGTTTAACTTGTATAAAACAGACTTTTATTGGTATCTTTTGTTTCTATATACTTGCTTTGCTTTTCCCCTGTATCCTTCCCCTCCCCTCCCCTCCCCTCCACTCTTCCAAGAAACTATTCCCAATAACAACAACAAAAAACCAAAAAGAGGAAACAAAAATATCCAGCAAAAACAATTAACACATTAAAAAGTCTGAAATTATATGCCATGTTCCATACCCATGGGTCCCCACTTCTGTAGAGTAGGTATCTTCTCATATTACTTCTTTGGGACTCAGCTTGGTCACAATGGTTTCCCAGCATTTGGTTTCAATTACACTATTGCTGTTTTCTCGGTTTACATTGTTATAGTCATTACAATGTTGTTTTCCTGGCTCCACTTACTTCATTTTGAAAAAAGTTTGCATAAGTCTTTCCATATTTCTCCATACTCCCATTCAGCATTTCTTATAGCACAGTAATATTCCATTATCTTTATGTACCACACAGTTGGCTTAGTCATTGCCCAATTGATGGGCATCTACTTTGTTTCTAGTTTTTACTATGATGAAAAGTTCTGTTATAAATATTTTGGTCTTTATGGATCCTTTCTACTTGTCAGTTATCAGTTTGGGTCATATGGCTAGCAGTATAATTAATCTCTAGATCAAAGGGATTGAACATTTTAGTTGCTTTTGGGGGGGGTCATAATTCCAAATTGCTTTCTGGAATGGTTGTATCAATTCTTGGTTCCACCAACAATTCATTAGCGTGACTAGCTTTCCAACACCCCTCCAACATCGGTGAATCCTATTTTTTTATCAACTTTATGAATTTTGGGAGTTCAAAGTGAAACCTCAGGGTGGTTTTGATATACATTTCTCTTATCACTAGTGATGATACCATATGGCTGTTAATAAATAGTTTCCAGTTTTTTTGAGTGCTGTTTGAATCCTATTTCTCTATTTAGGAAACTGCTTTTGGTTTTATATAGTTGTCTTTATATCTTGAATACCAAACTCTTATTAGAGATATTTGATAACAAGGACTTTTCCCAGTTGACTGGGATTACTCTAGATGCCTTAATTTTGTGTACCCCCAAATGATCTATTTTATCTTTTCCAATTAGCTTTAACCCTTCTTTGGTTAAGAATTTATATTCTACCCATACTTGTGTAAGGTATATTACTTCTTTCCTAATTTTGTAATGTACAACTTTAATAGTCAGGTCATGGATCCATTTGAAATTTATTATGGAATGTGGCATGAGATGTTAGTCTAAATCTAATTTATTCCAGACTGTCTTCTAGTTTCCACAGTATTTCTTAACAAATATAGAATTTTTTCCCTAGGTAATTTATGTTTTGGGGTTTATCATACCCTAGGTTGTTCAGGTCAGTTATTTCTTATTCTTTCTTGTCTAGTATGTTCCATTGATCCACTTTTCTTTTTTAAACCAGAATAAAATTGTCTCGATGCTCACTGCTTTATTAAATAGTTTGAGGTCTAAAGTGCTATTTCTCCTTCATCCCTATCTTTTGATTATTTCCTTTGAAATACTAGATTTTTTTCTCCAGATTAATATTATTATTTTGTCTAGTTCTATCAAGTATCTCTTTAGTAGTTTAGCTGGTCTAGCACTAAAGCTATAAATAAATTCACTTTGATTGCTTTTTTTAAGTCCAACTTCTGTTGTGCTCACTGGACTAACCTTAACATGGAAAAGTATATGGGATATCCAGGGAGGAAGCCTTGATCATCCGCCTTTGGTGTTTACCTGGCACTCAACTCTCACTTGGCTCCAAGAGGTGGTAGCATGTGCAATAACCACGCTCTAGTAAAATCAATTTGACAGGTGGGCTAAACTAGGTTGAAGGTAACTTACAAGCCTCAAACCCAAGGGTGGGTTAGGGGCATGTGGAGGGTTCCCCTAGCAGAATGAGTGGCCATGAAAGTGGTCGAAGTCAGGTGTTATCGAGCGCTTAGAGCCTGGTCAGAAATGGAAGATGCCAAGGTCCTACGCTGCATCCTGGCCATCACCACTTGTCCTGGCTTTTACCTTGTTGTTGGAATTCGATGGTTCTGGAAGAGAAAGTAAGGCTAGTGACTTTGTGCAGCTCTGCTCAGTTAAATCCAGTTCACCTGCAAGTTAAGACATCACCCTGTAAGTCATTGGTCCTCTTTGAAAAGAAAGGACAAACAAGTAACATTGTAGACTTCATAAATCATCTCCCTAGATGATGCTAATTCATGGTGGGTGGCCAAGTTAGGGTAAAAAAGTCTTAGCACAGTGGGTAATTTTGGGGGCAGGGATTTTTCAGAGTTGCATTAAAAATGCAAACAGCCCATTATCAGCAATTAATACCCCAATGATCAGTTAATTCTTTAGTTGACAATGGGAGAAACAAAGAGCATCTGAAAGAAAGAGGGGAAGGCTCCTAGGGAAAAGGAAAGGGGTGCAGAGAGGAGTCAATGGGAAAATGCCAACGACATACTTTGCTGACTTCATAATCCTGGTTGGATCTTCCCAGTTGTCAGTTTCCATCTTTCATTGTCTATAAATGTTTAAGTGGTCACCTGCATGTGCACTTTTTTCCTCCTGCACCCCCTTCTCCCCCACAAAAATACCAGCTTAAAAAAACCCAATGAATTCTATGGTGTTTAAATAAGTTTCTCTCAAAAAAATACTTTTACAATTTGATCATTCTCCACAAGGTTATAAGGCTGTCTATAAACTTCCCTCCAGTCATTAGTCACTTGGTTAAGTTAATCATTAGCCATTAATTTTTGTGAGAATTTCTTGAAAATGATGCTTTCAAAGAGTCTATTTTTGCTACATTGTATCTGAAACCCTACCTCCTTTTGGACATACTTAGTATTAAATGTGCCATGTTTTTCTTTTCTTTTCCTAAAGAAAACATGACCTGTAAAAGACCCGCTCCCTCCAGATTTCAAAACAACTCGTGTTCTGGAAGTTGTGGAAATGAGCTTCCTTTCATGCTGGAGTCTTCCTCTAGAAAACCTTCTGGGTCCGTGCACCAGGGTATTAATTGCCACAACCAGACTGTTGAGCTGTCACATAATGGATATATTTAGCAAGAATGACAGGGCTGGTAATTATGCACAAGGAGGCCTAAGAAAAGGGATTGTTTACTTTGATGTTTAATTTCAGCAGACTTCTTCAGTTTGTTAAACTTAATCAA
>CM053769.1:203604765-203657802 GCA_028658325.1 Potorous gilbertii | reverse complement strand
GACTTTGTTTTGAGTGAGGGAGGGCTGTGCAGGTCACCAGTCTCATTTTTCCTCCAGAGTCATCTGAATCCAGTGACCAGCTATTCATCAGATTGACTGGAGATGGCCCAAAATGAGGCAATTGGGGTTAAGTGACTTGCCCATGGTCATACAGCTAGTGAGTGTCAAGTGTCTGAGGTGAGATTTGAACTCAGGTCCTCCTGACTCCTGCACTGGTGCTGTATCCACTGCACCACCTAGCTGCCCCTCTTAATTCTATTATGGACTTAATAAAGGAATACATTGAGATATGTTAAGAGGATGCTAGAGTATTGGATTGGGAACCTTTTTTTGATCTGTTCCTGCACTGTGTGACTAAGAAAATCATTTGACTTCTCTGGGTTTCAGTCTGTCAAATAAGAACATGCCCATCCTACTTGGACCCTGGATTGTTGTAAAGATCAAGTGTGATAATCTATATCAAATTGCTTGCCTTCTCAAGGAGGGAGGAGGGAAGGGTGAGAAGAATAGAATTTGGAATTCAAAATTTTACAAAAACAAATGTTAAAATATTTATAGATTTAATTGAGAAAAATGAAATAAAATAAGAGAAGAAAGAATAAATGCAAGAATGAGCATGAAAATCTTTTAAAATGTCCTTCAGAAATGCAAGGGATTGAATACAAGGGACTTGTCTAGGATTTTAAACATTAACAATTAGACAAAAGTATACACATAATTCTTCTTTCTTAAAACTCTTTTTATGTGAGTCACGTAATACAGGGGGAACTCTTTATAATTCCAATATGTTAGGGACAAGATTAGCACTGGAATTCAGATTTTGTTGAAATTTCAGGGGCCAAAATTTGATCCAGAGAATATGTAAATCAGGAGTGGTGGTATCATAATGGATAGAGTAATGGGTTTGGAATCAAGGAGGTCTGGGTTCAAGTTCTCATACTTACAAGTCCAGAGACACTGGGCACGTCAGTATATCTCTATGAACCCTAGGTACCTTTCAATGGTTTGCCTAAGTCAGGGGGAGTTTTTGCTGTCAGAGCAAGGTACCATACCAGGTGTGAGCTACATGGACATAATCAAATATTCTTCATTCACACATGAAGGATATCCTGATCCTTGGAATAAGAAGTCACCTCTTACTATTTATAGATTTCATAATCAAGTGACTTTGATGTATATGTATATACATATATATATATAATATGTATGTATATATACACATCAATAGACAAATGCATATACAAATACAGTTATCTATCTTTCTATCTATCCATCTATTTATCTATCTGTCTGTCTATCTGTCTATGTATCTATCTGTATTACTGTTATTAGTGTAGCAGAGTTTTGCTTTGTACATGTTCGAATTACCTAACAGGGAGGCACCCTTGTGGAAAATGCCAGGTACGAACTTTAGGGAGAACCATTCTGAATTCACACGATATGTAGCTAGGTCTTTTCTCTCCCCTCCCCTCCTCTCCCCTTTCCTCCCTTCCCCTTCCCTCCCCTTCCCTCCTCTCTTCTCATCTCCTCTTCTCTCCTCTCACCTCCCCTCCTCTCTCTTTCTCCCCTCCTTTCTCTCCCCCTCCTTTTCTCTCCTCTCCTATTGCTATCACTCCAGACAAGTCCCTTTCTTACCTCTTGCTTTGTTCAGTCATGTCCCACTTTTCATGACCCCTTGTGGGGCTTTCTTGGCTGAGATATTGTACACTCTGCCATTTCCTTCTCCATTTCATTTTACAGATGAATAAACTGAGGTAAACAGAGGTAGGTGACTTTCCCAGAGTCACAGGGCTAGTAAATGTCTGAAGATGAATTTTAATTCAGGAAGATAGGTCTTCCTAATTCCAAGCCCACCTAACTGCCTGGGACTACTGTAAAAAAGCCCTCTCCCTCTGACTACTACTCTCCCCCTCAATCCATCATGGAAAGGCTGCCAAATTAATCTTATTCAAATACCATTTTGTATACATCATCCTCTTGCTCAAAAACCTTAGATGGCTCCCTATTTCCCAGAGGATAAAGTCTGAATTCCTTAGCTGGCTTTTGTCTCCCACTATATCACTCACATGAACCGGCCAAACTGGTTTACTCATGTTCCCTAAAAATACATTGCCTGTTCTTGCCTTGGTACCTTTTAAAAATTATTATAAGCTCAATGCCCTGAACAAATGCTAATAAAAAAACCCAATAAAATATAAAGTCAATCTCAAAATAAAATAAAGTCCCCAAACATCAACTGTTTATGTTTGATTTTAAATTAGCATAATAAATTGTAATGAAATGAATGCCATGCTAATACATTTGCTCCACGTTCCCTCCTGAATCCATCTGTACACTTATAAAGTTCTATTGCCTGTGTTTTTAATGTCATGGCAGCTGATGT
This sequence comes from Potorous gilbertii, assembly GCA_028658325.1. Classification (NCBI taxonomy): domain Eukaryota; kingdom Metazoa; phylum Chordata; class Mammalia; order Diprotodontia; family Potoroidae; genus Potorous; species Potorous gilbertii. The sequence goes on along the minus strand of CM053769.1, from coordinate 203,655,419 downwards.
GTGTGTTGTACTGATTCTCCTGACTTTGCTTTCTAGCACTTCATATAGCTATTTGCATGGGTCTCTGTAATCTTCCTATTTGTCATTTTTATGACACCAGAGCATCCCATGATATTATATACAACTCCACATCTTGTTCAATCATTCAGTCGTGTCCAACTCTTTGTGACCTCATGGACCATAGCATGTGAATACTGTTTTGTGGGGTTTTCTTGGCAGAGATGCTGGAGTGGTTTGCCATTTACTTCTCCAGTGGATTAAGGCAAACAGAGGTTAAGTGACTTGCTCAAGGTCATATAGCTAGTAAGGGTCTGAGGCCAGATTTGAACTCAGGCCTTCTTGATTCCAGGGCTGGTTCTGTATCCACTGAGCCACCCTCCAGCCTCTGAGCAACTCCATATGATATTATTAAATTCCCATTAAGTATAAGGCACTGTGTTAGGCATTGGAGATGCCAGACAAAATCCCAGACAACCTTTGTTCTCAGAGAGAATAAATTATATTCAATTGATTAACAATAATAGATGTTCATATGAAACTTTCAAGTTTGAAAAGTCCTTACATTACCTTGTATGAGTCTCATAACAACACCACCAGGTAGATGCTAGAGAGGCATTTTCATCTTTACAAATTGGGAAACCAAAGTTTGGAAAAGTTAAGTGACTTGCCCGTGGTTGCATAGCCAATAAATATTAGAAGTGGGTTTTGAAACCGTCTTCAAGACTTTATGTTCAACACTTCTCTTATACTTTGCTCCCACTCACTTCTTCAACCACTCCTTATCTTTAGTAGCTACAAACAAAGAAGCTCAGAGTATTTTGGTATAGCTAGATCTGTGACTGGAATGTCATCTCTTCTATCTCCTTATTTTAGCCTGACCTTTTCTTCTAGATTCAATTCAAATCTCACTTCCCTTGTTGAACCTGCTCTGACTACCTGCGCCCATGGTCAAAATGTCCCCCTCCAAACCACAGAAGCTCATTCAATCTCTTCCTCTCATTGGCCCCCAGCATCCCTGACCTTGCGTACTTAGTATTTTTTTATGAATATGAATATGTACCATCTTCATAGCTAGCCCTGAATGGTGAGGCTATGCCTAATACTAACTTTTCCACCCTGCACCAGTCACTGTTCCCTGCTTGAGCAGGCAGTCTTTGGTGTGGTTGTTGCTGTATTTGGTGATGATGAAGAAAAAAGTATTGATGCATATTAGTGGTCAGTGATAACAATTTAAGTTTTTGTAATACTTTCCTGTGAAGAGACTCCAAACATTTTACATGAGTTGGGAGTTCACATTTCTGGTGACTTAGGTCATGAGAATTTTCTTTTTAGAGGGATATGCAATAATATTAATAATAGCTAATATTTATATAGTACTTTAATGTTTGCTATACATGTAGGGTATGGGGTGTTCAGGGAGGACTAGCACCTCTGGTGAGAGGGCTGCTCATCCAACTTTGTTGTCCACCTTTCACCCAACTCTCACCTGTGTCTCCAAGAAGCTGTACCATGAACAGTGGTATTACATTCCAGTAAAACCATCTCAGCAGACAAGTTAAACCAGATTGAGGGTAACAGGCTTAAAATCTGTCAGTGAGTTAGAAGGATGTCTACCCCAAGCATGTGAAGACTTCCCTTGGCAGAATGGCTGATGAGAACAGTTTGTTCCAATGGCCATGAAAATGGCTGAAGTAGGCATTGTGGAGCACCCAGAGCTTGGTCAGACATCGAAGACACCAAGGTCATCCATTGCATCCCAAGACATCACCAGTTGTCTGTACTTTTGTCTTGCCACTGGACTTTGATGACTCTGGAAGAGAGAAAGAGGCTGATGACTGTGTGACTGCCTTATTTAAATCCAATTCACTCCCAAGTCAAGACATCACCCTGTGATATCATTAATCTTCTTTGAAAATAAAGAACCACCAGCAACAACATTTGCAAGGCATTTACAAATATCATCTTGTTTCTTACTTAGAAAAATCCTCTGAGGTAGGTGCTATTACCCTTATTTTACAGAGGAGGAAACTGTCCAGGGTCACACAGGTAGAAAGTATCTCAGAAAGGACATGAACCCAGTTCTTCCTGAACCTAAGATCAGCACAAAGATGGAGGCAGAGAGAAAGTAAGTGATTCAGATATGAACATTCAGTGAGTCAATGGAAGAATTGGGTTTTGAACCCAGCTCAGTTCTTAATGGTCTCTATTTGCTGGGGCGTGCTGCTTTCACCAGAGGGATTGGAATCACTTCAGACACAAAGACCATCACTGTACCATGCATGAGCAGCCACCTAGAGTGATATTTGCTATGGGACAGGTAGCTGGATTCTGAAAAATCTGGATCAGAATCCCTGAGCCTCAGGGAATAACAATACCTGTAAGCAAAGTACTTACCTTACAATGTGGTTGTGAAGATTTAATGAGATAATGTTACATAAATTCTTCTTGTAAACTGTAATTCGCCTCATAAATATCCATTATTGTTATGTGTGTACTCAGAAGACACAAAGTTGAGTCAGCAAGAAAAGGCTAAGAGTTTGGGGGCCAGTGCTGAAAGGAATTAGAAATTTTGGACAGTGTGAAACAAGTCTTGGCATTGCGTTTTGTGAATTTGACATGTAATTTATCCATGTAGGTGACAGGTGGCCTAGACTGAGATATGACCAGTCCTTTGACAAAAGGACTTCATGATCCATTCTCACAGGGATTATGCAGATGGATAGAACAAGAGGTGGTCTAGAGTAGTGAGAACGATGAAAAATGAACAGCTCTCCATCAACTCATTTTATGTAAACAGTTTGGGTTCCAGACTGTTCAATGAACAAGGCTTGATCAAAGATGCTGGGCTGGAAGCCAAGGCTGAGACATCCAGGCAAGAGACCTTAGCACCATGAACAGCAATCAGGAAGGAGGGTGGAGAGAGGCAGTAAAAGCCAGTGGTCAGAGACAGAATGTGGCAAGTTTCATGGAACCCTCAAGGGCCAGCAGGAGAGCAGCTTTTGAAGAGGACAGAACAGGGCTGTCCTGTGGCATTCTTCCCTCTGGTTGCCTTTGGTCAGTTTGTAAGTCATTTCTGACCTGTTACTTGACTGCTCTCTCCCATCCCTCAGGCTTGCAACTTTGGTACCATCTTTAACTCCTCTCTCTTGCTCATCTCTCAAATCTAATTGATTGTCAAATTTTATTTCTCTCTCCACAACATTTCTCACGAATGTTCTTCCCTCTCCTCTCCCTGTAGTTGCCATTCTGGTTCAGCCTCTTATCTCCTCTTAGCTGTACTCCTGAAATAACTTCCTATTTCATTTCCCTGCTTCAGGCTTCTCCCTTTCTCTAATCCATTCTTCTGCACCAATGCTAGACTAATTGCCCTAAATACAAGTCTGACCATGTCCTCTCCCCTCTACTCAATAAACTCCAGTGACTCCCTATTGCCTCTAAGATCAAATTAAAATTCCTTTTTCTTATATTTTCTTGACCTGTCTTGTTACTGGATTCTGGTGACTCTGGAGGAGAAAGTGAGGCTGATGACCCTGCCCACCCCTGCCTCACTTAAATCCAATTCACTTGTGATTCATGACATCACCCTTCTGATGTCATCAGTTCTCCTCAAGAATGAAGAATAAACAACTGCAACAAAGTCTTTACAATGTGGCCAGCACTTAAGTAGTAAGACCAACCCTCAGATGGAGGCAGAGAGAAATGAAGCGATTCAGACAAGGACATGCAATGAGCCAGGGTTAAGAGCAGGATTTTGAACCCGGTTGGATTGTTAATGGTGTGTATTTGCCAGGGCATGCTACTCTGGGCAGCTAGCTGATATAGTGGGTAGAGTAGTAGGCCTGAAGTCACAAAAATTCATCTTCCTGAGTTCAAATATGACCTCAGATACTTATTAGTTGTATGACCCTGGTCAAGTCATTTGACACTTTTTGCCTCAGTTTCCTCCTCTTTAAAATGAACTGGAGAAGGAGATGGCAAACCACTCCAGAATCTTTGCCAAGAAAGCACCAAATGGGGTCACGAAGACAAGACTGAACAACAACAGTTTGGCCCCTTTCTATCTTCCCAGCGTTCTTACGCCTGACTCCCGTCCTTGCAATGTCCTTGCCCTCTACAATTGCGCTGCCAGGGTCCATTTTCTGTTTTGTGCATACATCGCACTTTTCCTGTCTCATCCTTTGTACTGACTGTTCCTTCAATCTGCATTACACTATTTCTTTACTTCTGCTTTTTGGAGGCTCTGGTTTTCTTCACGATTCAAGTGCCAGGCTCCACATAAAACCTCTCCTGATTCCACCAGCTGCCAGTGCCCTCTTTTCCCAGACTACTCGTTGCTCATTTTGTATAGGTCATGCATATAGCCACATCTTGTGTCCTCCATCATGAAGATGTCAGTTTGTGGAAAGGAGGGACTGTTTCCTTTTTACTTTTAGATCCCCAGTGCTCAGCACACAGTGCTTGGCACAGAGGAGGCAGTGAACGCTCCTAGCAAGGGTGATGACTCCAACCCAGGGGCTGCTCCTCAGGCCTGTCTGTCTGTCTGCTCCCAAGAAAGCTGTCTTTCTCTGTCTCCAGTGCCTGAGTGCTTCTCCATGGGCTTGTGTCTCACAATGACAAGCTGGAGAGATTGGACTAGAGAGGAAAATGCACCCAGCTGGGAATAGATGGACATACACAGTATACACATATTTTATATATGCACACACATTTATTAATTTTATATTTGTATACACAATACATATATACACATACATATATTTTTACAAATACACACATATATTTTACATACATACATATTATATATACATGCATACATACATATATTTACATATGTGCGTACATATACACACATATTTCATATTTATATATGCATGCACATACAAATATTTTATTTTTTTATATATATATATACATATTTTATATGTATGTGCATACATACACACATAGTTTACATATATCCCCCCACAAAAACATATTTAATATATACAATACACATTTATATTTTTATAAATATATTCATATATTTTATATGTACAGACATACACACATAATTTCCACATATACGCACAGTAACATATTAATATACACATCTTTATATTTTGTATAGACAGAAACACGTATACATATATATTATATACATACACACATATACAATTCCTCTAGTAATATGTTCAGTGTGGAGGGGAGAAATTAGGTAGAGAAGGACTCTCTTTCCCTCCAAGAGTGATTGATTTCCTTCCAGGATCCTGGAATTCTCAGCTCCTGGATTTGGAGTTCTCTCTTGCTCACCTGGCACATCCTGAACTAGCTTGCTTTTTAAAATATGTAACCAATGAGGCAAAATCTGATCTTTTTCAACCAATCACATAATGTTTCATGTTTGGTTTCACTGGCTTTATCCAGTGATCCAAAGCCTATCAAATTGATTAAGGAATTATTCATCCCTAGTTTGCTTTTAATCTACTCAATGAGATATCTGCCCTTTTGGTGATTGATCCGAGTGGGTGGGGGAGGGGGAAGTAGTCAATCCTCCACCCTCACACCTGTATGTCCTAGAGTTCTGCCTCTAGTTAGGGAAGAGCAGACTGGTTCCAAAGTCCAACTTGTAGGGGTAAGTGTAAGTGTGTGTCGAGGGATAGGGAAGTGGGGTGAGGCTACCTGAGAGGGGAAATTCAATCTATTCCTGCTGTCAGGAACAGGGGCAAACTCTAGAACAGGGTTTCTTAATGCGTGTGTGTGTGTGTGTGTGTGTGTGTGTGTGTGTGTGTGTATGTGTGTATGTGTGTGTGAGATGGACCCCTTTTGGGAGTCTGATGAACCCTTTCTCAGAGTCATGTTTTTAAATAATCAAAGAAAATGCAAAATTTCAGATAAATATAATTTTTTTTCTCATTCAGATTACAGACTTTCTGAAATGAGCTTCTACGAAAGCCAGCTTTAGAACTCCTGTCCTAGAGGCAAAAGAACTTGAATTGATATGAAGTCTGCCTTGTTCTTCTAGAGGAAACTCATGGTGCAGGAGACAGAGTTATGAGCCTGGATTTAGGAAGACCTGAGTTCAAATCAGGCCTCAGACATTCACCAGCTGTGTGAACCTGGGCAAGACCTTTAGTCTCTGTCTCAGTTTCTTCATCTTCTAAATGGATATATTAATAGCATCTCCCTCCCAGGATTGTTGTGAGAGTCAAATGAGATAATATTTGTCAAAAGCATTTAGCACAGTGCCCGGCACACAGTAGGCACTATATTCTTATTCTCTCTACTCCCTCTTCCTACTTCTTGTTGCAGTAACAACCATGATGTGGTCAGGCTGTACTTTGAGTCATCGGAGGTAAGGGGCAGTTGCTCACAAGCTAATTTTCTTGTTCTTGGATGCATAAGTGGCATTGGAGCAGGTGGTCTAAAGTAGCTCAGAGTGCACATTTGCTTATCCTTTACCCTGTACCTTATCCCTTCTTCTCATCCCCATCCTTCTGCAAAGGGTGGTCTGAGTCCGATGTGGGATATCATGCCATTGAGATAGCTTTGGAGCTGTCTCCATCTTTTCCTACACCTTTAAGAAATCCTTCTGTCGGAAGGCCTAAGAACCTGGGAGTGGCAATGAGGGAGGGGCTGATGGCTTCACAAACATCTGCCCATCCCAGGAGAGAAGGGAGCATCCTCATCATAGTGAGGCCCACTCCCTCACTGGGGTTCCCTTTGCCTTTGATGCCTCCTCTGCGATTCCCTCAGTTTATTCCGTAAGCCAATCCCAGTAGTAAATGGGACACTTGCTTGCTATTTTTCTCTGCAGAATGTTTAATAAATTCTTAATTAAAAGCTGGGTACCTAATCTTTTTCTGTCAATTGGTTCTTGGTTGTGAAGAAGAGAGAGGCTGGCAGAAGGGAAATGTCATTCCCATAGCCCTCCCTCTAGCCCCTGCAACCACAGTTGCACACACATACACACATACAAATGCATACATGTGCACATAGACGGGCATGGAGCATGGGGCCCAGTGCTGTATTTACATAATTCTATTGACATTTTGAGGCTAAAGTTATGTATGCTCCTTTAATTCAATGTTAAATTAAATTATGAATGTTTGGAATGTAGTCATTTCTTTTGTTCTATGAACAGATTGTTTTATATATCTGCCTATATTACCAAGTTATTAATTTAATGATTTCATAATAGCAGCTTGTTCCTCTGGGTAATATAAAGACTGAAGTGCACACTCTGTACAGCTCAGGCAGACAGTACTTGCCCTACATGAATTGAAGGTTTTAAGAATAAAGATATTAATTTTGGCAGATTGTTTAAATGCAGAAAAGGGGGATATGGAGGAATGTATCAGGCCATTGACTGTTCTCCCACTTCCTTCTTTTATTTTTATTTTATAAAGCTAGGGCATAGTCCATTGCCCAGGAGAATGGATATAAAATGGATCTGTTAAATAAAAGCCAACAACTTAGCTGAATTCAGCCTGCCTGGCCTGTTGCCCTCCATCTGCCCTGGGCAGGGAATGGAGGTCTGATCAGATTCTCTTAGCTGGTTGCTCTGTTAGGCTCTCAGCCCCTGGTCCACATCGGACATTTGCTATGGATGGGGCTGCTATGGCAACGTGGCACTTGGCTGCAGTGTTTCTTGTCTTTGCACACTTGCTAATGGTCATTGGCAAAGGGGGGTAAGAGCTAAATTCAACAAATTCAATTAAGTTCAACAAACATTTATTAAATACCTACTGTGCGTGAAGAGTTACATGCTAGGGGAGATACAGAATTTAGATATGAAATTGGTTGGTGTCCTCATGTTGCTTACTGTTTCTAGGGGAATGTGACAGAAATACAAGTAACTGCAGTATAAATCCATACTCAGTAAGAGGTATAATTGAAGGGCTGTGTGAGATGATATGGTGGGGGGGCAGAGAAAGAAGGAGAAACTCTGACAAAGGGAGAGAGGTGGGGAAAAGAGAGATACAGACAGAGAGAGAGCGAGAGCGAGAGAGAGAGAAAGAGAGAGAGAGAGAGAGAGAGAGAGAGAGAGAGAGAGAGAGAGAGAGAGAGAGAGAGAGAGAGAGAAAGAGACAGAGTGGAATAGGAAGGAGATGAGAGAGAGAAGGAGAGAGAAAAAAAGAGAGACAGAGAGAGATAAAGAGAGATAGAGAGACAGAGACACAGAGAGAGACAGGCAGAGACACAGGGGGACGGGAGGGAGATAGAGAAAGAGAGAGAAGGAAGGAGAGAGAGAGGAGGGAGAGAGAGGGAGGGAGGAGGGGGAGAATGAATGAAGATGTTATATTTAGAAAATTCCTCATTAGATACTAAATTGAAGCCAGATATCTTTATTGCTTGACTTTGAGATAGACCTTCTTTCTCTGAAGCTATTGATTGGATTCTTTCTGTGTACTATGTTCTACCCAAGAAGCAGAATTTGAGGAAGCCAACTGTTTGAGGAAAGGGGCTGAGATTAGGAAAATAGATTTAGAATTGGAAGGGACCTTAGAAGCCAACCACTACAATATCCTCATTTTATAGATAAGGAAACTGAAATCCACAGAGGTTGTGACTTTCCCAAGGTCACATAGGCAGCAAATATCAGTACTAGGTTTTGAATCCAGGTCTTCTGACTTGAAGTTCAATGGTTTCCTTCCTGCACCTCACTCTTTCTCTTTCCTAACAAGTCCTTCTCTGTCTAGATTTAGACTCTGGTTATGGATTACCATGGTATGATGATCAACTAGATGAGGAAACTGAGGCCCAGAGAATGGAAATGACTTCTCCAATGTCATATGGGATTCAAACCCAGGTATTTTGACTCCCAGTCTAGGACACCAGGATTCTTTCATAGAGGAAGAAAGGTTGGTCCTGGTTAGGTAAGGGGCAGTGATATATGAAAGTGTGTATGTATATGTTTGTCCTTTGTTGCTGAAGAAGACCATTTGATCAGAGAAATGATGACATGACTTGCACTTGACTTTGTTTTGAGTGAGGGAGGGCTGTGCAGGTCACCAGCTTCACTTCTCCTTCAGAGCCATCTGAATCCAGTGACCAGATATTCATCAGGATGCCTGGAGATGACCCAGGTTGAGGCAGTTGGGGTTAAGTGACTTGCCCAAGGTCACACAGCTAATGCGTGTCAAGTGTTTGAAAATAGGGAGATTTTGGAGAATAGGACAAAAATAAGAGTAAAAGAATTTTTGGGACAATGAAAAGCAAGGCCTAGAATAGAATATCAGGGGGTGGCAGATGACTTGAAAGAGCTGCTTAGTGGTGAGTCTAATTCAAGACATCTGGAACATGAGATTTAGGGAAGACAGAGAAATATTAGATTGAAGTGTCAGTGGTCTGTGGAAAATAACTCTCCTCTGAACTTTGAGATTCTCCTGGAAATGGATAAATGAGTGTACTTTCCTCATGGACCAGAATCTGAAAACTGGTCTGAGAACAAAGCCGAGTGCAGTCAGATTTGTGTATTAAATTGGATAGTTTTCCTCTGTAACTGTGATGTGTACCTGTAGTTAGAGAATAATATTAGAAATAATAATGTTGGAAAATATCTATCTATTATTTATTTATAATTTATCTATTTCTATGTCTGTTTATAAACATTATAATTTATCCATCTATATTTATTTATTGATCATCTATCAAATGAGATAATTTAAAGGTGTTTAGCACAGTGTCTGGCACATAGTAGGTGCTTGATCAATGCTTATTTCCTTCCTCCCATCTGTCTAGCTTAGTTTGTATCCCAAGATCCCCCCAACTTGCACTTTAAAAATAGGACTGAGCATGGTGATTTGGGTATCTCACCATCAAGGAAAGTTTCTAGCCAGGAAGAGATTGTCTTCTATCACTCAGTGGGTGGGAATGGAAATAACCAGCAACAAATAGATGTAGGGAACATTTGTTCTGTTTCAATAACACAAGGCCCTTGGTCCTGCTCCTCATAGGAAGACCATGCCCATGGTGGAAGGGGCTGGGAGAGGGGGAGGAAATGGAGCTGGATGTGGGGAGGAGGAGCTTGACCTCCTATTTTCTTTCTTTCAAAACAGGAAAGACTGGAAGGCTGTTGTGAGAGACCATTTGGAGTAATTCAAAATCTGAAGCTCTGGGTTATTTAATGTTTTCTGCAGTGAACTACATGATGAAATAGAAACCATGCTCATTAATTTCATAGATGACACCAAACTGAGGTTGGAAGAGGCACCTTGGAGAATAGGATTAGAATTAAAAATGACCGTGATAGGCTGCAGAGGTGTTGAGAAACCCATCAAACAAGATTCAGGAGGGATGAACTCACATGGTCAAGTCAACCAGAAAAACACAGGTTGGCAGTGTTGACTGGCCTGGCTCAAATTCCCTTTGAAGCCTTTGCTAACCACCCCAGCTCCAATTGACCTCTCTGTCCTCTGGAATCTCACAACACTCACTGTCCCTGCATGTAACACATTTAGCATAGCACCTGCTGCCTCGTACCAAAAATTCTATTTACCTACTACTCTTTAAGGGGAGTATGGGGAATTATTTGGCCAAGACGCCATCTAAGCAACAAGGCAACTGAGTAAACAAGCCTGCTGTGAGACTGCCCATTCACAGGACTATAGAAACAAAGGTTTGGAATTGGAGACAGATCTATTTAGTTGAGGGATAACAGAGGACTGAATTTGGAGTCAGAAAGTCCTGGGTTTGAATCCTGCTTCGGATGCTTAATTATCTGTGTGCCTATAGTAAAGTCGCTAAAAATGGGAATAGTGGCTCTTAGCTCCTAGGGTTGTTTGAAGGAGCAAGTGAGATGATATAGGAAAAGCACTTTGCAAACATTAAAGAGCTGTGAAAATAAGAACAATCCCATTTTACAGATGAAGCTAAAGTATCCCTGACAGATTTAAGTGATTTGCCCAAAGTCACATAAGCTGAATCAGAATTGGTATCATAGCAGCTATAAATGGAAGGCACCTGAGAGATGATCTAACCTAACCTTATTTTACAGAAGAAGAAATGGAGAGTCAGAAAGTTGGAAGGACCTGACTGAGGTCATACATCTTGTAAGTGGCAAGGAGAGATCTGAATTCTGGGGGTTTTTTTATGCTAAAAGTCAATGCTCTTTCACAGGGGAGCATGCCCACAATTGTCCAAGAAGGGGAAAACAGACAGAAACCAAAGGGGAGGCAGTGAGCCAGACAACGGCAACCACACCAGGAACAGGGAATCCAGAAAGTAAAAGGTGTAGGAATGTGACATCTCAGGAGGCAGTTTGACTTGACTTGCTTAGGATCATGCTTCAGATGCAGAGCAGAGGCCTGTGGGCATGCAATCTGCAACACTCTTGAGAGTAGATCAGAACCAGATTAAGATCTAATTGGGAAATAGTTAAAAATTAAGTAAAAATTCAATAGAATATAGATAATGCTAATAAGTGGTTTTCCAAGTTAATATGCGACCTGCAGGGATCCTTATGTGCTCTTCATTGGCCCACTTTTGACTTGAATTTGACACCACTGATCTAGAGGATGCCCAGACAACAACCCTCTCATGTGCTGGGCAGCTGTGAGCTAAAGATAGATGGGGAATTTATCTCTTCACATATCTTTCTCTATTCTTCTCAATTGGTTTGAAGGCAAGGACCATATCTCTTATAGGTTGTTAGTCCCCAGAACCCTTGGCATAGGATTTTGTAGTTGGTTAACTAACGCTTGTTGATGGAAAGAATGATTGAGAAAGATAATGTTTTCATAGTGGATTAAATGCTGAACATCATTCAACAAAATAGTTATCACAAACCATCTGTTTTCTTAGAGATTTTTCTTTGAGACAAGTGATCTGTGAATGCCTTGAGGGAAAAAGGATGTTGTCTTAGATTTCTTCTGTATGTATCCTGTTGTTGTTCAGTCTTGTCTGACCCTTTGTGACCCCATTTGGAGTTTTCTTGGCACAGATACTGGAGTGGTTTGCCATTTCCTTCTCTAGTTCATTTGACAGATGAGGAAATTGAGGCACCCGGCTAATAAATATCTGAGGTCATATTTGAACCCAGGAAGATGAGTCTTCATGATTCCTGCCCAGCAGTCTATTCACTGAACTGCCCAGCTGTCCCACATACATCCTATACTTTCCCTACTATCTACTTCTACCTTTCCTTCCCTTACCCAATTTTCCCTTGTTAATTGGAGGCTGATCTCAAATGTTGCCTCCTATGAAGCCCATCTTGATGTACCCTGTCATGCATTTTCTCCTTTACTCCTAGCTTTCTTTTATGCACTTAACTCCTTTTGCTCCCTAAGGACCAAGAATCATATTTAATTTAATCTTTCCACGTCCTCTAATACCATACATAGTTAACTGAAGCCATTGCTAATGAATGTTTATTGAGTGACCTATCCAGCCACTTTCTCTCTGTTTGTTTTCCTTACTTCTGTTCCTGTCTCTTCTATAAACATGCTGGAACTGTGACGTTAGCAGTTGAGGACTTGATGCAATCTCCCAGTGTCTTCCTGCAGATGTTTAAGACTTTTCTCAAACCACTTGTGCCATGTTGACATTGGATGCCTATGCTTAGGAATATTCTTAGCTTCACTTTTCTCCTCATGATCCTTACTATAGCAAAGGCCTCAACATATATGATTGTGTTCATGTCCTGACTTTTTAAAACTCTCTGTTACATATCATGGATGAGTATGTTCATGTATGACAATTATAGCACATACCAGATTTTAAAAATTATTTTGTTTTGGTATAATTGGTCTACAGTTGGTTCACTATGCCTTAGCTGCTCTCTCATCTTGGAATTTCATTCAAAGCTTGAGACCTTCCCACTTGGAGACTCCCTCCACCATGTCAGTTTTCTTTTCCCATCAGTGAGTTTCTCCTGAGGACCTCCATGTTGGGGATAGGTTGAGGCTGCCATATTTCACCCCCTTCCTGACTGTGCCTCTGACTTTCCTGACTTTGCCACCATGCTTCTGAGTGGCTACCTTTTTCTCTGAGCTTTTTTCAGCTCTTTTTAAATTTATCTCCTCTGTTAGAATGTAAAGTTTTTGAGGACAGGGATTTATTTTCTTTTTGCCTGTAATTGTATCCTTGGTACTTAGCATAAAGCCCAATACTTAGAACATAACAAGTGCTTACTAACACTTACAAGTGTTGACTATTAGATTTTTGTTACTAAACTCAAAATTCCAATCCTTTTATCAGATCACCCTATCAGTTGGTTTTAAGTGTAGATTTTTCAATAAGGTCAGATTCTGTAGGTTTTTCTCATTTCAGATTTAAACAACTCCCCCATATCCCCCTTATTTCATCTAACCTTTTAGGACAGAAATTAATTCTTATGATTATTCTGTAGTGATCTGCAATTCATTGTCATGTTATATGGATGGTGAGGATACCCCTGAGAACCTTGCTACTGAAAAGAATTATGAAGACTTTGTGTCAAATTACCCAAATTCATTTCTAATTTTGTTGGATGTAGTCCTGGTATGTCAAATCAAGTCAAGCCAAGTCAACAAGTATTTTATTCAGCACTCAGATATTCAGTGCACTTTATGGACACTGGTGGTTTGCTTGTCTTAGTGGTCAGAGCCATGTGAACATCGCTGAATCTTTTCTGGAAGTCAGGCCATTGTGATTTCTGATTTGTACTGATGTATACTGTCTTCTCATGGCATCAGCAAATGAAGGAGGACTACTCCCTCTCCTTTCTGCTATGTCAAACTTATCAGCATGATGGTTTTTCAGTAGGTACAGGTCGCATCATATTCTGCCCTATCAGGTTTCCTCCCTTCACCATTCTCTTTCCTGTCTATGCTGCCCCCAGTCCCTTTGCTGATAGGTTTGGTTTTGAAGGGGATATTTACTGCTATTGTTATTCTTCCATTTTAAAGATAGGAAAACTGAGTCACAGAAAAGGTGTGAGAATGAGAATTTAACAACCAGTTCTGGTGCACCAGTACAAGCTGGTCCCAGTATAGCTCTGCCTGACTCCCAGTCTTTCCACTATAATCATGGAGTTAAAGACTTATAAGAATCTGGGAACAAAGTACTTTAAAAATAATAACAAGCTGCACTGATATAACACTTTTAGATTTGTAAAGAGCTTCATACCTCTTGTCTCACTGGATCCTCAGAACATCCCTGTGATGTAAAGATTGTGATTGTCCTCATTTTACAAATGATAAAGCTGAGGCAAGCAGGTTAAGTGACTTGTCTAGGTTCACACAGCCAGCAAAGGTTCGAAGCGGGTTTGAGTTCTGTTCTTCTGAAATCTAACACCCTTATTTGCTGAATCCTAGGAATATCCGGATGCCAGGACTGGAAGAGATCTTGTGAAGTTTTCTGATTCACCCCTCTGCTGCCAGATGGGAGCTCACCAAAATCATCTCTGACAGATAAGAATTACTGTTTGCTGTGAGACCTTGGACAGGTCTCTTCAATCTTTTCCTAACCAAGCAAGCGGGAATGAAGATACTTGTACCTCTAAATGTTATAGGGCTATTGTGAAGACTGTTTTTGTCTGTGTGTGAATTGTAAAGTGATATGTTATGGTGAACTATCATGATCACAGTGAGAGACAGTGTAATTTATTGCAATGATGTCAAACTCAAATAGAAAATGGGGCACCACTCAAATCTGACTTCAGACACTTACTAGCCGTGTGACCCTGGGCAAATCACTTAACCCCCATTTGCCTCAGTTTCCTCATCTGTAAAATGTGCTGGAGAAGGAAATGGCAAACTGCTCCAGTATCTTTGCCAAGAAAATCCCAAATAGGGTGACAAAAGTCAGACAAGATGGAAAAGACTGAACAATAAAAAACAACAAAACTGAACATAAGGAAAACTGTAGGTAGCATATTGACTTAGTAGACTATATATTACCGTTATCTATGTTCTATTATATTTTTATTTATTTTGCTAAATATTGCCCAATTACATTTTAATTTGGTTGGTGCCCACTTGAGATGTTGCTGGCTCCAGTATTCAGGATGTGAGTTTGATACTTCTGAAGTAGTGGATAGAGGGCTGGTCTCAGAGTCAGAGTGGACCTGGGTTCAATTTCTGCCTCTGACCCATGTTGGCTATGTTACCTGGGGCCAGTCTTTACCTCTTCATGCTCTGGGCAGATCTCTAAGACCATAAATTACAGAACAGTTTCTGATTGGCCTTGGTAGAAGGCGGTTCCTAATCTAGGAATTCCCTCCTACTAATGAAATGACGGGTCTTGAACAAAAGAACAGTAATAGTTAGCCTGAAATAGTGCTTTAAGATTTGGAAAGCAGTTTGAGGAGATTATCTCACTGTATCCTCTCAACAACCTCCTCAGATAGGTGCTACTACTATCTCCACTTTATAGATGAACCTAAATGACATGATCCAGGCCCAGTATTCACATTCAGGTGTCCAGCACGTTACCCTTCTAGCTGCCAGGTACCATTACTGCCAGAAACTATGACTACTTCTTGTCCTTGTTGCTGTCATTATTCAATGGAAGTCCCTTCTTGGAGGACACGGTTTCCCATTAACTAACATAGTCACTAGAGAAGCCTTCTCCACAGATTGGCTTTCTTTGTCTTTTCACAATGTCCAAAATAGGAATGTCTGTGGTAGAGAGGACAATGGACTACTAGAATGCCCAGATTTGAGTCATGGTCCTGCCATGGGCTTGTTATGACCTCAGATAAATCACACAAATAGGGTCTCAGCTTCTTCATTTGTAAAATGAGAGGGTTGGACTAGATGACTTTGATGGGGGAACTGTTTGGAAGCATGGTGGAGTTTCTGGATTCTGGAAAGGGGATGCCCTTGACTTGAGGATGAGATTTACTTTGGATTGAATCTTTGGAATGGCCTGAATCATACTTTTAGTCACCAAACAGATACAAAAACACATAGAGCTCTATAGCTAATGAGCTCCTTAAGAAAAGCAGATAAAAGATAAAGAGACAGAGACAGACAGAATAGAGATTCAGAGAGAAAAATATGGAGACAGAAACAGACAGAGACAGACAGAGAAAGAGAAAGACAGAGATACACAGAGTGCTAGCAGAGAAGGAAAGGGCTGAAAATTTGTTCATGCAATTGACAATGGGCTCACTGTTTTTGTGCTTCAGGTCTGTGGTCATGGTGGCTGTAGGTATTCAATAGATATTACACAAACCATTCATTCTGGTTTTGCATTGGTCATCTAAGGTCATGTAATCCTTAGCTAGGTAGTGCAGTGAATAGAGCACCAGTGCAGGAGTCAGGAGGACCTGAGTTCAAATCTCACCTCAGACACTTGACACTCACTAGCTGTGTGACCTTGGGCAAGTCACTTAACCCCAATTGCCTTATCCTGGGTAATCTCCAGTCATCCTGATGAATATCTGGTCACTGGATTCATATGGTTCTAGAGGAGAAGTGAGGCTGGTGACCTGCACAGCCCTCCCTCACTCAAAACAAGGTCAAGTGCTAAGTCATGTCATTGTTTCTCTGATGGCATGATCTTCTTTGGCAGCAAAGGAGCAACACACATACAATTCTTAGTGTAGTAGCAACCAAATTAGCACACACGGTGGGCTGCTAGCATAGGTTCTTTGATCTGCTTTTCTAAAGGAAAGACAGCTTCAAAGGGTCAACAATTACTTTAATTAAACAGACAGATAAGTACAGATAAGTAGTTCAAGAAAGAATTCAATAGACAGGGTTCCAACCTGGAATAATACAACCACCTACACATATCATCAGACCAGGAGAGTACCAATATCTGAGTAGTCAGGGGGCTTTTAACAACTACTCAAAGTACCATCCAGGGAATCAAAAGGTTTTTCTCATAAGCAAGCCCCCAAAGCAAAATGCCAACCTCTCAGAATATTAATTGGCTCAGAGCTAGAAAGCACAAAACCTACGTGACTCAGTGCAGCTGTGAATTATCAGGGTTCAAAAGAGATTAATCCTTCAGATGTTTATAATTTAGCCTGAGCCTGGGAAATTGAACTCCAAAAAAGAAACAACAAAAATCTCACCTTACTTGCACTTACACTCAGAGAAAGGAGGTGAATTGTCTATGCAAGTTAGAATAGAACCCAGGTCTCCTGACTCTCAACCCTGACCTCATCTCACTGCACCAGACTGCTGGACTTATCAGCTAGGATCTCAAAGAACAAAGAACAATTTATGGCATTTTAGTGCCAAAGGTTGGACCCTCCAATGAAGTTTTGAAGATAGATGTTTCTGAAGAAAGATGAAAAAAAGGTTTTTAAGGGTCCTCCAAGGTAACAGGTGTTTACCAGTACATAGACTCCTGCCAGGACATATTTTGGGGAATGATGTTCCATGTACTCTGTTATTCACATGTTGCCTCCTCTAAATGAATGCTTCCTGTGGGCTGGGGATATTTTTTGTCTTTGTCTTTTCAGTGCCTACCACAGTACCTGGAACATAGAAAGCACCTAATAAGTGTATTGATTAACTGAGGATGAGGATTATCCTGGCAATAATTCCATCTTTTGTGCCTGGCAGAATGCAGGGTCATTGTCATGGGACCAAGCACACTAGTGATCTCTGGAACCAGCTACTTTCTAAGAGCAGCCCTTTCTTATCCAGTTGGCTTGCTATCTCCTCCCTATCTCTTCATTGATATGTTTGTAAGTATGCTCTGAGACCCAAAGGGTAAAATGAAAAAGAGTGTAAAATCATCAACCCAGAAAAGATTACGGCTAGAATGGATTTCAGAGATGGTGTTGTCACACTCTTCATTTTACAAAAGAGGAAACCGAGGTCCAGTGTAAATGACAAGAAGAGACATTGATTAGGTAATCTTATTTCAAGTGTGGTAAAGTGATTGGAATATTAGGCTGATAAGTAGGAGACCCACGTTCTAAACCTGATTTATCTAAAAACTGTGTGATCTTAAGGGAAAAAATGAAACAAATTACCAAACGTTTTCTGTCAGGGCATTGGCGTAGGCATTAAGGGAAATATGAAGTTATATGAGACTGTCTCTATCTTCAAAGAGCTTACAGGTTAGTAGCAAGATAAAATACTAGATGACTATATTAAACCTTAAATGATAAATGCCTCCAAGATTCAAAACAATGTACCATGTGGGGTTTGAGGGAGAAATCCTTAAAGACCAAGGCAGGGGTGGAGGTATCAGAGCAGTTTTCCTGAGACAAAGTAACACTTGATTTGGGATTTAAAGGATGGTCAGGAATTCCACAAATAGGATAGAAATGGCATTCCAGATGGAAGGCACAGTCAGTGCAAGAACATGGAGGTGGAAAAGCAGAGGTTATATCTTGAGGGCTGAGAAGTCATTTGACAGTCTTCCAGGCATCTAGAACTTATCTACTGTGTGTAAGGAACCGTTGGTGGAGATAAGATAAAAGGGACTATTCCTATTCTCAAGGAACTTGTATTGTGTTGTTTGGAAACAATATATAACCAAATAAGTATATTCAAAATATATAAATATACAGGTGATATATACATATATGTTCATGTTTGCCTTAGTACATATATATTTATTCGTAGTCCTTTTAAATATGTGTGTATATATGTATATATGAGTATGTGTTTGTCTATTTTTTTAAATGGACTATTTGTGCCTGATTTATGGTAGAGTTTTCTGAGCTCATATTAGTTTGATAAGCCATAGTCTGACACACTTTACTTTGACTCCAACATACTGATGTCATTTTGATTCTCTTTGAGAACAAAGAACAACCAACCAAACATATATGTGTACATACAAGTTCTGAAATGAATCTTGAAGGAAGCTGTACAGTCTGCTAGCTGGAGTCAAGGAAGGGAACATGTTCAAGGCAAAGGAGGCAACTTGTACCAAGACAGGGGATTGGGAGAGAGAATGTCTGTAAGGGAAACGTTAAGGAGGTCAGTTTGGCTGAAACATACATTGCTTGAAAGGGAATAATGTGCAATATTCCTGGAAGGGTGAGTTGGAGCCAGATTTTAATACCAAATAAGAAGCTTATATTTGATCTTGGAGCAAGAGGGAATCAGGGTACAAGAGTGACATGGGTGGGTTTATGATTTAGCAAAATTCATTTGGCATTTGAAAAGGAGAAAGACTGGAAAAAAGATGACAAGAATTGTAAGGTTTGGCCAGATTGTAGAACATTTGGAGGGGACCAAAGTGAGAAAAAGTTGGATAAGGGCAATAGGTTGTGGAGGTAGAGAAATTTTAAGTTTACTAGATAAGTAAAAGGGAGTCTCTGAAAGCTTTTGAGTGCAGTGACATCACCAGTTATGTGCAACAGAAAGATTTTAAAGATCCCTCTCAATTCTGGTAATTCTTGGTTTATTTCCTGAGCTCCTTTCCAGTATTAACATTTGTAGTTCCAGGTCAACAAGAGAGGGAGGAACTTGATGTGACTAGAGATTGGAAGGAGGAATTTTATGGCCATTTAACTCTACCCTCCGTCTACTCCAGGATAGGCTATAGCATTTGCCCTCAGTTCCTTCAGTTGGGATCTCAGTTCCATGACTTAGATCTATCTGCTGCCTTGCCTAAAACTCCTATCTCTGGATAAAGAGGGAAACACTTTCTCCAGCTCATTAGTGAATCAGTTCATGGATATGTTTTTAGAGTGCCAGTAATCAAGGAATTTACAGTCATGTTGAATAAATCGATGAGACTTTCCTCCCTCTCTTGGTTCTGATTCTGACTCTCTGGACTTAGCCACTATGCTTCAGCAACTTTCTCACTCTGGAAGTTCCCTCTTTCCCTGTGGCCTTCTCACTCTGGAAGGTCCTACCACCCCTGCAACTCCCTCTTCCTATTAATGAGTTCATTTCAGAACCTTCATTTTGAGGAAGGGCAGGGGCTAGCAGCCAATCTCCATTTCTCTCCCCCATGCCTCTACCTCTCTAAATTTTGCCGTCGTGCCTTTGTGAGGGTATCTTTCCCCTTCCCACCTTTTAAACTCCCTATTATATGTTGTCTTCCCCCTTAGAATGTCAGCTCCTTGAGAGGAGGCACTACCAGTTTTTGTTCTTGTATTTGTAGCCTCATTGGGCATTGAGTAAGTCATTAATAAATTTGTTGAGTTTTTGAAAAAGAGACCAGTGAATTATCAAATGAGATAATGTACGTAAAGTTCTTTGCAAACCTTAAAGTGTCAAACAAGAGAGAACTTTTATTATTAATGCAATACTTGACTGGTGCAGATTATATATGTAGTTGCATAAAATACAGACACTAATCTAGGCTGGCATTACCTAGAGCAATAATAGCTCACATTTCCATAAAAAGTGTCCATTAAAGTTGCCAGAATTCTTGTCTTATAACACTCCACTGAGGCAGCTGGGGTGTTATTATCTCATTTTACAGTTGAGTGAACCGAGACATCAAGAGTTTTAATGATTTGACTAAGGGCTGTAGGATCTAGAACTGAAAGGCACCCTAGAGGGCATTCATTCAGTTCAACCCCATAACTTTATAGATGAGAAAATTAAGGCCTAAGGAGATTAAGGGATTTGACCACATTTTGTAGAGGTAAACATCAGAGACAGGATTTGAACTCAGGTCCTCTGAGAACTGATACCATTTCCACTGTATCATAATACAGTTGATAAAGTGGAATTTGAACTTAGTTCTCTCCTGACTAGAAATCCAGTTTTTTTTAATTGCACAAAGCTTCTTCTTTGATCAATTGCTTTTCAGCTGTGTCCTACTCTTTGTGACCCCTTTTGTGATTTTCTTGGCAAAGATACTAGTGTGGTTTACCATTTCTTTCTCCAGTTCATTTTACAGGTGAAGAAACTGAGACAAAGAAGGTTAAGTGACTTGTCCAGGGTCACATAGTAAATGTCTGAGGTCAGATTTGGGCTCAGGAAGATGAGTTTTCCTGACTCCAGGTCAGGCACTCTCTCCACTGTACCACCTAGCTTCCCCAAGCTACTTCTAGGAACAGGTAAAAACCTATTGGTGTGATTTAAGGGTCATGGGAAAGGCCCCTCTACTCTTAAATATCTCCTCTACATAGCTAAACATTCTCAGTTTTCTTTTGTGATGGGCCTGATTTTCACCAATTAAGGTTTCATCTAATTTAACTTGCTTTTAAAGTGAAGATTCCTCTGGGAGGACAATCAGTAATTCACACCTCATTGTGAATTAGTGTAATCATTGCTTTCCTGCTAATAGCTGAGGAAAGACAGGGCAGAACCCAGAGAGGACTAAACAAGTCTCTTGAGAGAATGAAAATTTTGATAGGGAGGGGAGGGTTGGGCAGAGAATGAAGAAAAGGAATCAGAGTGGCAGGTACTTTTGAAGAATGGGGCATGGAGGGAAGTGCTTGCTGCATTGGAGGGTTTTGGGTGGTGACATTTGAAGAGATGACAAGGAAGGAGAGAGGGCACCAGGAGGAAGAAAGACTATCAAAGGACCACCTAATTCTGCCCCACCATTTTATATGGGGTTTTTTTGGTGCTAAATGTGTCAAAAAAGGGAGGCTACCCTGTGGACTGGAATAGTCAAGGCAACTTCATGAAGGAGGGACTTGGGATAGAGGCTGAAAGATGAGGAAGGAATTTCTAGTCTCCCAAGAATATGGAAGTAAATTTTTAAAAATGAACATGAGGAATATCATGTTATGGAAAAGAATATTAATTGGTTCTATTACCCAGGGCAAAGACCTTCCCTTATTGGAACCTTAGTTTTCTCATCTGTAAAGTTGAGAGCATTGGAATGGGTAATCCATTAGAATCTCTCCAGAGCTGACATTGCATGGTTGATTCTATCATAGGCAGCTCTGGGAAGGAGGAATGAACCCCTCCACTGGGGATAGATCTATGATTGCCATCATCCCACCAACAATGAACAATGACTGCCTGCTTTTAGGAGTAGTGTCATGGCCCAAGGCCACCAACAACCCCCCATCACCTATGTTTGAAACCATTGCTATACCAGGGACTGGCAGATTTGTTATTTTCTATGTAATCTGGTGAGAATGAAGACATTGAAGGAGCCGACTACTCCTAATGACCTTCCACAGGGAACCCAAGTCAGCTTTCAAGGCTGCCATGTCCCTCCCTCACCCACCCTGGGAATGATTTAAGTCTGTAATTCTGGAAACTGAACTGCTTCCACCCCTACCAGCTCCCCAACAGTGATGTTGAACAAGAATTTTGAAAGGAGGTTGATGAGTAATTGTTGGCAGAGAAGGCCCTGTCTTAGGGTGAACATGTGGCTGAAGGACAGCTCCTGTGTGTCTTTAATCACTTCAGGAACTGTTCTTGCCAAGGGTGTGAGAGAGCAGGCTCCAGAAATACCCTCCAGAGACAATCAGACCCTGGAGGATAAATGCTGATGACATCCTGAAGACAGGACATTCTCCTGATCTTTACTCCCCTAGGGGATAGCCTGGAGTAATACCAATTATTTCACTCTTCTTGTAATCTGAGAGGGTCTTGGAGTTAACTCCTTCCTGGCTTGTCTCCCACTAATTTGCTAATTCTGGACTCACTTGTAGGCCTTTTGCATTACACTGAGGCCTTCGGGTAGGGACCCTCTTGGACAATGGGTAATGGGTATTCAGACACGATTCTCTCAAGTCCTCTCTGGGAATTGTTTTCTGCCTTCCAGTAGCACAGAGGCAACCTTGGATAATCAGGGACCAACGTGAACCCTGGTAAGGCTGTCTCAGAGGAGAAAGCCTATTTTGAGTCAGTGACACTAATCAGAAATGCACAGCTCAGACACTCTCATGTCCTACTTACAGTGTTCCTTAGGTATCCTCACTTCTCTCATTCTCTCTGTTTCTGTCCCTCTGTCTTTAGCTGTATGTCTCCCTCCCCCTTTATCTTGTCATCTCTTTCTGTTCCTCTTTTTCTTTTCCTTCGTCCCTTTTCCTCTGTATGTCTCTGTCTCTTTTTCTCTCCCAGTCCTCCCATCTTCCACCTCCACTTACAAGTATTTGCTTCTTGCAGGTTGTTTCTGGACCCCTATGTGCTCAGGCTCTTTGTCTCTCTCTGTCTCTGTCTCCCTTTCCCTAATGCCCCCAGCCTCAGGTCCCATCAACATTAAAATCTTTTTAGGGAGCACATAAAGATCCCTTAATCCTTGCTTCTCCCTAAAAGCTCTGGATTAGGGTTCATACTCCAAGTATGTAATTGTATGGAGAAGAGAGGGAGCCCCCAAAGTATCATTGTTGTTAATGTTTAGTTGGCAGTGGGAGACTCAGAATATCTCAGGTGCTGGATTTATTTTTTTGGAGGGTGAGGAAAGGTAATACTATATGGTTGTGAATCATGAACAACACAATCTGTGAAGAATCTGTGGTGAAACAGAGAATTTATGGTGTATAGAAAGTATAATTAAGAATCTCATGGAATAAGTAGTGAATAGGTTGCCATCTACACTGGTTGAGGAGGGGCCTATATAATGGAGAGCACAGATTCCTGGGAAGGTCCAAGCATCCATTTACTGGAGAAGAAACAAAGGAGTCTATTTGTCCTAGGACCAGGGCCAGGTGGCGCCATGGAGCAGATAGAGGTTTTCCTAGCGTCCATTATCATTAATGGGAATGGGCGAGGAAAGAACAGCAGTATGGTGTCCTGGACCCTATATCTTGTGGCCTGTCATCCTAGGAATCTGGCCAGTCTGTTCAATGGAGGCTGTTCTCTCCTGGCTGGTTGCCTAAGATGCTGGCAGTCAGGGTATTCTGAAGCCCAGAATGGCTGGTGAGGCTATTCCCAGGAAGGCATTTTCCAGATGGCCCTGAGTCATCTCTCCAGTTGGCTCTTTGTTTGCATCTTGCTTGGCTTCCCTCTGGTATCCTTGCTGTTGTCATACTTGGCTTCCCCCCATGGTCCCAGAAGGCATTTTGAATGGGCCTTTTATCTCCTCTGGTTTCTCTTGTTCTCCTGTGGAGATCTCCCTTTTGGGTCTGCTTGGACCTGGCTGACCTAAATTAGAACTAGAATTCCATGCATCCCAAGAGGGTCTGGACTAATCTCTTGCCAGTGTGGATGATTGTATTGGCTCTTGAATCAGTCCTTAATTTTTCCTTTGGTTGGGAAGCCCAACCAAGGAGAGCCCATATGTACTTGTGTATGCGTGTATATATATATATATATATATACATACACACACACACACACACACACACACACACACACACACACAAAATATCACTGGCACAGAAATAACGAAATCAATGACCCAGCAACAAGTCTCAGTGAATTGCTGAGCCTTGAACAATTTCTAGCCCAACTGATGAAGATCCCAAATAATTTCCATTCTAATCTGTGTTGCTTGACTTCTAAGAAGGAAACTGCTCCTGTGGTGACGGGAATCCTTTCTGCATGCAATTTATGACTGTTAGGCTTCCTGTAAAGTATGAAATAAAAGAATCTTTGAATTATTGCTCATCCATTTTTCCCTGAGGTGCTGTGCAACTGGCATCCATCTCCAGAAAGAGCATGGGTGGCTTCTGTTGTGTTGGGGAGCTGGCTTGGGAGAGGTTGGAAGGAGAGAGAGTAAGGAGACTTTGGAGTCAGAGCTTTCCATTATGGGGTAACCTCTGAGCAATTCTGATCCCAGCAAACAACAGCAAGGGCTGCAGCCCCATGCATCTAGGAAGCAAGGGGTATAAATCTGAAGTTGGAGGTCCTGAATCCAAATTTTGTCTCTGCTACTTATGTCATCAGATCTTCCAACAAATCACCTGACTGACTCCCTTAGTGTCTTCATGGTTGAAATGGGAAGATTGGACTAAATACCATTGGGAGTTTCTTCTAGCTTTTATGCTATGATCCTGAGTGTGGAAGAGGTTTGTCAGCTGGTTAACACAATTGGTTAAGTCTAGGCTGGTAAATTCAGTAGGTTAGAATTTAGGCTCAAGGAGATGGCTTTGATGCTTACATAGAAATAAACAAAAACAAAAACAAAACTCTGTTCTACAGATGTGGACCCCCTCCCCCATCAGAGTCATAGGATTTTAACATCAGATAATTAGAGTATAATGATCATATTTGGAAGGACTTTATTTTATAGATGAGGAAATAGGCTCAGAGAAGTAAAGCAACTTTCCCAGACTCACAGCTAGTAAGTATCTGTGGGAGGATTTGAACTCAGTTCTTTTTACTTGCAGACCAATGACCCACTCCTTACATCACACTGCCAATCCCATCATGTTCTAGATACACAGACTGTACACGGATCCCCAGAATCATAGAACCTCAGACATGCTTTGTTTCAACCTATACTTAATCAAAGTCCCCTTTATGTTATATATAGAGATATTTTTTTTGTTATGTTTTTATGTTATATAGAGAGATATTCTATCTCTCTATCATCCATCCATCCATCCATCTATTTTCTATCCATATCTCTATAAAGATATATCATTATATATTATATATAATGGAATATACAATATCATCATATATATGTATATATATAATTTAAAGGTTTGAAAAATGTGTTCTTTAACTTGATGCAACAACCCTGTAGGATAGGAGCTATTATTTGTCCCCTTTTGCAAAGGAGGAAACTGTGACTGAGAGAGATGGAGTAATTTGACTAGGGTTACATACCCAAGGCAGAATTCAAATATATTTAGTTTAGTAAACATGCATTTATTAAGTACTACTATGTGTTAGGTGCTC
The DNA here is from genome assembly GCA_028658325.1 of Potorous gilbertii. Lineage (NCBI taxonomy): Eukaryota > Metazoa > Chordata > Mammalia > Diprotodontia > Potoroidae > Potorous > Potorous gilbertii. The sequence continues at coordinate 203,629,827 of CM053769.1, read as the reverse complement.
TTCTAAACTCTGGGAATCAGAAGAAAGGCATTCCAAAGTCCTGCTTTCAAGGGGACACATAGTCTAATGGGGGAGACAACATGAAAGCAACATATACAAAGAAGATACTTATAGGATAAATTGGAGACAGTCAGAAGAGGAAGGCAGTTGCATTAATTTGAAAAGACTTCTTGTAAAAGGTGGGATCTTAGCTACGACTTGAAGGAAGCCAGAGAAGGTCGGAGATAGAGATGAGGAGGGAGAGCAATCCAGGCATGAGGAACAGTCATGAAAATACCAAGAGATGGAGTGTCTTGTCTGAGGAACAGAAAGGAGGTCAATGTCTCTGGATCAATCACAGGTTGGTAGTGGAATGGGCAGTGAAGTAAGGTGTAAGTCGATTTAAAAGGTAGGAGGGGATCCAATTTCTGAAGTGTTTTGAAAACCAAACAGAAGATTTTGTATTTAATCTTAGAGGTAATAAGGAGTCCCTGGATTCTATTGAATATAGGTGTGTGTGTGTGTGTGTGTGTGTGTGTGTGTGTGTGTATGAGATATGTAAGTGACATAGTCAGACCTGTGCTTTAGGAAGGTCCCTTTGACAGCTGAATAGAGAATGCACTGGAATAAGGAGAGGCTTGAGACAGAGAGACCCATCAGTAGGCTATTGCAATATTTAGGCATTTGGGGATAACAGGACATGGATATCGGGGGTATTTCTCAGAAAAAGTGAGGAGAGGAGGATGACCTCTGGGTTTAGAGCCTAGGTAACTGGGAGGATGGTGGTGCCTTCAACAGTTATAGGGAAGTTAGGAAGAAGGGAAGGTTTTTGGGGAAAGACAATGAGTTCTATTTTGGACAAGCTGAGTTTAAGATTTCTCCTCAACATCTGGGTTGTGATATCCAATAGAGATGAAAGTCTAGAGGTTAAGAGAGAGATTATGGCTGGATAGATAAATTTGAGAGGAATCAGCATAGGGAAAATAATTGAATCCATGGGAGTTAATGAGATTACCTAGGGAAATAGTATGGAGGGAGAAGTGAAGAGGGCCCTGTACAAAGCTCTGAGGAACACATAACATCATTAGGTATGACCTGAATGAAGGTTGAGGAAAAGAGACTTGCAAGGGCTTTCTTACTATGCAGCACAGAAGCCAACAAGAGGTAATCTAGCTTTTAATTCTAGACCTCTAGTGAGGAACCAGCTATTCTTTGCAGTGGATAGAACACTAGCCCTGAAGTCAGGAGGACCTCAGTTCAAATCTGCCCTCGTATACTTACCAGCTGTGTGACCCTGGGCAAGTCACTTAACCCTATTAACCTCACTTCTCATCTGTAAAAAATGAGCCAGAGAAGGAAATAGCATACCACTCCAGTATCTTTGCCAAGAAAACTCCAAATGGGGTCACAGAAAGTCAGATATGATTAAAATGACTGAAGAGCAAATGAGGAGGGTACTGACTACCTCTAAAGACAAACCTAAATCTTCCTTTATAATGTCTATCTCTTGCCTCTAGTTCTGTCTTCCAGGGTCAGAACTAATCCCTCTATCACATAATAATTGATTATTTTCAGTGTGATTGGCTTATCTGTGTTTGGAGAAGTCTGAAGTAACCAGCAAGGAACTCTTGGAAATATGTCTTTACCCTTATTCATGGTCACTCATGAGGAGCTGTTGCTTCTAGTCAGGTTAGTGGAGATCACAAGACAGGAGAGGCCTTAGGACTAGACCTTAAAGAACCCCAGGGAAGTGCCACACTACAGCTATTTATATTGAAGAAAGAGAAATATTTATGCACAATAATGCAGCTTACAGCAGCTAATCTACTTTATTAATCGTAATTAAACAAATTCAATAATACCCAAATCTCTTGACTACTAGCTTGGAACAAATACTCCCTTTGAGTTGCTTCCAAGAGTTAGTCTCTTCTTTGGGTCTTTCTTGGACCATTTACTTCCGAATTTCCACTCACACTGAAAGTGATGAAAGATTTGAGAGTTGTATTTTTAAAAGGCTTGGATCAAATTAAAACATTTTTGTACAAAATGAAATGTTTGTCAAGTATGAGCAAAATAATTTCTTCCTTTATACGATTAAGGGAAGATGTTTTGGGGTTAAGGTCAGCAAGGACAAATATGCTTTTAGGACTGGGTCATGAGTAGCAATAGTAGAGGTTAGGACAAAAGGGGTCAAGACATTGTATTGGGGTGGGATAGTTAGGTATTTTTGCAAGATTTCACAAAGATCAGTTGATATGAGGGTCTTATGGGTCCCATGAGTCCAATGGGTGAAGTAGAAAGCAGAGTTTAGTCCAGAGTTTATAGTAATATACAGGTTGAAGTATGTGAGATGAGATTGGTTTCCAGAAATCTAGAATGGTCAGTAGGACATCAGCAGTGCCTGAAACCAAATGTATAGACATGAGTGAAGTACAAGGATGAGAACTAGAAGAAACCTTGGGCATAATTTAGATTGTGAAGTTTTAGGTTGTCTGGTATTGTGGATCCCTTTGACAGTCTGGTTCGGCACTCTTCTCAGAAGAATGTTTTCAAATGCATAAAATAAATAAAACAGTTGTAAAGGAATCCAATAATATTGAATTATTTTAAAAATCAAGTTCAGGGACAACTTGAAATATATCCATGGAGCCCTTGGGGTCTGTAGACTCCAGTTAACATACACTCATTTTATAAATGAGGAAACCAAAATTGATAAAAGCAAAGTAAAAAGTTCATGGTTTTACAAGATGGTAAATAGCAGAGTTGAGATCTGAACTCAGATCTTCTTTACTTCCAGTCCAGTGTTTTCTATAATGCCACCCTGACCCATGTTGCAATCACTATTCAGATAGCAAGACTGAACCAAAATCAATGGTTTAGTACATAGGTGGGAGTCTAGGTTCAGCATTCAAATCACATATAAAGGTCTAGAAAAAGAGGCTGAGCAGTGATATAGTGGGAAGGTCCACATGGCAATACCATCAAGTAATGACCATTAGTCTGGGGACAGAAGCCACCTTTCCTTGGCTCTGGTTTTAAGCAGCTCTCTTACCAATGGTGGATGTAAGCTAACGTATTTACTGTTTTTTAGAGTGGGACATGATCCATAGGTGCTGGCTTCTTACAGGAAAGGAAGAGGGTCAGGGTCTTTTAAAGAAACCTCAGGCTTCTAATCCAGGTCCTTCTACATCACCTCCCTTGGTGCTGCTGTCAGGAATGGAACACTGAACCATGGGTCAGACGCAATGTAGCAAAGCCTAGATTCTTATACTCTTTGGAAGAAAGCTTGACTGTGAGAAGTGGAACTTCGGGAAAAAACAATCAATCTGTCATCCTTAATTACATTCTTCAGGCATCACATCAAGTAACTGAGATGCATCTGGAATGCTAAAGCTTATTAACAGGCCAGGGCAGCAACAAACTCTCTCCTTGTATATTTCAGTATCTTTCCTTGAAGACCAAAAGAGACATCTCTCTTCTTTCCGGGTGACTTGGTTTCCTATAGATTATATTGAAATCTATTATCATCATTTCTGTTTTCCTGTGGGAGTTTTAAGGGATGTTTCCAATAAGAACAGTCACTCTTCCTTGTTGTTTACAGAAATGGTTATGTTGAATGATGAAATAGCTGGCCCAAGGTCATACTGTTAAGCTAGTACCGGGGCAGAGAACAGAACCCAAGAGTGTTTTCTGCTTCTTGCTAGAGATTGGACTTCATCCCTCCATTTCCCTACTTGTGAAAAGAATATATTTACATCTTTTAGATTCAAGTGCAAAACCAGGCCTTGCCTACAGACAGAATTGTTTACATGGTGTGTTTTAGGGGCATTGGGAAACCATTGACTTGGCCAGTGACACCGTGGGTGCAGATGACACTCTTTTCCTTAGCTTACCTCTATTCCTGGAACATTCTTTCTTAACATCTCTGACTCCTGGCTTCCTTAGACTCTTTCAAGGCATGGCTAAAGTCTTGCCTTCTGCAAGAATTCTTTCCTAGTTCTCCATAATCTGAGAGACCTCCCTGAGGGCTAAGTCACTAATTTATCTTCTATATAAATTGTTTTACTCACTGGTTTGCATTTTATCTTCCCCATTAGACTGTAGCTACTTTTTTTGAGAGCAGGGACTGTTGGTTGTTTTTTTTTTTTTTGCCTTTCGTTGTACCCTCGGTTACTAGACACTTAGCACAATGTCTAGCACATAGTAGGTCGTTGTTTGTCCTTTGTTCTCAAGAGGACCAATGACATCAGGAGGTGATGGCTATGTTTGCAAGTGAATTGGATTTCGATTTGGCAGGGCTATGCAGTTATCAGCCTCAACCCCTCCCTCTAGGGTTATCTGAGTCCAGTGGCAAGACATAGGTCGGGATGACTGGAGATGACCCCAGATACAGTGGGAGACATGGGCTTGTTTAGACTAAGGTATTTCCCAGGTCTCAATTTATCTGAGGCAGCATCTATTCAGTGATTTAAGGCTAAGTAAGAAATGAGGTAAAATTTTGTCTAGTTTGGCTACTCAAAAAAAAAAAAATCAAACTGGGAGGGAAAGACCCTTAGGGTTTCTGGCCAGAACAGAAACAATTACTATTTACACTCACCCTGAGCCATCAAAACCCAAAGAATGACCAAGTGAGGCTTGAACTGGATCTATTATTGGCCCATCAGTGAGAGCCAGAGTGATTTGGGTTTAAAACATGGTGAAGAATCTCCATTTGAATCCCAGTGGACTTCATCAAGGCCTGGTTTTTCAGAGCTCTATTTCAAGAAATCATAAATAAAACTTCATGGGACAAAACAGTTAATTGTCCCATTAAAAAAAAAGATTGAGTAAAAAAGAGGAAAAATATTCTAGCCCCAAACCCTAAGATATCTTGTGAGGTTTCAACAATCAAAATTTATATTCCTTTGTGCAGGACACTGACATGTAAGGGCATGATTAGCCATGTGGACAGAGAAAGAGGAAGAAAGAAAGAAAGGAAGGAAGGAAGAAAGGAAGGAAGATAGGAAGGAGAGAGGGAGGGAAAGAGAAGAAAGGAAGGTACATTGCCAACTGGGTCCCCAGTGGAGCAGCTGCTTCTACTCAGGTGGTTTTTTGTCCTCTATTCTCGAAGTAGATGATTAATAAATGTTTATTGACTGATTGATTGATTGTGAACAGGAACTGGAAGCAAGCTTAGCTGACAAGGAATACTGTCCTGGATCTACTTTCACAACAACATGGTCACATGTTCTCTGTATCTATTTAAATATGCAAATACCTCTATCTCTATATCTGTCTAACACAGCTAGGTGGTCTAGCGGGTAGGACACCAGGAAGACCTTAGTTCAAATTGTACTCGACAAGTCACTTAAACTTAGTCTGCCTCAGTTTTCTTATATGTAAAATGGGCATAACAATAGCATTTATCTCCTAGGGTGGTTTGTGAGGGTCAAATGAGATATCTTTTTTGTGAAGTAGTGCTATAAAGTGCCACATAAATGCTACCAATGCTTATATGTATATAGAAAGCCTCATTCTAACTATTAAAGCTATAACTTCTTGTCTAGGGTTGTATTAGTTTATATTTATTTTGTATCCCTATATTTACGTATGTACTTGCTGTCTCCCCAGTAGAATATAAGTTCTCTAAGATTAGGGATTGTTTCATTTTTTGTACTGGTAGCATCAGTGCCTAGAACACAGTAGACACTTAATAAATACTTGTTGATTGATCATCATGTGCCGCCTCTCGGACATTCATTCTCTCTTGAGAATTCTGGCCAGGCTTTCTCCCAGATTCTCTGGATATCTTGTAGTGGTCATCTCAGCTGGCCAAACTTCAACTCCAGTCAAAATGGTGCAATCTTGGAAGGGGGTCTTAGGACTCCTTACTCCATCTAAACTGGTTTAGTCACCCAGTGACTTGACCTTCCAAGGTAAAATGAGTCCAGAATCCCTCTCAAGATTAGTCTAGCCATGGTGTATTGAGGTTACTGTTTCAATCAATAAAACAATAAACATTTATTGAACACCTGCTACTTATCAGGTGCTATGCTAAGCATTGAGGATATGAAAAGAGAGGCAAAAAACAGTTATTGCCCTAAAAGAACTTATAAGCTGATTGATCCCTAGTGCCTGCTTTCCTTCCCCTTTTCTGACTCCTGGGAGTTTGCACCTGAAAAACAGGCCCTGGAATTGTGGCTATTGCAAACCTTGTGAAGTCTGTGGTGGCTGACTAACTTTCAGCTGCAGAGCTCAGGACTTTCATGGCTTTCTATTGACATGTCTCTTTGCCCTTGGTACCAAGTTCAACCCTGTTTCTGGAGTTCTAGTGTTAATTCTATTAGCTTGTTGAGGGGAGAGAAAAGGGGGAGTACTAAGTGGTCTTAAATGTCCTTAATTAAACACTGTCTCCCAGCCCAATATGGCTTTTAACTTGTGGAATTCATCCACATATTCAAATAGGGGTTTCATGCTCCACCTAGTACTTAATATTGATGCTGGCATATCTGTGGTTTAGGTAGCTAACTAAGTACTGAATGGGTTTTTTCCTCAAAGTTTTGGTAGGTCTCTGATAATAGAATTCTCTCCTACATTAAGGGGACTGAACAGGCAAGGGAAACTCTCCCAACTTTCCAAAGGCATGTCATACCTAATTAATTGAAAATGTACAGGGCTGCATACTAAACACCAGCTACTACCACCCCAGGGGTAAGATATGGTCCATCGAAAAGATTTTAGAGTCCAAAGACCTGCATTCAAATCTTGCCTCAACAATTGACAACCTGTGTGATCTTGCTCAAGTCACTTAATTTATCTGACCCTTAGTTTTTTTATCTGTAAAATGAGAGTGTTAAATTATATGACCTTTAAAGTCCCTTCTTGCTCTAAATCTGTAACCTTATAATCATTTCAGAGGCAACCAATGGCTCAGTGGATAGAGAGTTGGACCTGGAGTGAGGGAGACCTGAATTCAAATGCAGCCTCAGACACTTCCTAGCTTTGTGACCATTGGCAAGTCACTTAATCTCTGATTGCTTTACAAAATGAATCCAGTGGAGAAGAAAATGGCAAACCACTCCAGTGTCTTTGCCAAGAAAACCCCAAATGGTGTCATGAAGGGGTGTACAGGACTGAAATGATTAAACATCAACAATGATCATTCCAATATCCTTGAAAAAATGACTTTGGAGCAACTAGTATGGGTGAGTGAATTAGCATCACTTTCACTGAGCAGCCTTGCTGGACAATCATTTTTATGTAATGCTTGTAGGGGCTCAAACTGCTCCTGGGAACTCTATACTCCTCCACCTCCCCATTCAAGGTGACCAAGGCTTTGCAAATGTAACTGTTTGCTTGCCCAGTCACATCACCAGTATAAAGATGCCCTTCTCTGTGAAAAGGAATTAGGAAGAAGTTTAATCAATACCAAGAAGTATGGAGGAATGAGCATTGTATTGCAACTCAAAGTACCTTGTTGGAATTGTGAAGTCCAGCTCTCCTATGTACCACCTGAGGATTCCTGGGCAAGTCACTTCACAATCTCAGGACTTCAGATATCTGGAAAATAAAGGGGCTGGACTAGCAATTGCTAAAATCTTTGCCAGTTCTAAATCCTATGATCCCTTAGTAGGATTCAGGTACTAGTATTGGACTGGATTTGCTGATACAGTATCATCATCCCTGCATTGTGTCCTTGCATTTCTCCTTGCATTCTCCTCTCCTTCCTCTCTCTTCCTTTCCCCCTCCTTTTTTTCCTCCTCCTCCTCATTCTTCTTCTTTTACTCCTTCTCCTCCTCTTCCTCCTACTTTTTCTCTCCCTTCTCTTTCTCTTCCTCCTCTTCCTCCTTCTCCTCTTCTTCTTCCTTCTTCTAGTTTTTGTCTCTCTCTTCTTTCCCCTCCTTCTCCTTCTTCTTCTCCTCCTCTTCTTCCTTCTCCTCTTCTTCCTATTTTTTCTCTCCCTTCTCTTTCTCTTCCTCCTCTTCCTCCTTCTTCCAGTTTTTCTCTCTCTCCTCTTTCCCCCTTCTCCTTCTTCTCCTCCTCCTCTTCTTCCCCTTCCTTCTCTTCCTTTTCCTCTTCTCCTTTTCCTTCTTCCTTTTATTCTTGCCTCCTTTCCCTCCTCACTTTTTTCTTCTCCTCCTCCTACAGTAGAGCAAAGAGGAAAGTCAAAAAATAAATAAGACCACTGCTTGAGATAGATAAGTCTTTATGACATGACAGAAAGAAGGCAGGGCTGCTCAACTTTTAACTTGCTTCTATTTTCTTTGTTGAGGAGAATTACTTTTTGTTTAGAAAAGAGAGACTAAAAAACCCCAGTAAATTGGAAGCTAAAACCCTAGTTGGCACGGTGGATAGGATGCCAGATCTGGAGTCAGAATCTAGCCTCACACAGATATTAGTTGTGTGACCCTGGGCAAGTCATTTAACCTCTGTCTACCTCATTCTTCTCTTTGATAAAATGTCCCCTATAATATAAATGTACCATCTGGCAGCCTACCAGCTGTCCTTGAGCAGTTGGAGTCATTTAGCCCATATAAAATACATCTAGTAGTGTAGTACAGTGGAAGAGCTCTGAACTTGGAGTCAGAGGATCGGAGTTCAAATTGTGGCCGTCAGACTTGCCACTTCTATATCTCTGGACATGGCACAATAACCCTGGACTCCAGTTTCCTCAACTATAAAATGAGGTGGGGGAGACTGGACTAGATCACTTTCTTAGACCCCCATCAGCTCTAAAGGTATTGTTCTTTGTACCTTCTTCTGGACTGGTAGAATTAACATTCTATTACCTTTGAAATGGAGCAAATACTGTAGGATCAGAGGAGGGCAAATGTTCCAGTTTTCAAGAAGAGGAAAAGAATGGGCTTTGCAGATGAGAGATCAGTGCACTTGACTTCAAACCCTGTCAAAATTATGGAACATATTATTAAAATGATGGCTCATGAACATCTAGACGAGGAAGTGGTGATCGTAACGCCAGCATGGTTTCAACAAATCAGGCACTGTTATCCTCAGAGTATTTCCTATTTTGACAGATTTATTTAAACGCATAGATCAGGGTAATGCTGTGGAGAGAATGTTCCCAGATTTTAACAAAGCATTTAATCAAGTTGCTCATTCTTTCTTGTAGACGAGTTGGAGAGATGTGGGACTGACTGATGGGACAGACCCAAAGAATAATCATTAATGACTCAATGAATCTATGTTGCACAGTGAACAGAATGCTAGATCTGGTATCTGGAAGGCCTGAGTGCAAATTCCAGCTCAGATACTAGCTGGGTGACCCTGGACAAGTCACTTAACCTTTTTTGCCTCAGTTTCCTTATCTGTAAGATAGAGATAATAACAGCACCTACTTCCTAGGATTGTTGTGAGGATAAGATAAAGCAATATTTATAAGGCAGTTTGCAATTGTAAAACATGAGCTAAGTGACAGCTATTAATATCAGCTTGGGAGAGGGTCTTCAGAGGGGTGCCCTGGGGAATCTGGGCTTGCCCCTAATTCCATTGAACATTCTTAGCAATCATTCAGATTAACCAGAACCCAAATATAGAGGCAGGAGTTTTAGTTAATAGGATAGAAACTGCAAGGAACTCCAGAGACTATCTAGTTCAACCCTTTGTTTTATAAATGAGGAAACAAGCCCAGAAAAATGAAATGACCTTGCCAAAGATCACCTAAATAGTAAGCAGTGGAGCTAAGCTTTATACTCAGGTTCTCTAGTGCTATTTCTATTACATAACATTTCCATTAGCATGCCCCTTGCAAGTCATGTGCTTGGCAAATCTGCAGATGACAGAAAGTTGAGAATAACTAACATATTGCATGACAGTCAAGATACCAAAAAATCTTACCAGGCTAGAATGTTGGAGTTCTGGGCCAGGCCTAGCTCAGTCCACAGCAGTCACTCAGGCTTGGGAATCAAACATAATGAAAAACTTGTGAAACGTAAAATGCAATTAAAAAAGCCCAACAACTTTACATGGAATAAGACTAAAAAGGATATGATTTCTCATTAATTATCATAATAAAACTACTTTTCCATATCTCTGCATGACAAAAGCAACAGTAGTAGTATCAGAAGCTTAGCTCAGAAAGTTATGACTGTAGAATTTTATGAATTCTGAGAAGACCCCAGAGCACCAACTTTTCATGACCTGGACTTTTTTTGCTTTAAATAACAAGAAAATCACAACAATTAAAGTATTTCCTCCCAATGCAGGCAAAATTAAAGGATGGCTTCTCTGCCACTGTCAAAGAAAACCAGCCTAGCCTATGTAAAACAGGTGTTTCTAGGCTTCATCAAATAGGAGGAAATGTAATATATATAAATGTAAAGTCTTTCACTTGAGTTTAAAAATTCCATGTCGTTGTGAGATCTGAAGGGTTTTGTGACCTCCAAACTCAAGGTGAATCAACAGTGTAATATGATGAGCAAGAAAGCCAAGGTATCTTTTTTGTTGTTCCATCTTTCAATAGTGCCTGACTTTTCATAACCCCTTGCCATTTCCTCCTCTAGTAGAATAAGGCAGAGATTAAGTGACTTGTTCAGGGTCACAAAAGTAGAAGTACCTGAGGCTGGATTTGAAAACTCAGGTCCTCCTGACTCCAGGCCCAGGGCTCTCTAGCTGCCTCAGGATATCTTTAGGCTGTATTTAAAAAAGGGTGATCCTTTGTCCTTATGTACTCTGTCCTGGTCAAACTATATAGGGAGAATTGTGTTTGGTGTTGGGCAACCAATCTTAGGAATAATATTGATAAGACAGTCTATGATGATGAAGGACCTTGAGTTTGGGCCAGAAGATGATCAATTGAAAGAAGTAGGGATATTTAACCTAGAGAAAAGAATACTGAGGGAGACATAATTACTGTTTTCAAGTATTAGGGGGGATTTCATATGGATTGGATTTACATTTCTTAGCCCCCATAGGACAGAATTAGCAGCAATGCTTTGCTGAAAAAAGTAGTCAGCAAGATGGCTCTGGGGATAGAATGCTGAACCTGGAGTCAGGAAGACCTGGGCTCAAGATCAGTCCTAGTCCTCCTGTTAGATGGAATTGTAGGGGTGTGCTACCATGCTTAGCAGGATTTATGGCTAGGTTGGACTAGAGCACTTTTGAAGTTGCTTGATTCAATATGCACCAGAAGACTAATTCCCCAGACCAGTTAGCATCCAAACTCTGCTTCAAAATCTTCCATTAGGTTGAAATCCTAAGGGATTTCTTTCCACTTTGGAACAAATCAAATTGTGAGACTCTTTTTCCTTATACTGAGCTGAAATCTGTCTCTTTGTAACTCCTATCTGTTCTCCAGGCTAAACATCCCTGGTTTTTTGTGTGATATTGCTTTCAACTCCCTTAAATGTGACTCTTAGGACTGAGTATAGTACTCTGGATGTAGTCTATTCAGCAAGTAAGTCTCTAAAGTATACCTTGAATTCAGGTCTTACTGACACCAAGGCAAATACTCTATTTACTGTGCCCCCTAGCTTCCAGGGGAATGGGGCAGCTCCTCGAGAGGCTGTGTATTCAGAGATAAAAGCCTAGAAGAACTGAAGAGAACAGACACAGAGAGACGGCAAAGTGATGGAAAGGTCTTTTAGGAGGGATGTTTGAGATAGTCTCAAGACCGGAGTCAAAGGTATAAAGTTGGTAAACTCAAAGTCTCTTCTTTTCTGGGATTCTATGACTTCATTCACCCTTATCTCACAGGAAAGGTCTCTTTTGTGACAACTGGATCAAGTAATAGTTGATAAAGCACTTTAAAATATACATATCCCATCCATGCAAGGCGGTCTCTTGTTAAATCATTGTTTATTTCTGTTGTTGAGTCATGTCTAACTTTGTGACCCCATTTGGGCTTGGCAAAGATGGTAATTTGCCATTTTCTCCTCCAGCTCATTTTACAGATGAGGAAACTGAGGCACACAGGGTTAAGTGACTTTCTCAGGGTCACACAACTAGTAAGTGTCTGAGGTCAGATTTGAACTCAGAAAGATGAGTCTTTCTGACTCCAGGACTGGCCACTATCCACTAAGCCACCTAGAATATTTTATGAAATATTGATGAGATTTAGTGTAGAAATACAATATGTATTTATAAATATATATGTATTTAGGCCTACCTAAACATTTATGAGATAGACTGTGGTACGAAGGCATATGAAAAGAGACTGGTCTCGGAGCCAGAAAGACCTGGGTTCAAGTCTAGCCTCTTACACATTATCTGTGTAACCTGAGGAACGTCACTGAGCCTCAGTGCCCCAAGCAACTGTCCAAGACTCTCAGTTGCTGAAAATCTATTAATGTATACTACAGAGGAAATTGCCTCATATGGGAGTTTTCTCATAATTACAATTATGAGTTCAATGCCTACCCATATGCACAGATTGTCTCCCCCATTAAAATGTAAGCTTCTTGAAGGTAGGTACTGTTTTAGCTTTGCTTTTTATCCCAAGTTCTTAGCACAGTACCTGACCCAAGCTCAAATTCTGCCTCTGATTTTTGCTAGCTGTATGGCCATGGGCAGGTACCTTAACTTCTTGGTCTCAGTGCTCCTCCTCTCTAAAATGAAGTTAATAAGAACATCTCCCTCCCAAGGTTGTGAGACTCAAATGAAATCATATGTAAAATTCTTTACAAAACTTAAAAGCATCATGTAAATTCTTCTTCTTCTTCTTCTTCTTCTTCGTCTTCTTCTTCTTCTTCTCTGCCTCCTTCACCACATGGCAACAGATTGGTTGATAATAGCAACAAATTTCTCATCTCTTGTTTGCAGATTTCCAACAGCACATTACCCAAATGCAATGTGAGAGATGCGTGGATAACCCTAGGTCTTGATCAAATGGCCAAAAATTTTGATGAAAGGAATATAAGTGGAATTAATCTGTTTGAGTAATAGTATGGAACCCATCTAACATTAGTGCACAGAGCCTGAAAATGGAGGATTTAATTATCAGCCCCTGTTAAACGATTTAGCATAATGTTTATATTAATAAAGGCACTGAAGATGTTCATTATTCATATTTGCTATTTTATACTTTGTTATGTCCTAACATGGTAGAAAATGGAGTCTAGAAAAAAAGTCATTGATCTTAGAACTGAGTTCACCCATTCCTCCGAGGCAGGACATCAGTCTGAAGAGGGCCTGCTTAGGGGGTTGGGGAGGGAGGTCATTCCAGTAGAGCTGATTAAAATTCCCCAAGGGAGGCAAGGCCTACCTGTAAAGGCAACATAGGGTTGTTATGGAGAAAGAGCTTCTGAATCCTCAAAGCACTTATTTACATAAGTTACTAATATTCTTGTGTCTTTGGGGAAATGGCTTGCAGCACGATATACCACCATACATTGAGGTGGGAGACATTGTTTTATAGACTGGTTTTCCTCTTCTGCATCTTTTTTCTCACCTTCCTTGCTCTTTTCACTGGGGACTAGTGATTATTTTTTGCCTCTTTTGGGATGTTTTCAATATTATACCTAAAATCTCTCCCCAAAGAAGATTGGTCTTGGAAATTTTTTTGCATTGCTTTGATGGGGTGATGGACAGGAGGCAAAGAACCCTGGTTTCCTGATTAATCATGTGGTTCTTCTCACTCTACGTCTCAGAACTTTTATAATTCCTGGAGGACTTATCCATCATGGGGATCCTTGCCTGTAGCTATGTTCTAGGTGGGAGGGTGTCAGTCAGCTCTTCTGTCTGTCCCATCAAAGCCGCCTTGTTCTAAGTGAGGTCCTGACTGAGGACTAGGAAAGCCTTGTCCCAGACTTATCCCATTTGATGAATAGTACCTTCTGTTCTAGGGGAGGTGTCAAAAACCTACAGTGTTGTGTACTGGGAGAAGTGACCTAGATCTAACCTCAGAGGATCTGGATTTGAGTCTCAGCTCGCTTACTTATTACTTGTATGATCTTGAGTGGATCATTTAAGATCTCTTGGCCTCAATTTCCTCATATGTAAAATGGGAGGTGGTTGGACAAGATGGCTCCTAAGGTCCCTTACAATATTCAATCTACGATTATATATGTATATGCATATATATGTGTGTATATATATTTAATTTTTAGTCAATTAACACATATTTATTAAGAGTTTATTCATTCTAGTTCCTGTGTTAGATGCTAAGGATACAAAGAACTAAACAACGTTCCTGTCTTCAAGGATCTTATATTCTATTATCTCAAAAGCAGGAAATTTTCTATTATATGTGAGGTGGTCCACTGGGTGACCTGGTCTAGAAGGTCAGTTAGGAGATAGGAAATCCACCTCGCTTCCTTTTCAGTCTTGCTTGACTCTTTCTGACTCTGTTTGGGGTTTTCTTAGCTAAGATATGGAGAGGTTCACCATTTCCTTCTCCAGCTCATTTTACAGATGAGGAAACTGAGGCAAACAGGGTAAAGTGACTTGCCCAGGGTCACCCAGCTAGTGAGTGTCTGAGGCTGAATTCTAACTTATGAAGATGAGTCTTCCTGACTCCAGGCCTGGCACTGTGCACCATGGCACCACCTAACTGCTCTCTCACTCCCTTACTTCTCTTCAATTGCTCTGTCTGTGAAATCTGAACAGAGCTAGCTCCACCTCCCTCCTAAGGTCTCTATGACCGAAGCACTTTGTGAACCTTAAAATATGCACCAATCATGAATGACTAGTATTACTTCCTTGCAGGACTCACCTTTTCTCCCAGCAGCTCTGTTTGGCTTTGGCTTTACTGAACAATGTGCCTCCCTCCCACCTCGATGGGTAGCCCCAAGCAGCCTTTTGTCCTTTACAGCTACCATTGTGTGTTGTCTTCCCCCACTCTAAGCTCCTTGAGGCAGGGACAGTCTCTTTGTCTTGTACTTATCCCCAGCCACAAAGCTTAGCAACATAGTAGGTACTTAATAAATCTTTATTTGAATTTTATTTGACTGTTCTGAGGATCCATTTTAGAGATCTGAAAACTATTGAATAGTAGTGTTATACTGGGTTATGTCCCGTGTGGACACTGGTGTGGACACTGGTGTGGACACTGGTGTGGACACTGGTGTGGACACTGGTGTGGACACTTGTGCATTCTTCCATTGAATCCCTTTCTTTTCCTCCCTCAGTTTGACCCATGCTCTATCTAGGTATGGCGTTGGAACCCTGCAAGAAAGGCATCTGGGTAGGGTTGGAAAAGCTGAATGAATGAGGCCTTCAGGCTTGATGTACCGGAGGGAAGAACAGCCCCTCCTCAAGAGTCCTCACCCCGCCCCCGCAATCAGCATTGAACAACAGAGGAGCAGCTGCAAAAACATCCCCAGGACCTCTGTAATAGGGAGACCCCATGGAGCCTACCATTTCTATCCAGCCACACCAAGGTGTTTTCTAACTCCAGCAGGCTGTACTCAGGGGAGGGTCCCTGCACAACCAGAAGATTCCCGATTTTTCTACAAGTCAACCTGCCCTCCAAATAAACGGATAAGTGGACAGATGAGCCAACTCTGGCATTAGAATATTTGCAAAGAGTGGATCTCAAGACAATGGACACATGGAATAATCTGTTTCGGCACTGGGTGAATGTGTTCCCACAAAAGGGCCATCACCAGTGTCAAAAACAGTTAGCATCATCCCGCTCAAGTATCTATTTCTCGTTAGCTTCCCAACACTGAACAGTAAACACATTTCACTATATTGCAATGTTCTCCAAAAAATATTCTGACAGCTCTTTTTATCTCTTCTCTCTGTCTCTTCCTCCATCTCTGTCTCTTTGTCTCTCTATCTCTGTCTCTCTCTCCATCTCTCTCTTCTTGATCTCTTCCTCCTTTTCCAAAACTTTTCACATTCAAGACCCCAGGGATCCTGCTGAGATCAGGACAGGGAGAGGAGGAAAGTTCTGTCAGAAATTTTTTCCTCCTGTTCTCCTTTCTCTTTGCTTCAGCTAAAAATACTGATTTCTCCACCATGCCTTGTCATCTTCCCTGTAATTAAAAGCCCTGCCATTTCCTTACCTGCCACATCTCTTAGCCTAGGGTGGAACTTTATGAACAGGTGGAAGAAGGGCATGGTTCCCCACAGGTTATGAGAAAGCAGCAGGAATTGAGGGGGGCAGGGGGCACTAGAAGTTAATTTTCAGGGAAAGGCCTGCTTGTCATCAAATTGAAGCTTATTGATGGACATTACCAATACCATTGCTCCATTCATTTAAACAGACATTCAAGGCTCTCCTCAATATGGCTTCACCACCCTGTTTTCTCAGCATGATCTTCTTTCTCTTCCTATGGCTCTAGGAAGGGTAGCATGGACATTAGCAACAGCTGGAAGAATGCTTGAGGGTCAGGGTTTTGGGATTCATTCTTATGCAGTTTTAGCGGGGGATGGATCACCTATCCTTTGTGCCACCTTGGGGCTAGCCCATCAGCTTATCAATAGCATCTCAAAGTCATCACCTTCAGTTTAGAATTTCTTAGCACGACATTTCTCTGATTTTACTGCTCCTGCAGACTGAGGGGCCATGATAGGGACTTACCTTGGCTTCTCTTAAGTTAACACCTAGTTTCTGGATTAGGAGGCAGTTTTTTCGCAGGTTGCTTCTCTGATCCCCTTTATACTTTTAGTTCCTATTTCCTATGTATTGTTTCTCACACTGGCTCCTTATATACCTCCTTATTATACTAACTGGTAGAATGGTTTGGTGAACATAACAGGACAATTTCCACCCAGGGGACAATCAGTAGAAGACATAGAGACTGGTCATATAATGTCATAGGTCAGTATGACTGGTTCCATTGGTTTCCTAATCTCTAAAAGGGTAGAAAGTTCCAAGATTTTCAGGTCTTCTACAATTTGGCTTCTAGGTGGCTTACTGGATACTGTGGTGTCTAGAGCTAGATTTGAACTCAGGTCTTCCTGGTGCCAGGCCCAGTACTCTAGCCACTGTACCAGCTGCCCCTGTCAGTGACCCAGACTCAAAATTTTCCTCTTTGGGTAGTTATTCACAGACAAGATAAGTGTGGGATCAGATTTAGGATGTTCACTAAGCAGTACAGCCTGAGGGAATTAGGGAGGTGGGGAGAAGGGACAGTGTTATAGACAGTTAAGGTTATTCTCAGGGTAATATGTCCAATTACCTAAAGGAATATCTGAGTTCAAACCCAGCCCTAGACACTTACTAGCTGGGTGATCCTGTGCAAGTCCCTTGACCTCTGTGTGCCTCAATTTCCTCCAATGTAAACTGGAGCTAACAATAGTACCTACCTCTTATGGTCTTTGTGAGAATCAAACAATATAATATTTGTATATCCCTGAGCACAGAGCTTATCACATAGTAGGTGCTTAATAAATGCTTACTCCCTTGCTCATCCAACCTTCACAGTCTTAGCTCATACTACTATGTACTAAGGACCTTAAAGTCCTCTAAAATAGGCCTTGCCTTTTCTTGTCTTCTCATCTTTGATCATTTTGTTTTCCACCACTCCCTTTTGCCTCTCATTTCTATTCAACATTTCAGTAAACATTCATTAAGTTCCTACTGTATGCCAGGCACTCTTCTTAAGTGCTGGGGATACAAATATAAGAAAGATAGTCTCTGCCCTCAAGGAACTTATGACCCAAGTGGGAAAGGCACACAAAAAGAAGCTAAAAAAGGTGGGGGAGGTGCCCAGCCCAGGGGCATCATGGAGAAAGGAAAGAAGTGCAAAGTGAGGGCAGCCAGGTAGGAAATGAGGTGACATCTGAAGGTGCCTCTGGTCTCTCAAAGCCCAGCCCAAGTTTTGTCTCCAAGAAGTCATCCCTAGTTCTTTGTAGTCTCAAACTTCCCTAGCCTGTATTTCCTATACTATTTATTTACTGAAGTGTCTCACACTGCCTCATATCTCCAGTTCCTTCATCTCCATCTGTCTAATCCTCTCCTTCCTCCTTCCCACCTTTATCTATTTCATGAGTTCCTTAAGGGCAAAGTCAATCCTTGGAGCATGTATAACATAGCAATGGGTATTCAATAAATACTTCTTGATTGAAACACTGAGCAGATGGAATGAACAAGATTGTCATGATGGGAACTGGTTGACCATTCTGGGGGGAGTATCCAAGGAAAGCAGGGATCGGATGTTCCCACAGGAACACAATGAAGAGAAGTTCTCTTTAAGGGAAGAAGAGGAAGGATTGGTCAACAACCTCCCTCTCCTCCTTTCCTTTTTTTAATTTTAATTTTTTACTTCCAGCACTCAGAGATGGGGACCCTAGATTAACACATGAGCTGGATATTTATCTGTCCCTCATCACTCATAAATGGGATGTTAAAGAGAAGTACTTAGGCAGTATGGTGGAGAGACCACTGAATCTGGAGTCAGGAAGACCTGAATTCAAATCCGGTCTCAGGCACTTACTAGCTGTGTGACCCTGGGTAAGTCACTTAATTCTTGGCTACTTTAATTTCCTTATCTGTAAAATGAGGATGATCATGTAATGCCTATTTTATAGGGCTTTTATGAGGATAAAAAGAAACAACATTTGTAAAGCACTTTGAAAATCTTAAAGGGATATATAAACATTTGCTATGATGACACTGATGGTGACAATAGTGGTGATGGTTGGTGATGGTGATGGTGACGATGATGATGTCAATGATGTTTTATATAAGGCACAAAGTCATGGAAAAGACTAACTTTACCCAAGTAATGATGAAAGAGAATATGGGGAAATGACATGAAGGCATCTGAAAAATCTCTTTGCCTTGTAATTTTTTCTCTACTGACGATATATTCTACATTAGGCTAAAATTTTGAATTAAATTGCCCAAGCTGGGATTGAGGTGGTGCTAATGGTGGTTGGAAGGATTCATCAGGAATTAGTCTATCATATTAGTTTCACTTCCTTAGCAAGGTAATGGGACACAAAGTGGGTGAGGTGTATGTGAGAAGATCTGGAATATCAGGCACTGTCCAGCAATAACTCTGTAGTTGGAGGCCTAGGGAAGTTATTGGGTACCATGATGCTGTAAGATATTGTTTGTCTAGAGGACCGATGACATCACAGGTGATGTCTTGACGTGGGAGTGAATTGGATTTAAGTGAAACAGAGTTGTGCCAACTCATCAGCCTCACTCTATCTCCCAGAGTCATCGAAGTTCAGTGACGGGACAAAAGTCAAAATGACTGGTGATGGCCCAGGGTGAAGTGGATGAACTTGACTTCTTCCACGTCTGACCAAGCTTTAAGTGTTCCATAGTGCCTGCCTCAGCCACCTTCATGGCCATTGGAACAAATTACTCTTATCTGCTCATTCCACCAGGGAAAATCTTTATATGCTTGGGATAGACATCCCTCTAACTCCTGACAGGTTTGAGGTCTCTCAATTACTCTCAACCTATGTTAGTCCTATCTACTGAGATGGTTTACTGGGGTATGGTGACTTTGTATGCTGCAGTATTTTGGAGCCACAGATGAGAGTTGGGTGCCAGGGTTACACCAAAGGTGGATGAACAGCCTTGAAAAGGGCTGGGTAAGCCCTCACACCAGAGATGCTAATAATCTTCCCTGAATATCCCATAAACCCCTGGGTGTAGCTTGGTGGCCCAGTGGATACAGAGCTGGGCCTGGACTCAGAAAGATATGAGTTCATATCTAGCATCTGGTACTAACTAGCTGTGTGACCTTGGGCAAGTCACTTAATTTTTTTAAACTTGGGGTCAGGTAGCTGGGGTCGGACAGTAGTTCCTGAAGGGCTTTACCAAATGCTTTCCAAACATCTACTTTGTGCAAAGTGTATGAATAGAGGACATTGCGTTATAAACTATCTCCTCTACTCTTTCTTTTTAGGCTACCTACCCTAATTGCTCTCCCGTCTTTCTCCCTTTCTTTCACTTGCTCCCTTCAACCCAGGCCACAGCTCTGAATTTGTTTTCTCTTTTCCATTATCTTTCCATGAATTTCTTTCTCCCTATGTCTCCATCATTCACCTATATTTTCTCATTTCCTGTCTCTCTGCCAAATCTTCATACTAACAGTGCAATTGCTTTATAAGGCTTCACTTTAAAAAATAGGAAATCCCAGGGGTTTATCATCTAATTGTACTTTTAGGGAAATAATTATTCAAGCCATGATGATTAACAAATGAAGTTGTTTTCTGGGATTAAACTCTTTATGAGTTGCAGATGATGATTATATTCTACAATAAAAAGAATACTAGATGTAGGCTCTGAGGACCTGGGTTCAAATTCTCCCTCTGATAATTACCCATGTGACCACTTAAATTCTTTGGGCCTCAGTTTCTTTCTCTGTAAAGGGAGACCGTTAGACTAAAAGAGCTTTCAGGTCCCTTCTGGCCTTGAATCTTTTGATCATCCCTCTTGCTGAAGCCAGAGTTACATGAGGAAGGGGATATTTCCTGGACACCACTGGGTTGTCAGTGGAAGTCAGCCTGAGCTTCAGCTTTGAGGAATTGTGCTTTAGGAGTGGAATGACGGTCAGTGAGATGTCAGCACTCAAATGATACTGGTCAGCAGACCAACATCTGGCAAATGGAGCAGGTGTGAAAAACCAACCTCATAATAACCCTTGGGGGGGGGGCGTCCAAAACATCCTTCTGGTTGTAGCTCCCCAGACCTCACCTAAAACCCATTGTATTCTGATGTTTTTGGATACCTCTCTGTTTCTTGAATGATAACGCATATTCCTGCTTGTTGGGAGCACTTCTGACCCTCTTCCTTTTCATGCAGTGCTATGGACATATTTCTTGCTAAGCCACTGCTCCTTTGACTTCTTTCCTTCATACCACTTCACCATATTTCTCTCGCTATTGCCAAGGACTAATTCTTTTACTTAGAATACTGGTTAACCTACTTTACTGGGACAGTCATTATAGAGGATGCTTGAGTTTAGGGGGATCTGTAAAAGATTAGACCCCAAACTACAGACAAGAACCTGTACAAGTAGGAATTGGTTCATTTTTTTGTACTTGTCTGCCAATGGTTAGTGCTAGCACAGTGCTAGGCACATAATAGGTGTTCAATAACTCAATATTGATTGATTTGCCTTTGGGTTGATAGATTTGGCTACTTCCTGGAGTAATCTTTTACTAGGGTTGCTCAGATCATTGTTTGGAGAGGCCAATAGTTCTTCAAACCAAGCCAGCTCTCTTTGGGAATAGGAGAAGCATCTCTCCTCTGCTTGCCACAAATCAATTATTTAAGCCAAAGAGAAACAAAATGACTTCTTATATATCTAAAATCAGACACTATAGCTGCATTCAGGTTAGGGCCCATGCAATGTCTAGGTCACACATTAAATAGGAAGTGAAAAAAATCAAATTAAACAAAGAATAATTTGATATGGAGGGAAGTGTTGAATTTGGAGTCAGGGAACTTGGGTTCAAATCCTGGACTTGTTGCTTTCAATTTATGTGACCTTGGACAAATTCTCTTCGGGACTCATTTTTCTCATCTATAAAATAAGGAGTTGGAGACCTCTAAGATCCCTTCCAAGACTAAATCTATTTTCTTGTAATCCTATGACATTACCTGTGTGATGTTGTATAAATCGTTGGGTCTCCAATCCTCATCTGTAAAATTAGGGTATTGGACCAGATAACTATGATCTCATGATTTTAAATATGAAGTTAGCAGTCTTAGTAATTCTTGGAGAGTTCTATTATCTTTTAGGTATCTCCATGTGCTCTCTTGTCTACTTTCCCCCTCTCATCAACTATTCCCAAGAACTCACTGTTTCTTTCATATTAATAGCTTGGGAATTTGTTTGCTCCCCTCTGTGTCCCTTTTCCCATCTTACTCTCAATTTTGAAATTCCCATCCCTTTTTAGCTATGTATTATTTTGTGAAGTTTTCACCTCTCTGCTTCTCTATTCCTGTAGTGCTAGTCTCTTATGGGTCGGAGTGTGTTGGTGAAATATTTAATAACCAGCTCTCCAGGTAAAAAGAAATATATATCTATGATACACTTTTAAGATTAATCTAAATTATTAACATTTCCTCCATCATTTTCTTAAGTCTAGAAAACAACAAATCAAAAAATCAAACTCAGATTTTTGGTATTTGCTAATTTCTGAGGTACAAATGCTCACACTCAAAATTTAACAATCAGCTCCTGAGAGCCCAACTGAACTGACTCTAGCATGCTCCTCTTATGGGTCTTGGTCAAAAACACAACATGAAGAGGGCCATCGCATTCAGGAACCAGCCACCAAGCCTTAGTAATCTAGTTCTTTAAAGGCTGCCAGGTGAGCCCAGTACTGGTTACGAGGCATTTCAAAGGATAGTGGAGAGTTTATGACAATATCAAAGTTTTTGAGAGAAGAGTTGAAAAACCACACACAATCACACATACTGGTGAGATTATAACTTCTCTCAGGCAGAGGGGTTTTGTAGATACTAAACTGCAGAAACACATCAACCCTGGGATTGCTTCATTGCACTCTAATATGGCTGTAAGCTTCTAGCTCACTCACAGTTGTCACACAATAAATGTTCACAGATGTACATTTTCCTTCTCAGGGCTCCAGTCTCTGCCACTTGCTGCTTCTCAATTCACTTGCTCTCCCAACTTTTCCCCAGCTGCTCTTGTGATGCCAAACAGGCTACCAGAAGCCAGAATGCATGACATGCAGGAAGGGTAGAATTCTTATTCCCAAGATGAGGGACCATTGAAGGGGAAGAGGGATAAGGGAGGTTCTCATAGGTATTTGGGAATGTCCCATTACAGGGCCAAGGGATGATTGTGGAAGCAAGGAGGTGAGAAAAGGGTAATGAGTTGTCTTGGGAGTAGAGGATGGAAGAGGGCCTGGAGTCATAATAGGGGAGAATCACCCCTTTCCCTCAAAGGTAAGCTATAATTCATGCCCCTCCTTTCAAGAAAGACATCACTTAAGTCCCTCTAGGCAGATAGGTGATAATTAAACTCAAAGGTGTTTAGGAAATGAGGGTCTGAGGATTAATTCTAGATATGAATAACTCTCATGGCCTGGTCTTTACAACTAAAAGTTTTCCCACTGGAAAATTCAAGTCTCTTTTATCTTTTGTCCTCTGTTACCACCCTGCCACTGAAGGCTGTTATTAAGTTGTCCTTCAGCCTTCTCAGTTCCAGGCCAGTTCCTTTAATTGTTTCTCACAGGAAGGAAAGGTGATGTTACACAGAATGTGACAGGGAAGAGATTGGACTCTAAGAGAAGAAGGAACTCCCAGGGGGATTTGACCTCTTCTGGTGTGGTCCTGCCAGAAGCTTTGACTAAATGGGGACTCAGGTCTCAAAGTTGCCTATTTTGTCATCTGCTGGATGGAAATGGGATCCTTCTTTGCTGTAAAGGGTTAAAAGAAGGTCAACTACTGCATTCCCACCATTGTCAGTCATTCTGACTTTTGACTTCGATGACTCTGGAGGAGAGAGTGAGGCTGGCAATTTGCACAACTCTGCATCACTTGTATCAATTTGTGAGCAAGTCAAGATATCATCATTGGTAATGTCATTGGTTGTCTTTAAAAATGAAGGACGAACAGCATGAACAAAGGGTTACAAGAGAAAAGATTTCTGTGACCTTCCTATCCTATCCCATCCCATTGATTATGCTACACTATGTGTGAGACACTGAGTTAGATTGGGGGGGAGTATAAAGAAAAAAATGTAAGAAAAAGCCTTCACTGCCCCATGGAACTTGAAATCATTTTTGGGGATACAGCCCCCCAAAAGTGAATACAAGAAAATGTGAAGAAGGAGAGAATACTAAACAGGGGCTTATTGAGCTGAACCTTAAAGGAAGCTGGGGATTCTAAGAAGTGGAGATGAGAAAGGAGATCATTCCAGGCATGGGGAATGGCCCCCTCAAATCTGTGTCACTGAATTTTCTTGTTTTTTTCTCAATTCTCAAAGGCTTCTTGTACTGTCTTTCACTTTGTTTAATGGGCTTCAGTGCACAAAGATGGTTTGGGTTCACAACCAAATTTTTCTACAGTGGAGAGAGAATCATTGGGGTACAGAATTTATGTCATGCATCCAGTTTCTAGTTTCCTGTAGGTCAAATCCATTCAGTTTAGATTTAAAAGTGCTTTCCCTAGCTTATCTAAGTTCATAGGGGTGAGGATGGGGAGAGGGAGAGGGAGAATCCATATTCATCCATAGCTGGGTGCAGAATTCATGCCCTAAGGCATGAAGAATCTAGCCAAGATAGAAATGAAAGAGTAGGATTGATACCCTTAATGTCCTAGGGGTCTTTGGTTGAGGGAAGAGAACATGAAAGGAGTGACCTCAAGGTCAAGGGTTTGGAGAAAGAGGCTTTGAGAAATTCTGTGGTTGGGGTAGTGCCTAGGAGAGGGGGTCCACACTGCTTCCTTTGTTTGTAGTTCAGATTGTGCAAGACTACCAAGGAGGTGGCCCATGTGTAGTGAGCTCTGCCTCAGGCCCAAAAGGGGAAGGGAAGGAGGGGGAACTGCTTCTGGGGTCTCTCTCTATCATTCTGACTGGGTGACTTGGATTCAGAGAGTCACCATATCATGCTCTAAAGACTATCCTCAGTAGAGACAGATGAAATAAAGAGACACCCAATTCTGAGCTTGGGAGGGGGTTGTGAAGCTGAGTGGTTGGTTCTGGGATCAAAAGGATTAAAGCAATACTATGGTTCCCTGAGTCCCCTCTTGTCTCTCTAACCACCTTCCTTCTTTGTTATTTTTTTAAAAGTTCATTAATTTAATTTTAGTTCTCAACATCCATTTCCACAAAATTTTGACTTCCAAATTTTCTCCCCATCTCTCCCCTCCTCCACCTCATAATGCCTTGCATTCTGATCACCCCTTCCCTCAAAATGCCTCCCCTTCTATCACACCCATCCCTTACCTTATCCCCATCTTCTCTCTTTTCTTGTAGGGCAAAATAGATTTCTATATCCCATTACCTGTATTACTTATTTCCCAGTTGTATGCAAAAACAACTCTCAACACTGATTTCTAATACTTTGAATTCCAACTTCTCTCCCCTCCTCCCTCCCCACCCATCCCCACTGAGAAGGCTAGCAATTCAATATAGGGTTATATATGTGTAGTTTTGCAAAAGACTTACATAATAGCCATGTTGTATAAGACTAACTGTATTTCCCTTCATCCAATCCTGCTCTGAATTTATTCTATTCTCTCTTTTGACCTTGTCCCTC
>CM053769.1:203587243-203604265 GCA_028658325.1 Potorous gilbertii | reverse complement strand
TCTATTATCCCCCCTCACCCTACTTGTCCTCTTCTCCCTTACTTTCCTGTAGTGTAATATAGATTTTCATACCAAATTGTGTGAGCATGTTATCCCCTCCTTTAGCCAAATGTAAAGAGATTAAGCTTCACTTTTTCCCTCTCACCTCCTCCCTTTTCTCCTCCATTGAATAAGCTTATTCTTGCCTCTTTTATGAATAATAATTTTCCCCACTCCATTTCTCCCTTTCTCCTCCCAATATATTCCTCTCTCATCCCTTAATTTTACTTTTTCTAGATATCATCCCTTCTTAATCAACTCACCCTGTGCTCTCTATCAACATGTATATATACACACATATATATGTATATGTGTGTATATATATATATATGTACATGTGTGTGTGTATAATCCCTCCAACTACTCAAATACTGAAAAAGTCTCAAGAATTACAAATATTATTTTTCCATGATTGAATGTAAACAGTTCAACTTTAGAAAGTCCTTTATGATTTCTCTTTCCTGTTTACCTTTTCATGCTTCTCTTGATTCGTTTGTTTAAAAGTCAGATTTTCTTTCCAGGTCTGGTCTTTTCATCAAGAATGCTTGAAAGTCCTCTATATCATTGAGTGACCATTTTTCCCCCCTGAAGCATTATGCTCAGTTTTGCTAGGTGATTCTTGGTTTTAATCCTAGTTCCTTTGACTTCTGGAATATCATATTCTAAGCCCTTTGATCCCTTAACATAGATGCTGCCAGATCCTGAGTTACCCTGATTATATTTCCATAATGCTATAATTGTTTCTTTCTAGCTGCTTGCAATATTTTCTCCTTGACCTAGGAACTCTGGAATTTGCCTACAATATTCCTAGGAGTTTCTCTTTTTGAATCTCTTTCAGGAGGTGATTGGTGGATTCTTTCAATATTCATTTTACCCCGTGGTTCTAGAATATCAGGGCAGTTTTCCTTGATAATTTCATCAAAGTTAATGTCTAGGCTCTTCTTTCTATCACGGCTTTCAGGTAGTCTCATAATTTTAAAATTTTCTTTCCTGGATATAGTTTCCAGATCAGTTGTTTTTTTGAATGAGATATTTCACATTATCATTTATTTTTTCATTCTTATGGTTTTGTTTTGCAATTTCTTGGTTTCTCATAGTCATTAGCTTCCATCTGCTCCATTCTAATTTTTAAAGAACTATTTTCTTCAATGAGCTTTTGAGCCTCCTTTTCCATTTGGTTAATTCTGCTCCTTAAAGTATTCTTCTCCTCACTGGCTTTTTGAGCCTCTTTTGTCATTTGAGTAGTCTATTTTTTTAAGGTGTTAATTTCTTCAGCATTTTTTAGCAAGCTGTTTGCTTGCTTTTCATGGTTTTCTTGCATCATTCTCATTTCTCTTCCCAATTTTTCCTCCACCTCTTTTACATGATTTTCAAAATTCTTTTTGAGCTCTTCCATGGCCTGATACCATTGCATATTTATTTTGAAGATTTTGCATGCAGAAGCCTTGACTTTTAGTTCTTCCTCTGAAGACCTAAATTGTTCCTCTGAAAGGATGGAAGAAAATACCTGTTCACCAAGAAAGTAACCTTCTATTGTCTTATCCTTTTCCCCTTTTTCGGGCATTTTCCCAGTCAGTTAATTGACTTTTGAGTTCTTTGTCAGGGCTGAGCTCAGGGCTGACATTCAAATCAGTTGCTGGGAACTGCTGCTGTGGGGGCTCCCTGAAGTCTATTCAGGATCCTGTCCATGTCACATTGAGCTGTGCTCCCTACTTCCTGGGCTGCGCTCCATGCTTTCTGCTAAACACCTTCCTTCTTGAATTCTTCCATTGGTTTCTTCCTCATCTTCTTCCCATTTCCTCAATGCAAATATTCACTAGGAAACTATCTTTGGTTTTCTTCTCTCCTCAGTTTTCACAAACACACTGTCATTCTCTCTCATGGCTTCAACTGTCACTTATTTGCTGATAATTGTAAAATTCAAATCTCCAGGTTTGACCCCAGAAGATTCACTTTGAATCCTCCATTCATCTCTTTTTGGGTGTCCCACTGGCATCTAAAATTCACCAAGTTTAAAACCGATCCCATTACCATTCCTCTAAACCAGGGGTTTTTAACTTTTTTTTTTAACGTCATACATACCTCTGGTAGACTGGAGTTCCCCTTCTAAGTAATTTAAAAAAAACACAATTGGGGAACATGTTAAATTTCAGTTGGAGGTTAGGGAAAATAAAGACGTAATTTCTTTTTTTCCATCTGAGTTTACAGGAACTCTGAAATCTATCTGTATACCCCCTGATGTGGTTACAAAGCCCTGCTCTAAATATATTTCTTTATCTGGCTTCAGTATTTCTATCTGTAGTGTTGACATTTACTCAGTTACCTATGTCAGAAACTTTAGGGTAATTTTTGACTTTTTCTAAGCCTTTATTGCTCATATCTGATCAACTACCAAATCTTCATCTTTGGCACATGACTCTTCCTTTGTGCTTCCAGTCGATCAATCAATAAACATTTATATAAATATTTACTCTATTTACCTTATTGACTTAACTGTTTATTTGCTAAATGCTGAGAATGTTATAAAAAACAAAAGTGTCTTACTGAATTTACATTCTAATGGAGAAGGCAGGCGAGCTGGTAAGTTATATACATATGATATTTGTACATATATTTACCTGCACACGCAAACGCAAACATAAGGTAGTTATGGGAAGGATGGCTAGCCTAGCAGCTGGAAGACACTTGAGCTGAGTCCTGATGAAAACTGTGGATTCTAAGAAGCAGAGGTGAGGTAGAGGGTGAGGAAGGAAGGCATTATAGTCATGAGGGACTCAGTACAAAAGCATGGTAATGGGAGATGGAATGCTCTATGTGTGGAATAGTGAGTATGCCCATATGACCTAATTCTAGAGTGTGGGGAGAGAAGTATTGAATAGAAATGCCAAGCTGTGAAAAGTTTCACTTAAAAATAGAGTTTATATTTGATCCTTAGGCAATAGGAAGTCACTGGAATTTGTTGAGTAGGAACTTGACATGATTGGATGTGAGATTTTGAAAAAAATAATTGTGGCTCTATAGAGGATGGATTAGAAGAAAGAGGCTTGATGTAATGAGATTAAATGGTAAACTATTGAAATTGTACAGTCTATGGGTGACATGGGCCTGATTTAGGGTGGTAGCTCAGTGAGTGGAAAGTTGACAACATATATGGGAGATATTATGGAGATTTAAATGACAAGATTTGTCATTTGTCATTGAATATGTGGAGTGAGTGAGAGTGAATAGTTGATGATGCACCAAGGTTGTGAACCTGGGTTATTATTAATGGTAGTTCCCTCAACAGTAAGGTAGGTTCAGAAGAGGGGTGGGTTTAGGAGGAATGATTGTGAATTCTGTGTTGGACATGTTGACTTTGAGGTGCCACTGGGATATCTACTCTGAAACATCTTTTAGGTAATTGGTAAAGCAGAATGAATCTCAGCATTGTCATTAGAATTGATTGTACAGATCTGGTGGTCATCTATATAGAGAAGATCATTGAAACCATTAGAGCTGATAAAATCACCAAGTAACTATAGAGAGAAAAGAGAAGAGGGCTCAGGATAAGCCTTTGGGGGATACCTACAGTTAGAGGGCATGATATGGATGATGAATTAGCAAAGGAAACTAAGGAGGAGTGCTCAGATAGATAGGAGGCAAACCAGAAGAAAGAAATCTAGAGAGGAGAGTATTCAGGAAGAGAGGGTGGTCAGTGTCATCAGAACCTGCAGATGGGTCAAGGAGGATGAGAATGGCAAAAAGAACAGGTAGACTTGACAATTGGACCACATTTCAGGGACCAATTCAGCTAAGTGATAAGCTTGGAAGCCCCTCTATTTGCCTAGACTGTTATGAGATCCTACGAACAAGTTCCTCCTATTTCCATTCCATATTTAGTTAAAATTGTTTTTCTTACTGGTGAGGAGAATTAGGGGAGACTAGTGATACAAAAAAAAGAAAAGCAAGAAAAGTCATTGAAGCATTTTTTAAAAAAATGCACAGACGAGAACAGAAAGAAGGTTGATAAGCAACACAGCCACATTGGCTCTGGTCACAGCTGAGCAATAGTGGAAAAGCCCATTGGGACCCAGGGGTAGAAAAAATAGTGAACAAAGGGAGAAGAGAAAGGAGACTATATTCTGAGTGTCTACATGTGGATGTCCCTGCAACATCTCAAAGTCCTGTTGTCTAAAACTGAATCCATTATCCACCTCCCTTCACCCCCAACCTGTTCTTCCTCTTTCATATTTCCAATATCAACGGATTCATAATTTTCATGGTATAGGTTCTACCTCCCTTGCTGCACATCTCAACCCTCCCATGCCTTAGCAGATAGGGCCAAAAAATTTGTGTCTATCACTTACCAGATGATTAGTCCACCAAACCTAGGAAGTCTGGTCCTTAGACAATAGACAGGAAGTTCACCACCTGTACCACTCTCAAAGCTTGTTAGAACCTGCCAGAACTTGTGCTCTCCTGTTATAACTTTTAAGAATCAAAGAGACTTCTACCACATGATGAGTTATCAGAGTTAGATTTTAATGGGGATCCTTCTCCTAACTTCTTTACCTCTCTTGATGGTTCCATCACCTTCCCATCACTTGAGAGTCAATCACTTTTGTTTTTCCCTCTTTCTCCACTTTTACATCAATTCAATTGCCAAGTCCTGTCAATTCTGCCATAGCAAGGTCTCTTACATCTGCCCTTCCTTTCGCCTCCCATGGTAAGTATCAGTGCTCAGGCCCTCATTGCTTCACCTCAGGACTATTTTAACAATCCTCATCTTTCTGTTTCCAGTCTTTACCTTCTTCCAATTTCCCCGTCGCAATAATTCCAGTAATCTTTCTAATGCTGTGCTCTAATCATAATGCTTCTCTATTCAAAAATTTTCAGTGGTCCCCACTCCCTACTGAATCATGATGGAATTCATTATTCTGTTAGTCAACACCATCCATGGTCTGGCTCCAATCTTCTTTTCCTTTCAAGTACTCCAGCCAAGCTAGATTATTCTCCATACTTTTTAAAGTTAATTTTATTTATATATTTTAAAAAAATTTCTGAACTTAGCATAAAAATGAGTATTTCTATATATGAAACAAAGCACAAAAAGAGTATTGCTCATGCTGACAAAAGTCTGTTTGCTTCTTTCTTCAGGTACACAATGAATTATTTTCAAGGCTATCTGGCTTGCCTGTAGTTCCTACTGACACTCATGTTCTCTTCTGTGGATTTTAAAAAATACTTCGCTGGCATTGTCTTCTTCTTCTTCTTCTTCTTCTACTACTACTTCTTCTTCTTCTCCTCTTCCTCCTCCTCCCCCTCCTCCTTCTTCTTCTTCTCCTCCTCTTCTTTGTCCTTCTCTTTCTCCTCCTTCTCCTCCTCCTTCTTCTCTTTCTCCTTCTTCTCCTCTTCCTCTTCCACTTCTTTTTATTCCTCCTCTCCTTCTTATCTACCAATGTCCCTTCTCACTATACTCCTCCAACTCAAAGAAAGAAAGAAAGCCAAAACATTTGTTTCAGTTATGAATCATTGAATAGTCATTATGTTGGGGGCTCCTTAAGAACTGAGATAATTTTTTTATCTTTCTTGGTATCTTCTAGCACTTAGCACAGTGCCTGGTATAATAAACCCTTAATAAATGCTTATTAACAAGTCCTATGCATTGATCTTGTCTGAAAATGCATGCCTCTTCTCTAAGTGGGTAAGTGACTTCATCACCAATCCTCTGTGACTGTTTCATGGATCAGAAGTCCTAATTCTTCATTCATCTTCCAAATATTATAAAAAAAATTTGGTAGATTTTGTTTTTACACAACAGTCACTTTCTACCTCTCCTATAACTTCCATTTCTGATGTCACCCCCAAAATAAACAAATAAATAAGGGAAAACAGTTATGCAAAACTGTCTGATATAGTGATTGTATATAACAAAGCAAGTAATATTTTGTAGTTGTAGTTCATTTCTTAGCAGAATAAAAGGAAGTGTGTTCTACCATCAGTCATCTAGAACCCACACTGGTCATTGTGTGATCAAGATACTTGATCTGAATTCTGTTTTCTTCATTTGCATCACCACGGCCACTGTGTAGCTGATTCTCCTCTTTCTGCTTCATCTGATCCACCTCACTTCCAAAATGCTTCTTGGAATTCTTCATACTCGTTCCTTTCTACACAATGTCAGTTTGCATCTCTGGACATAGATACATACTTTTGCCCAGAATTCCATTTCTACAAAAAGTGCTGCTATAAGTATTTTGATATTCTTCCTTTATTCTTATCCTGCCCTGGACACATCTCTATGATTTCACGTAAATAGTTTCTCATCCCTGGCTTTGATGTTCTCGCTCCATATCACTTGCTCACCAGGTTCTTCCCTTTGTCCTCACCACCCCCCCCTTTTAATAGTATTTTATGTTTTCTAATTTCATGTAAAGATAGTTTTCAACATTCATTTTTATAAGATTTTGAGTTCCAAACATGGAACCATGTTTGGTGGTCGTAGGAAAGAATGAGTGATCTAATATCTGCTGAGTCTCCTGGATGATGCCCTCAAAGTTTCCTCATCATGGACTGATGGATGAAATTAGCCAGCTGTAAAAGTAACCCAGCCTAAGAGAGGGTTTGTAAATGGGTTGCGAGTAAGGTGTCTCTCCAGCCTAATCAAGGAGACTGGAATGTAACTAATGTAAGATAAGCTGTGATGCAGTTAATTATAACATGTCTAAGGTAATGTTGTCAAGACAAAAGAGTGGCATTGTGCATATCGCCTAGGAAAAAGAATGCCAAAGAAATGGCTCAGTGTTTCTCCAGGACTGTTCTGAGGACAGCTGGCAGTCATTGCCCTGACTCCACTCAAGGGAATCTCCTTAGGACAAGGGAGCTGGCTCAGGTTTCACAGTCAGAGATATAATCATTCACTGATATGGGAGGTATGGATCATTACATAGGCAGTGAAACAACAGCATTATAGACTGACAAAATATCCAGGAAACCAAGACACCACATTCCCAGAAGGTAGGATAGTCAGCAGAACCCACAGATGCTGATGGGAAGAAAAGGTGCAGAAAGACATAGACCCACTCACCTATACAGTTGTTCAGACATTCATCGGGCTCCTTGACTGATTCCTTGTTTACATTTTGCCTAAAACCATAAAATTTGTTATGCTAGCCAACAAATCCATACCAGCAATGTTCTAACTTGTCCCCTTAAGATTCCTGGGAAATGCAGCCCAGGGCAGAAATGTCCGTGTACTCATCCATCCTACCTTAAGCTGTAACTATGGAGGTGAGCATTCTGGAACGTTAGTCAGTAGGTCTCAACAGTAGAGAGAAGTTCTTTTTTCTTTTAATTTCTATTTTGAACTTAATAAACACAAATGAAATGAATATTTCCACATGTAAAGTAGAACAGATAAAGATTATGTATGAAACCATGAATTGCTGCTTTGAACAACTTTCATTTCATTTTAAGGACTTAATAAATTCAATATGTAACTTTCAAAGATGTCTTGCTAGTGTATGTTTCTTTCGGACTTCCTTTTTAATCTCTTTTGTGCATGAGAAAAGTCCATACATGACCCATTTTTCTTATTTTCTTTTCTTTTTTGGTTTAACTAACTCTAGTCCCCTACTTTCCTTCCCTAACTCTTCCTCCCATCCCATTGAAAACAACCCCCCCCCCCCCGCAAACAAAAACCAAAATCATTGTAATAAATGTGTATTAGTCAAGCAAAAGAAAAAAGATTCCTACATTGACTGAGGGTGACATTGTTAATTAAGATTATCTAACCTCCTCTACCCTGATTCAGCTCCCCAAGCTACCTTCTGATATTGATTTGGTTTCTCAAGTAGATCTTCCTCCTGGGAAGAGAAAATGCTTTGACATGATCATTCTAGGTTTGTTGACACTCAGTATCAATTAATAAATTGGTATCTGGTTTACACATCTTTTCTTGGTTTGATCAGTGTGAATCAGGCCCTTGGGACCCAGTTCTGTTGAGTGAACTGATAAAATCAAGTTCCTTTGATTTGAGGACTGGTTTTTGAGCCTACCCAGAATGACCCCTTGCCTACCTGCAGACATCTTACAAGGCTCAACTTAAGCAGCTGGCCAATATCTTCCTTTTTATTGATGTGTTAATAGGAATCAAAAGAATCTCTGATTCCAATATCACTTTTTATCAATGGGTGAGGGTGAGGAAGGACTCTGGCTAGACAAAAATGGTCCCCTTTCCATAAAACTGAGCTCAACAACATAGAATGATCTGAGAGAAGAGAAGCCACCAGACGAATGCTCTATTAGAAGCTTTGCCACATATCAGTAATCATCAGTGGTCCAGCCCCTGAGGAGACTCCCTGTGATCTTCCAGGAAGGATAGAAGTTAGAAGGAAGCTGGAGACCCCAAAGGCACAGAAAGAGATGAGCAATGTTTGTAGGAATTGCTGTCAGTTGCTAGAGGAAGTTTTCACTTATGTGACTCAGTGTCCTTGCCAGGAATTCTTGCCTCCACTCCCATCCTCCTAAACTCAGTGATCCAGGAAACCCGTTAGGATGACTGGAAAGTCAGTAGAATCTTTGGCTGACCACCCAGAAATCTCCCAAATAGACTGCCTCAGAGTCTAAAATCTACCATGTTAAAGATTTGATTTTTCTAGTTAAGAATTAGTAGTTACAGAGGTATCCTAGGGAGGTAATAGGCTGATTGGCCATCAGTCATTTATACTTTGATAATAATTCATTTTTGGGGAAGTGGAGCATAGTATAGAGATGGTAGCTTTGGAGTCAGGATGACTCCAAAATCCTACCTCTGGCTGTGTGACCATGAACCAGTCACTTAACTCCTTGATATCCATTCACATAGCTCTCTAGGACTGTAAGTTACTGGTATTTACTGAACTGCATTCATGGAAAAAACTTCCACTGTGGGAGTTTTCTATCTTGATTAAATCCCAGTTGTGGGCAAAGAAAAAAAATGGATTTGTTTATTAGATTAGTAATGGACTCATTCAGAAATAGAGATCAGAGAAGAGGCTACAAGTCAGATCTCTTATGGTGGGGAGAAGGGAAAGGCAAAAGTGAAGAGTGAAATGCAGCTTGGATAGGGTAGGAAGGGGTGGGGAGGCCTAGTAGAATACAGTCATAGAATCACAGAACTGCAAAGTTGGGAAGCCACTCAGAGGTCATGAGTCTGACTGGTATTTGGATAGGCTTCTTTCTTCTTATGTCTTCAGTAAAGACTGAAGGTTGATCATTTCAGGGAACTCTATCTCCTGATGTAGCCCCTTCCTTTTCTTTTCTTTTTAACTCTTTCTTTTTTCATATTAGTCATATTATGAAAGACAAAAACAACCTTAAGAAAAATGAAGTAAAAACAAAGTATGCTTCACTGTGCATTCAGACTCTATCAGTTCTTTCTCTGGAGGCGCTAGCATTTTTCGTCATAATTCCTTGGGAGTGGGCTTGGATCATTGTATTGCTGAGAAGAGCTAAGCTATTCACTGTTGATCCTTATTACAACGCCGGTGTTAGTGTGTACATTGTTTTGGTTCTGCTTACTTCACTTCGCGTCAGTTCATGTAAACCTTCCTAGGTTTTTCTGAAAACATCCTGCTCATCATTTCTTGTAGCATAATACTATTCCATCAAAGCAGTCTGTTTCAATTCAGGATAGTTCTAATTGTTAGGAAAGGGGCAGGGAACAAGAATTTATTAAGCACCTACTATTTATGTGACACTGTGCTAAACACTTCACAAAAAATATCTTATTTGATCCTCATAACAGCCCTGTGAGGTAGATGCTAAGGCTAGGGGAGCATTTCTATTTCTACCCACATCTTCCTCTTTGTAACTCTATAGCTGCTTCTAGCTGTGCTCTCTTAGGATCAGGAAGAATCTCTGTACCCCTTCTTCTTCCACATGACTAGACAAACTGATAAGATCATCTTGTCCTTCACCCTTACTTCACAAATAAGGAAAGTTTAAGTTGTACAGAATCAAGCATGCAGATAGGTAATGAGAACAGGTTTCAAACCTAGGTCTTTTGATTCTAGTCTGGGGCTTAATCCATTAGATGTAGCTACCAAACATTTTTTGGACCATCTCATAATCCTCTTGAAGTGAATACCCAAGTTATCTCCATCCTGGCTTGTTCTCCTTTGGACACACTCCAGTTCTATCGCTTTCCTTCATAAAATGTTGTGGGTGCCTAAGAATTGAACACAGTATGTAGATATGGTCTGATGAGAGCTGAAGACAGTGAGGCTACCATTTTCCTCTTGCTGGATAGAAATGATATATTACTGAATGCAGCCTATACTTTCTGTTACAATTCTATAATACCTGGGCAGGGTGTGAAAGAGGAGTAGAAAAGGAGAGAACAAGACAGAATGTAGAGGATAGGTTGAATTTCTTAAGTGCCCACTTAGCTGAGTACTTTACAAATATTATCTCATTTGATATGCACAGTAACCCTAGGGGGTAGGTTTTCTTATTAGCCCTGCTTTATAGTTGAGGAAACCAAATAATAAGGAGGTTAAAGGACTTATCCAAGGTTATACAGCTTGTAAGTGTCTGAAGCTGGATATAAACTCAGGTGTTTCTGATTCCAGTCCCTTAGTTCTATCTACTCTGCCATGGAACTGGTGGACAGGCTATGCTCATTTTATAGTCTCAGCCTGGATGGTGGTGAGTAAGAGAGAGAGTTAATCACAGGAAAATTATTCTATGCATCATCTTTCCTCTCCCCTCCTCTCCCCTCCCCTCCCCTCCCCTCCTCTCCTCTCCCCTCCCCTTCCCTCCCCTTTCCCCTCTTCCCTCCCCTCCTCTCCTCTCCCCTCCCCTCTCCCCTCTTCCCTCTCCTCCCCTCCCCTCCCCTCCTCTCCTCTCTTTCCTTCCTTCCTTCCTCCCTCCCCCTCCCCCCCTCCTCTCTTGATGCAATCTGGGTTAAGTGACTTGACCAGGGTCACACAACCAGTGAGTGAGGCCACATTTGAATTCAGTTCCACCTGACTCCAGAGCTGGTGCCCTACCCAATTCACCATTGACCTGCCCCTATGTATCATTTCTAAGGAAGCTGGCAGAGACTGACACTTCCTTTCCCCATCAAACTTTGCAATGTAAATTGTTTTTCCCATCTTTACTGAATTTTCTGATCAGTAGAGAAGGGGAGCAGTGGGTCTTCAACAGAGATGGACCTGAAATTTGGGCATAGGACAGGGAAAACTTGAGGAATTTCAGTCTTGTTGGAAGGCCTACAGCAAAACTTGTCCTGAGATACAGGTGTCCCCTGCCCTCCTATCCTAAATGTCCTGGAGCTAATTTTAAGAAGTTTTTGCCATCCAGGTAATAAAAACAAGGCTGTATATTTACCTGGGGCTTTTCTTCTAGGATTCTTTTAGCTTTGTAAATACTGATTGTCATTGCCCTCATTGTGGAAATGAAAGAAATGAAACTCCACTTGCCTTTCCCTCCACCCCCTACGCCCCCACCTATTGGACGTTAGAGTAGTATAGTGGAAAGAATATTAGACAGAGCCAGATCTGATTTCTAGCCCAGGATTTGCTGTGTGATCACTTTCACTATGAGTCTCATTTTAAGAAGAATTCTGTAGAATGGATATAATAATATGTGTCCTATTTACTTGAGGGGTGGTTGGGAGAAAATCAATTTTTAAATATAAAGTTAATTATAATTATTATATAATATAATATATTATTATAGTATTACTACCACCATGGCTGCTCATATGTAAAGTGAGTGTGTTGTGGGGGAGGGAATGGGGAGAATGGGGCAAGCTTTCAACTCTAACATTCTTGGATCCTCTGACTGACTCAGAACTCACCCCATGCCCTCTGCCCCAAGCCTTAATGGCAAAGGCCAACGCCCTGGCCAGGGTCCAACCCAGATGTCCTCTTGTTTACAGATTCTTCTTGAAACAAAACAAGCCTTGCTCACAACTCCAGATGATGGACTGATGAAATCAGAAATGGCCATGGAGGCCTGCAGCTATATTTCATGAATGGTTCCTTCAGTGGCAGAAGGCAGCAAAGGAGTGAAAGGGCCTGGAGAGAGCCCAGCTGCTGGACAGAAAAGAAGAAGGGGACGATGGTTTGGGACCTTTTTGGAGTCCTGGACTTGAAGAATGAGAGGTCATCCAGAATAATCTCCTTGTGTGTCTTTTAGGGAGCCTTGGGTTTAAATGGGGAGTGAGTCACTCGGTTTCCTTTGCATTTCCCCAATGAAAATCTCTTGCAAGGGAATTCTAATAGTGTAAATAATTGTCTAATTGTAGCCCTGTTCTGTGGCAGGCTTTGCCAGCTTGTTACTATTTGTAATTATTTCCTCCCTCTCTATGTACCTGTTTGCTCTTCAGTGCTCAGTGTTCAATAAAATGTAGCAGAAAATAACATGACCAAGGAAGATCATTTCCAGGAAAGAAGAATAAAATCCTCACTGAGTCAGTCCCTTGCACTAACACTCACAGAAGGCATGATTTATAACAGCATTCTCCTGAGCTGGGACACTGATCCAGCTAATTAGTTAACCCCCAGACCCCTGGGCAAAGCTCAATGAAAGTTTTTTGCTCTCAAACCCCTCTTTTCAACCCCCCCCCAAAACTCCCCCCACCCCAGGCTTGGATTATTAACCTCCTCTGGCTCAGCCACATGGCTACAGATGTGCTCCCACTGCCTGACACTCCTTGACTTATTTGATAAGTCAAGGTTACCTTGAAAACACTGTAAGGGGTAAGGTGGGATGGAGTGGTTTGTGGGCCAGGGTGGGGAAACCTAGCCATCTCTCTGTTTGTGAGTCTCTGATGTGATGTCATCTGAATCTCAAACCTATTTCCATTAATTCCGTCTGTGAAAGCACATAAAATACTGGCTGAGAATAAAACAAACGCAGGCTGCAGCCCCAGCCTAATATGCCAAGACTGCAAGTGGAATGTCCTGTTAATGGAACAACCAGACACAGAGAGTGATGGCTTTTTGCTGTCGTTAATTGGGTTGACCTTCGGTAGGGGATATGCAGGCTGCATAGATCTGAGAACAGGAGACCTTCGCCCCGCTCCCTGCTTGCTTGAAGACATGGCAAGACTTAACACAATTAGCTGTAATTACGACTCTGTTCTAACTTTAGTATGTTCCATCTGGGTGAAGTTTCTTCTCCCTCCTTGTTGATATACCCCCCTCCCCACTTTCACAAAGCTCCAAACCTCAGAGCTCCACCAGCTATGGGACCTTTGTAAATTAAGTTATGAAGAATTTCTTTGTAACTGACTGCTTATCTCCCACTCTCCCTCTGATTCTGGCCACTCCAGCTACCCCAGACTCCTCATTCCCCTTGAATGGCTTCTCTGCATCCTTGGACAATATCTATTGCCCTTTTCTCCTTGGTTTTTATAACATTGTTTTCTCCTGGCTCTCCTCCTACCTGCCTGATTGCTCCTTCTTGACTGGATCTTGATGTGGGTCACTCTTGGGTGTCTTCCAAGGCTCTGTCTTGGACCCTTTTCTCTTTTTCCTCTATATTATTTCACTTGCTGTTGTCATCAACTCCCATGGATTCAATGGTCATCTCTATATAGATGATTTTCAGATCTATTTTTCTAGCCTTTACCTTTCTACTGGCTTCTAGTCTTCCATTTTCAACTGCCTATTGGACATCTCAAACTAGATGTCTCATAGATGTCTTAAACTCAAGTCCAAAACTGAACTCACTATATTTTCCCTGAACCCTCTTCTCTTCCTCCTTCCCAACTGATGTTGAGGGTGCCATCATCCCCCTAGATCTGCAACATGGGTGTCATTCTCAACTCCTGACTATATAACAATAGTTAGCATTTCTATAGCATTTTAAGGATTACATATGTTATCTCATCTGATCCTCCCATGTCCAATCAGTTTCCAAAGTCCTGTCTCTTATGCATGACCTGAATCTCTTATGCATGGCCCCTTCTTCCTTCCTACTCCACTCCCACTCTGGTTCAGGCCCTCACTCTCTCACATCTGGACCATTACAATAGCTGGATGTCTGGTCTTACTGCTGCACAACACTCCCTCCTCCAGCCCTTCTTTCATTCAGCTATCGAACTGATCTTTCTAATCACAGATCTCATGATGTCACATCCCTGTTCAGTAAATTCCATTGGTTCCTATTAGTTCCAGGAGCAAATATAAAATCTTCTCTTCGGCTTTTAAAGCCCTTCATAACCTGGTCCCTTCCTACTTTTCCAGTCTCCTTAATGTGTTACTCCCCTTCTTTGTTCTCTGTGATTCAGTGATATCAGTTTCCTTGCTTTTCTCCATACAGGACACTCCATGTTCCTGACAATAGATAGGCCTTTTTGCTGGCCATCTCCCATGCCTGGACTGTCTGCCTCCTCATCTTTACCTCCTGAATTCCTTCAAGTCTTAGGTAAAGTTTCATCTTCCACAAAAACATCTTTCCCAGTCCTCCTTAATCTTAGTGCTTTCCCTCTGAGACTACCCCCTGACTATATCTGGTTTATGTATAGCTGCTTGCATTTCATAGCCCTCTCCAATAAACTGTGAACTCCTTTTAGAATAGGAGCTCTTTTTTACCTTTCTTTATATCCCCAGCACATAGTACATGGCCTGGCATACAGTAGGTACTTAATAAATTCAGCCCTTCTAATTCATTCCCTTTGAGCGTTTCATTGTGAATTTTTTAATGCGGAATGTGAAATATTCCATTTTCCTGAACTAGTCATCATATTGTGTGAGATGGAACCTGAGGCTTGTTACTCAAGTGTTTGACTTCCCTTGGATCAATCACTTCAATCACTTCATTTTGAATTATGCAGAAGGACTATGGAATTTCTAATATTAAATTCCTCATAGGGTAATTAGCTGGTGCTCCGTATAGAATAAGACCTTGTCCCTGATGGTCTGTTTGGACTGGCAAAGATGAAAAGGCTATAAAAGTGTATTAGAGAGTAGGTAGAGTAACAGTGGTCAGTCAGTACCTACCTTGCTCTATACCACCCCACATCGAGTCTTCCAATCACACTCATCTCCTTGTATTGGACATCTGGGTTCAGGCCTGCCCCTGACACTATCTCTGGTCCTAGGTAGGAAGTCTTAAGAAGTTCGTGTCTCAGAGAGAAAGCTTAATTCTCTCTGTTGGTACCCTGTGACTGTCAATATAATCTCTTGCCTAGACCCTGAATCCGGTGAGTCATAGTCTTTTTCTTTGTCCCCCAGACTCCCAGGCTGGGTTCTCAATTTACTGTTGCTCATCTTTCTAGACTTGGGACTTTCCCTACCTGCCTTGTCTTATTATCTCTGTAGACTTTGCCTGCCTGTACCTCTCCTGGGTTGTCCAGACTTTGCTAATTAATCTGGACTGATTAATCAGTCACCTGAATTAGGGCAACTGTCAATACCCTTTTCTGACCACCATTGCCATGCTGCCGACAAGTTCTACCTAATGTGGCAAAGGGAATGAAAAGTGAATAACAATAATTTATATAGCCCCTACTCTGTGCCAGGCACTTTACAAATATTATCTCATTCAATCCTTGCAATAACCCTGGCACTATTAATGTCCCCATTATAAAGATGAGGAAACTAAGACAGAGGTGAAATATCTTGCCCACGGTCACACAGCTAGTAAGTATCTGAGACTGGATTTGAACTCAGGTCTTCTGGACTCCAGGCTAAGTGCACTGTCCACTGTGTCACTTGTTGCCTCAAGAAACTTCTTTGTTATGCATTAGATTAGGGACACAGGTCACATGTAAATACCTAGCACATAATGTAAAATGTTGGCATCAATCATGCACATGTTCTATCAGTGGTCATCATCTGATCACAAGTGTAACCTCTTCTCCCATTAAGGTAGGGCCATCATATTAGCTGTCTTTTTTCTCCAGTTCATCCCTAGAACTAACTGGTTCAAGAAGTTGGGCAAATCTACAGGGGCATGTTGTCACTTCTGGTCTCCACACATCATAGGTGAATGGGAATCCTTAGGTCAGTTGGCCCATTTCTAGGTTGGTGGTTGGTTCAGGCTAAGTACTTCTATCCCCATCCCCTAATGAGTCAGGATCTGTAGGTCACCTCCAAGTTCTTGGTACTTCCCCCAGAACTATAATATGAGGCAGGGAAGAAAGGGCTTCTAGAATAAGTCTTCTACCTGCTCAGGTTTAGGTTTCCCATAAACAAGTCTGGTGTGGTACACATATGCATCACACATACATACCCCCCCACCTCACATGTACCACACACACCACACATGCACCACACTCACACATGCATGCATACACACATGAACTATACACATATGCACCATACATGCACATACACATGTATGCACATACATCAGGTACATGCCCCCTTGATCTTGGCCCTCTACGGTGCCTTCTCCAACTTTGTCACAAAAACAAAATTGTCTTATGCTTTCTGGTGGGAGGCAGACAGACACTTTAAATAGGTGTCCTCAGCACTCCTAACACTAACAAACTGGCTCTTCAGTGTCTGCGAACATTTCAACACTGTGGCCTGGGGTCCTGCATCTTCCACATACAAATACTATCAAGGGTGGGTCCTCCCTGAGGCTCTCTAGTAATCCCCTATATGTTTCTGTATTGGTTCCCTGCCATTTTTTATGTTGTCTGTGGCATGTTCTAGACAGATATCAAAGATATCTCTTTCTCCAGATAATTGGACATATTCCCCTGAGAATAACCTTAATTGTCTATAATGCCATTCCTTTTCCCCACCTCCCTGCTTCCCTTAGGCTGTACTGCTTAGAGAAGATCCTAAATCTGATTCCATGCTTAGCTTGTCAGTAATTAACTGCCTGAAGAGGAAGATTTTGTTCTGGGTCACTGACAGGGGCAGCTGGCACAATGTCTAGGATACGGGGCCTAGCGTCAAGACCACCTGAGTTTAAATCCAGCCTCATATAGTATCTGTGAGGTCCTGGGCAAGTCATTTGACCCTGATTGCTTCAGTTTCCTTATCTGTCAAAAGA
>CM053769.1:203561418-203586743 GCA_028658325.1 Potorous gilbertii | reverse complement strand
AGGGAAGAACTTGAAACTGGAGGGATGAGTATCAATTGAGAAACAAATTATGGTATATGAATGTAATGGAACGTCATTGTGCTGTAAAAAATGACAAAAAAGATGGTTTTAGAAAAACCTGGGAAGACTCACATGAATTGGTGTACAGAGAAGTAAGCAGAATTAGGAGGGTAATTTATACAATAACAATGAAAATATACAACTTTGGAAGCCTTAAGTGTTCTGATCAAGCCATGATCAAACAGAATTTTAAAGGACCAGTGATGAATCCTGAAATCCATCTCCTGATAGAGAGATGATGGGCTTGAGATGCAGAATAAGACATATTTTTGGACATCATCAACATGGGAAAAGGCAGCTTGGTGGCACAGTGGATAGAACATCAAGTTGGAGTCAGGAAGTCCTGAGTTCAAATGTGACCTTAGACAGTTACTAGTTTGGGCAATTACTTCACCTTGTTTGCCTCAGTTTCCTCATCTGTCAAATAAGCTGGAGAAGGAAATGGCAAACCACTGCAGTATCTTTGCTGGGGTCACAAAGAGAACTGAAATGACATGAACAACAGAACGACAAATGTGGAAAAACAGGGTTTGAGTTTTTTTCTTTTTTTAGGGGTGGAAGAAAGGGAGAGGAAAAAAACCCCATTTTTGTTAATTGAAAAAAATGAAAGAAAAAGATGCTTTGATAAATATCTTAGGGAGGGAGCCTAGCCATCCTTCCTGACTGCTGAAGGTGGGTCAGGGACCTGAGAAAGGCCTGGGGGATAGGGATAGTGTCTTTTTCATTGTAACTTCTTAGCAGAAATGTGGCTAAGGAGGGTGAAGAGAGTGCTTTCCTAGCTTTTTGTCCTACCTTCTTCCTGGTTGGGGGCTGAGTTTTCCAGCGAGGGAGGTGAAAGCTTGACATTACCTTGCTTTAAGACAGACAATGAGAAAAGTGATTAGGAGCTATTAGAGACTCAAGCAGACGTTACTGAGCAGTAAATGAGATTTTTATCTAAGCTTAGTTTATCCCACTCTTCTTTTCCCCTTGCCCCTCCTCTTTATAAAGGATG
The DNA here is from genome assembly GCA_028658325.1 of Potorous gilbertii. Lineage (NCBI taxonomy): Eukaryota > Metazoa > Chordata > Mammalia > Diprotodontia > Potoroidae > Potorous > Potorous gilbertii. The sequence continues at coordinate 203,585,689 of CM053769.1, read as the reverse complement.
AGCTAGAGAAAGTCCAGGTCCAGGTATTTTGATTTTGTGGGTCCAGTCTGAGCATATAATTCTTCTTCTTCTCTCTATTTTTTTAATACCTTTCCCTTGGGGACGCTGGGCTGGTTAAATTTAGTGTTCTGGGAAATCCAAATCCTTCGATTTATTCCGGGACTGTGAATCTAAATGTCACCCTCATTGCACAATTACTAACACATCTTGCTGACAGGAGTTGTTCATATGCTTCTTGGATGTGTTTGGTGGGAGGAGGGGAAGAGAAAAGGAAAAAGAGGGAAGTCTTAGGAAGGGAACAGTATGAGGAAGGGAAAGGGATTTAGAAAGAAGATGAAGATGTTTGGCACCTTCCTAATGTCCCAGAAATAAGGGGTAAAGTAAAAGGCATTATATTTGAAATTAGATGACCTAGGTTTGAATGAGTCAGTGAAATAGCATTTCTTAAACACTTATTATATGCCAAGCACTGTGTTAAGTACTGAGGTCACAGATGTAAAAGCATGAGAACCTGTGCCTTCAGGGAGTCTGCATACTAAGAAGAGGAAACAACCCATTTAGAGGAATGGTACCCGGAGAAGAGTGTTTTGGATAGGAAAGTTATGAAATGGGCAATGCAGCCACTAGGGAATAGATCAGATCAATCAGGCAGTCAGGCAGTCAATAAACATTTATGTGCCACACTCAGGAGTAAGGCTGGAAATACAAAGGAAGGCAACAACACTATCCCCAACCAAGGAACCCACATTCTAATGAGAGAGACAATCATGTAAATATCCAGGTAATAAAAGACATACAGAGTAGATCATGGAAGAAAAGCAAAGGTTAGGGGTGGGAAGGTAGGGAATGAATGGTATTAGGAAAGACTTCTTGCTTGAGTTGGGATTTGAACTGAGGAAAGTACTCTTCTTCTTCTTTATCATCATCATCATCATCATCATCAACAACAAGACAATGATGACAAGAGTCAGAGATGAGAAAGAGCATTCCAGGAATGGAGAATAGCCATTGCAATGACAGAGAGTCTAAAGATGGAATCCTTTGTGGAGAACAGTAAATAAGCCAGTGTTTGTTGGGTCACTGAGTGTGTGGAGTAAAGTATAAGAGGACTAGGTTGTGAAGGTTTACATGTCAAATGGAGGACTTTCTATTTGATGCTATAGTTAATGAGGAGCCACTATATTAATTTATTGAATGTGGGAGGGATGTGACATGGTCAGACCTGTACTTTAGGGAAATCCCTTTTGCAGCTCTGTGGAGAAAGGGTTGGAATGAGAAGAGACTTAAGATAGGAAGACAGGTAGAAGGATACCGCAAGCTAGGCGTGGTGGTGCATGCCTTTAACCCTGGCTGCTGGGGAGGCTGAGGACGGTGGATTACTTGAGCTCTGAATTTCTGAGCTAAAGTAGAGCTAAAGCAGGTTGGATGTCTAGTATTAATTTGCTGAGTCCCTTAGGGAGCTTCCAAAAAGGGATGAATAGGTCTAGGTTGAAAAAAATCAAACAAGTTAAAACTTCCCTGCCAATCAGTATTGAGATGGGACTCAATACTGATGCTGCTACCACTTTTCAGTCTGGGTGAGATAGAGAGATGGTCTCAAAAAATTGCTATTTCAATAGACCGGGTAGGAGTTGATGAGAATCTGAACTAGAGTATTAAAAAAGGGGATGCACATGAGAAATATTGTAAAGGTAAAAAATGACAAGTTTGACAACAGACTGGATATATGAAATGGATGAAAGTAAGAAGTGGAGGATGTCACTGAGGTTGTGAACCCGGATGACTGGGAGGATGGTGTTGTCCTCAACAAAAATAATAAAGCTGGGAAGAATTTTTTTTCTTTGAGGTGGACTGATAATGAGTTCTGTTTTGAGCATGTTGAGTCTCTGCTGTCTACAGGTATCCAGTTTGAAATGTTCAGTAGGTAGTTAATGATGTGAAACTGGAGCTCATAAGAGAGAGTAGAACTGGTTATATAGATCTGAAAAATCATCTGCATGGAGATTATCATTGAACATATGGGAACTGATAAGACACCAATCCAGAAGATTTGAAAGGAGAAGAGAAACGACCCCAGGAGAGAGCCTTAAGGGGCAACTACAGTTAGCAAGCATGCTATGGATGAAGATTCAACATGGGAGACTAGGGAGTCTTCAGACAGGTTGGAGAATCAGGAGAGAATTAAACCATGAAAACCGATGGGGAGAATATTCAAGAGGAAAAGGTGAGTGTCAAATGCTATAAAGGGGTCAAGAAAGATGAGCATTGAGAAAATACCAATGGATTTAGTAATTAAGAGATCATTAGTAACCCTAGAGAGGAAATCTTCCATTGAAAGATGAGACCCTAGACAGACTACAGAGGGATTATAGTGACCCAGAGGAGAGAAAAGAAAGTGGAAGTATTGAGTATAGATGGTTTTCTTGAGGTATTAAGAAAAAGAAGAGAGCCTGTATATGGGATGACAGCAAGTAGGGATCGTCATGGAAATGAAGTGGAGATATTTTAAGGACTGGGGGAGACATGGATATTTTTTTTGTAGGTATCAAGACAGCTAAGAGGAGATTGAAGATGAGAGAGAGAGAGAGAGAGAGAGAGAGAGAGAGAGAGAGAGAGAGAGAGAGAGAGAGAGACAAGAGGGGATGGGATAAAGGGTACATGTAGAAGGGCCACCTCTTCATCAGAGACTGAAGTGAAGGAGAACAGTGGAGAAAGATATTTGATTGATTTGGGATGAGAAAAAGATGAGGGAGTTTTCAGTGGATAGTTCTATTTTTTTCAGTCTTTGTTGCACTAAGCTCTCACTCCCATCCCCATCATTCAAGATGAAGAAAGCTTCTCCTGAATTTATGGTTGGGTTTGCTATATGCTTTTCTATGACTGGGAGGCCTAATAGTAAGAACACAGATCTGGGCATCAAGAGACATGGATTTTCAATCTGGTTCTGTCAACTGAGATATTTTTGTTATGACTCATGACCTAACTGGACCTCAGTGTCTCTGTATGTTGAATGAGCATAATCATCATCCTTGTGTTTCATCGGGGGTAAGGTAAGGATCAAAGGAGATCACAGAATTTAGAGCTGAAGAGTAATACAGAGGTCAGGTTATCCAAAGGTTGATCTTACAGATGAGGAAATGGGGACACAAGATGAGGTCACATGGGTAGAAATGGGATTTTAAACTCTGGTCCTCTGGCTCCCAATCCAACCTTCTTTTCACTACACTAAGCAGCCTAATACCTGTGATGGTGATTAGAAAACTCAAATGTTTTCTACACACATAAGGGATTGGTGATTAACTTGAATTCAGCTACATGTGAGGTACGCTATTCTTTTCCTCGGTAGATGTGTCCTGCTTTCTTGATTTGCCTCTGACAGCACCATCAGAAAAGTTTCCTTAAGGTGATTCAGGACTTCCATTCTCATTAGACTGTGAACTCCTTGAGACGAGTGATGGTATTTTACATTTTCTTTGTATCTCCAGTCCCTAGCACAGGTCTGGCATATAGTAGGTATTTAATAATATAAATAGGTGTTGACTTGTCTTGTCTTGACTCTTAGGGTGGGTGTGCATGTGTGTGTATGTGTGTGTGTGTGTATGTATGTATGTATATGTATTCCTCTACATTTTAGTTAGGGTTCAACTCACATCAATTCCCTGTTTCCCAGGTCTTACTGAGAGAGTCCTCAGCCTGTTCATTTAGAATTTGATGAGGAAGAAGTATGAAAAACTAAGCTGCCTGAGTCTGGCTACTGACAACCCCCTACCCTGTTCCAGTGACTGGATACTTGGCTATTTTATTTCTTTTCTTTCTCACTCTTCTCAAGTGTTTATGTCATTTCTGAGAATCCAATAAACTGCATTATTGGGAGGGAAAACACACACAGGCAAAAATCTTCTTTTTTCACATGAATGCTTTAGGCAGTCAGCCATGATGGGAAATGAAATGTGTGGAAAAATACAGGGTGGATAAAGAGGGCTTTAGCAAAATAATGAGTCTCTTAACACTTCTATCTGCACACGAGGTGATGCCTATCCATTAGCTTAGGGGAAATATGACTTTGCTTTTGTTCATATATGGTAATTCCAGGTCCCTTCATCTAGCTACTTTTGTTTTTTCAGGTCAAGGAACTTTAAGATACACACTTTCAGCATCCTGGGGTCCCTACAGATCCTTGGGTAGGGGAGCAGCTCAGAACCTGGGCCTGCTTAGGACTGTTAGTTCCTAAAGGGATCATGTCCTGAAATCTTTTTAAAACCCTGGACAATCTTAAATCCATATTTATCCCAACCTGGTCAAATGATCTGACGTTGTAGGAAATTTAAGACCCAATAAGGCAGAGGAGTCACTTGTTCTCTTAACTGGACCACTATTCAGATGCTAATGGTGCTAAGCATCACCTTCTTTTCTTAGTCTTTTCTTCTCTTCCAAATTCAATCCAGTCAGTGAATCAGGCAGTATTTTATTTATAAGTGGTTAGTGTATGATATTGTGGAAAGAACCCCGGATTAGATAGAATTTAGGACATCTAGCTTTTAGCTTAGCCTTGGCTACCAGTCATCTATATGGCCATAGTCAAGGTATTTCATCTCTTTGGGTCTCAATTTATCTCTAAAATGATTGGGTTGGACTAATTAACTTCTAAAATTTCTTTATTCTGAGACAATTTATACTGGATTATCATAAGGGGGAATGAGACTTGAGTGTAGCAGATGGAATGAATGGCAAAGGTCAGCAGCTCTACCTAACCACTTCGGTTACTTCCCCCGCCTTCACCCCCATATTGTTAAATTGCTTCTTGAAGCTTCTAGGTAATTTGCATGATCTAGGCTCTAAGTGTCTGGAGTGATTGAGTAAGATGGGTCTAAGAGAGCTCAGAGAAAAACAAAGTTCTTTCTCAGAAGGATCCTTTGTTGTGTTGACCAAGTATGTCTCTATAATCAAAAAGTGTGTGTGGTGGGGTATACGTTGATTAACACTAGGCATATTGACTGGGCAGTCTCATCAAAAATCAGTGACACTCCATTTGAAGAAGAAGTCAGAAACAGAAGCTTGTTATAGCAGATTAAGTAGAGTAGCAGCAACTTTGGAAGAAACAAATGGCATCTTTTTAGGTGGGAGTTGCAGCTATTGGAGCAGCAATGAGCCACTGAAGGTATTCTAACCAAGATACAACCTTAGGATTATGGTAAGTCTCAAGAGTTCTCCAAACTCATGGTGTATTAAGATGAGCTCTGGGGAGTCACCACCTAACTCTTACTGGCATTTTTCTTCTATTCATGCCCCTTAAATCTCCACTATTTACCAGTACCATGTATCACCATTCATTATGTTAAATTGGCACAGACATAGAATTTTGGACTTAGAAGGGACCTCAGAAACCATCTAGTCTAACAGACTTCCAAACAAGAACCCTCTCTACAGAATTCTCAATAAATAGACATCCAGTCTCTGCTCAGAGACTAGTAGGAGAGAACCCACTAATTCTAAAGAATGCCTCTCCTACTTTTGTATTGTTTTAATTGTTGGGAAGTTTTTCCTTTTATATTTCTTATAATAAGGAAAGACCAAGGGTTAGAATCAGATGACCTAGTTTCTGATCCATCCTGTGACAGTTACCAGCTGTGTGACCTTAGCAACCCTTCTTGGACCTGTAAAATTAGAAGTTTGGATTAGATATTCTCTGAGGTTTCTTCCAGTTCTATATTTAGTATCCTATCTTATCCCAACTTTGAACAAAGGCTAGAGAGCTCTTAATTTTTCCCATATTGGCTGTAGGTACTATAGTAAGGGTTGGTATAAGTCTGAGCAGGAAGAAAGAGAGACATGAAGAAAAAAGGGGAGAACTGTTTCATCCTAAATTACCATCTTCTCTGTGTCTCTACCTCCATGCACCACTTCCTGTGCTTTCCAGTGCTCTACCTCTGACCTTTAAAGACTGGGAAGATCAGATGCTTTGTAAAAGATATTTTTAAAAAGTATTCTATAGAAAACCAGGCCTGGGGCGTGTAAGTAGAGAAGCTAGGATCCGGCAGCATATTCTTGTTTGGGGAGGCAGAATTCACAGAAATAACATGAGGAGAAAGACAGGAGGCTAACAAGAATCAAATGACAAGGCAGAGCACAATGCAAAGGGAAAAGTGCCTTGAAACATGAGAGGTAAAATTAGAAGCCTTCCAAGGTGGTGGTGGTGAATGTTTGTGGTTGAAAGTTCTGGAGTTGGGAAAGCCAGATTTGATTCCTGGTTCTGACACAAGCTGAGTGACCCTGGGTAGAATCACCTCTGAGTTTCAGTCCTGCCATCTGCAAAATGGGAACAGTGATGCCCCTCCCCCATTTTCTCCCTCCACACCTCACCTCTCCTTTTGCCCTCTTCTAAACTTCTGCACTCTGGCTTCCCATTCCACTGTTCTCTGCAAGGTGACCAACAATCTGTTAATGGCCCAATCCTTTAAAAACAATCTCTTAAATTGTCTTTTCTTAATCCTTATCCTTCTTGGCTTCTCTGCAGCATTTGACACTGTTGACTACCTTCTCCTCTTTTATATTCTCTTCTTTCTAGGTTTTTGTAATGCTAGTCTCTTTTGGTTCTCCTCTTTCCTTCCCTATGGCTAAGAGTCCTGGTTCTATAGTCAGAAGATCAAGGTTCAAATCCCACCTCTGACACTTACTATGTGACCATATACTTCCCTGGACCTCAGTTTCCTCATCTGGTCTCTGAAGTCTCCTTCAACTCTCAAGTAATGAGCCTACAATCTTTGTTCATGTGATGACCACTACTTGTAGGGGTCCCCAAAGACCTTGTCTCTGAACTTTCTTCTCTCATCTCTCTATTTTCTGACACTTAATCATTTTATCAGCTTTGATAGTTTCAATGATAGTTTCTATGCTAATGATTCTTAGGTCTATATATCCTGCCCTAGACTCTCCCCTGAGCTGCAGTTCCATATTATCTACTACCTATTAGACATTTTGAAGTGGAGGTACCATAGACATTTCAAATTCAACAAAGCCCATTGTTTCCCTTCCTCTCAAGCCTCCTCCTTTCCAAACTTCCCTGTTATTATTGAGAATGCCTCCAGACTCCCATTGACCTAGCTTTAAAATCTTCGTGTCATCTTCACCCCATGTGTTCAAGCAGCTGCCAAATCATGTTATCTCTATCTATGCAGGATTTCTGGGGTACATCCCTTTTTCTCTACTCATACAACAACTGCTCGAGTTTAGCCCTCATCACCTCTTGCCTGGACAGTTGCAATGTATTCTAAATGGTCTCCCAGCCTCAAGTCTCTCCCCGCTCTAATCCATCTTCCTCATCTATCCAAAGAGATTTTCTTAAAGCATGTGTATGATCATCTCCCTACTCAATAAACTGCAATAGCTCCCTATTACCTCTAGGATCAAATAGGAACTACTCTGATTGCCATTTAAAGTTCTTCATAACCTGGCCCTATCCTGTCTTTCTAGTTTTCTTACACATTACTTCCCTCTACATACTATACCATACAGCTATACTGGACTACTTACTATTCATCACCCAGAGGACTCCATTTCCCGTCTCTGTGTCTTTGTGTTGGCAGTCCTCCATTCTTGGAAGGCTCTTCTTCCCTCAATTCTGCTTTTGGAAGCCGCTGGCTTCTTCAAAACTTAGCTAAGATCAGCCTTTCTTCCAGAAGCCTTTCCTATTCCCCTTCATCCACCTCTGGTTTCTAGAGCCCTCCCTTCTAAGGTTACCTTCCATCTGCCTTATAGGTATTTTTAAAATTAATTTATTTCAAATTTAAATACACAATAAGAAAAGGAAAATAAATATATTATAAACTTAAATACAAAATAACAGAAGGAAAAAAATCACCATGTGCACAACAGAATGTAAGAGAGGATCCAAAATATACAGCAATAAATTTCCATTTCAAGAAAGCTGTTATAATAAATAGTACACATTGTGTTTAGAGCTGTCTATATTTTCTTTGCTTCCTTCTAAGTTAGCTTTTGTTCTCTATGGTGCACTTTTTACTTTGTTCTTTTTTCTCTCCTTCTGTGACCCCTCCCCCAAGAAGGCTACAATTAAGCACACATAAATACACACATGTTTGTGTGTATATGTGTGTATATATACACATATACACAGAAATAAATACATTCATATACATACACCTACATATATACAGATATACTTAGATATCTATAATCATACTCATATATAGACATATATATTTATATGCATCTATGCCAGACCGTACTATGCTCGTTTGTCCTCTGTTTCTCTGAGGGTGGATAATGTTTTCCTTCAGAAATCCAAGTCTTTTCATACTTTTCTAAGTCTACCAACTCATCATTTCCTATACCACAGCAATATTCCAACCTTATGCTGTCTAGTTATTTTAAATAGTCTAAAACAATATTGATTAACATGGCTGACATATAGTGTAGTTTCCCTATTTTTCTCTTTGATGCAATCAATTTTAGCTTTAACTTTGTCTAAGGTTATGATCACTACCACTGCTTTTTTCCACTTGATAAATTCTACTCCTGATCTTCATTATATATTTGTGTGCTTTTCTTATTTCCTATCCCTCCTGACTCCTTTACTTCTATCTACTACCTTGCCCTTCTATTATGTAACCTACCCTACTCCAAAGATCCCTCCTTTATCCTCTCCCCCCACCCTTTCTGCTTATCCTCTTGTTTCTATCTGAATTTAGATGACTTATGCAACCTAAATATATCCCCTCTTTATCCCATTCCCATAAATCTAGATACCTTCTATACCCACTCTTATTCTAATCATTTACCCTCTTAGTTGTTTATAAATGAGAAGACTTTTATTCCCTTCTTTTTTTATCAGAAGAATCCCCCCAATTTAATAATATTGTTTTTCTAACTACATATAAAGATAGTTTTGAACATTCATTTTTATAAATTTTGAATTCCAATTTATTTCCTCCCTCTTCTCCATGCCTCCCCCCGCAAGATGGCAAGCAATCTGATATAGGCTATACATGTACAATCATATTAAATATATTTCCACATAAGTCATAGTGCGAAAGAAGAATCAGAACTAAAGGGAAAAACCACAAGAAAGAAAAAAAAGGAGAGAGAAAATAATATGCTTTGATCTGCATTAAGACTCCATAATTCTTTCTCTGGATGTGAATAGCATTTTCTATCATGGGCCTCTTGGAATAATCTAAGATAATTATATTGCTTAGAAGAACTAGGTCTATGAAAGTTGGTCATCACACAATATTGCTGTTACTGTGTACAATGCTCTCCTGATTCTGTTCACTTCACTCAGCTTCAGTTCATAGAAGTCTTTCCAGGTTTTTCTAAAATCCACCTGCTCATCATTTCTTTATAGCACAATAGTATTCCATCACATTCACTACCTAACTTGTTTAGCCATTCCCAAACTGATAGGCATCCCCTCAGTTTCTAATTCTTTACAGCCACAAAGAGAGATGCTCTGCGTATTTTTGTACACACAAGTCCTTTCCCCTTTCATATGATCTCTTTGTAATACAAACCTAGTAGTGGCATTGCTGGATCAAAGGGTATGCACAGTTTGATTACCCTTTGATATAGTTTCAAATTGGTCTCCAGAATGGTTGGGTCACTTTACAACTTCACCAACAATCCATTAGTGTTCCAATTTTTCCACATCTCCAACATTTACCATTTTCCTTTTTTGTCATATTGGCCAATCTGATAGGTGTGAGGTGGTACCTCAGAGTTATTTTAATTCACATTTCTCTCCTTAATAGTGATTTAGAGCATTTTTTCATATGACTAGGTATAGTTATAATTTCTTCATCTGAAAAGTGTCTGTTCTTATCCTTTGTTCATTCTAAATGTATATTGTTGTCTCTTTAACCCAGATCTGATGTGAGTAGGGTTTCCTCTAAAAATCCTCCCTTGTCCTCTTCCCCCTTCCTTTAGCTTTTTACTTTTTTTCTGAATTTGGAAGACTTTTATACATATATGCATACATACACATATACCTATATCCATACACACACACGTTTGTGTGTATGTGTGTGTGTTGTTCCTTCTTTAACCCATTCTCAATGACAGTCAGGTTCTTGAAATACCAGCCTTCCTCCTCTACCTAATTCTTCTGTATCAGTTCTTCCTCTCACACCACATTTGTATAAGTAATTACAATTTTTACCTTTTCCTAAGTGGTTTTTCTTTGTAGAATCACATCCTCCTGTATGTATTTTGATTGTGTATGTTGTCATCCCTATTAGAATATAAGCATCTTGAGAGCAAGGCCTGCTGCTGGTTTTTCTTTGTACATTTAGAGCTCAGCACAGCTCTTGGTATATAGTACATGTTTAATAAATATTTATTGGTAGATTAAAGTGAAAGGGAAATAGATCTATCTATATAAACATACATACACAATTTTATATATATATATATGTGTGTGTGTGTGTGTGTGTATGTACATCTATATGGAGAGTCAGACAGACTGATAGGATAGTGGGACAGAGAGGCAGAGAAACACAGGATCTCCCCTTCTCACCCTTAGTACCTATCCCACCACTTATTGGCATGGAAGCTTTGACATACTCTGTGTCTGTTTCCAGTTTGCCTCTCCTTAGGCAGCTTACTGGCTCCCACTTCCCTTCCTTCCCTTCTCCCAAGGGATTCATCATATTGATGACAGACTTTGTGTGGGCACTTAATTGGCATTAGTCCGACTGAAGTTCAGAACTCTTATGCTCTAATGATCCACCAGCCTCTATCTCCCCCAAATCAGGGATATAGGCATGCCCCACCACTACCTGTATTACTTAAATATTTTAAAGAATCTATAACCTCAAGGATGTGAGTGCTCTCTCCAAAAGTACAGCTCACAACTCATCCATCCAAGCTTTTTTTCTTCTGTTACTCTTGTCTAGGTCCCCCAATAAATCTTCCATAGAGTATAATACAGCCTGGGTGCTAGGGGTTTTCCTTCAGATCTCTTGATATAACATCAATAATGACATAGTGTACAGGTCATCCATCTATGATTCCTTCTTCTCTCAACAGACCTGGTCCACTTCCTTTTTCAGGGATACCTTCTTTCAGCGTGATCTTTTATTTACCTTTGAGTATACAATTCATTGTTTTAAGTGTGCTGCAACTTTTTTTTAATAGGTCCACAATACATCTCTCTGCTGCTCTTTGGGTGAACCATAATCTGATTCCTCAGAGATTGTGCTATTTCACAAGATGCTGCCATATAGCACCACCTGAAGAATTTTAGTGTCAGAAAAGACTGAATTTTGTTTTAGGTCATTGGAAATGCTATGCAATTTCTCAAGGGCAATCTAGTCTATCCTTTTCAATTCTGGGTCCAGTTTTTTGCCCATTTACAGTGCCTGATACATACACATTGAGGGACGAGACACCATCTGTCAAACTCCATATCAGTTTCTACAACAAGCATCCACTTGATTTTTCCTGTATGGATGGTCATACTGATTTCTTTTGAATAATTTAGATCTCATTCAGAAGGTTTTGCAAAATAGCAGGGCTTCATGTAATAGCACAAAATCATCTACCAAAAAGGATCATTTGATCCTTTCTATAGCAAATTTTTCTTCTATAAGAACACTAACTAATGCACACACACATATCTATCAATTATATATTATTTAGGGTTTATAAAATGCCTCACATATATTATCTTATTTTCTCCTAATAACTCTGTGCCATTATAAGTGCCATTTTACAGATGAGGAAACTGAGACTGAAAGAAGCTAAATGACTTGCCTGTGGTCACACACCTTTGTAAGTGTCTGAGGCAGAACTTGAACCCAAGCCTTCTTGATTTTAGGACTCTTTATTGATCGTCCATCAGGATAATGGCAAATACCTTTGACCTTTGTTTACTTGTTTTATATTTTACTTTATTTAAACAATCATTGTGAAAATTATCTCTGTTGTGTCTATTAATCAATCCTGTGTGATCTTTACATATATGTGGGTACAATTGGCTTTATTGTAGGAGATCTTTAGGACCATTTTGCTATCTTGAGTCAAATGCTTTCTTAGCATCAACAGAGGAATTTTGTTTACTCTTCACCTTTTAATCAACTGTGTGACTGCTAAGTTTTTTCTGTACCAAATCTTCCTAATATTGGGAATATAAATTATTATGTTCTTATCTACTGGCTTATAAATTTCAGAGGTACCAAACTATCAAATTTGAAAATGCAATGTGAAAAAAAGAGAAATGAGCAAAGGGTCAAAAGATGGTCATTTAGCTCATTCCATTGTTTTACAAATGGGAAAACCGAGGCCCAGTTTCCTAAAGTAATTTGCTCAAATTTGAATAGCTTACATTTCTCTACTGCTTTATAGTTTTCAAAGGGTTCATCTGTTGAATAATTACTTAAAGAGGCCTATTCACTGAATGGGCATATTTCTTTCAAAGTGAGAATCTGAAAAGACCTTAGCCTAAAAGGGCCAAGGTGTCCCATTGTATCCTGGGCCATCTCCAGTCATCCTGATGAATATCTGGTTACCAGATTCAGATAGCTCTGGAGGAGAAAGTGAGACTAGTGATCTTGCACAGCCTTCCCTCCCTCAAATCAAAGTCAACTGCAAGTCGTGTCATCATCTTCCTGATGTCATGGTTCTCTTTGAGAATGAAGGAAAAATACAATGACTTTCTAGTAATTCTGTGACTTAAGTAGTACAAGTATTACTATTACATTTGAAGAAATTATCCTCAAAGATATTAAATTAGTTCTGTGAGAGCAGGGACTGTCACACTGCTACATTTGTACTCTACACAATGTCTGGTGAATAGTAGGTGGAAGGAAGGAAGGAAGGAGGGAAATATTACATAAGTGCATACTATGTGTCAGGCACTTTACAGTTATTATTTCATTTTATCTTCACAAAAGTAATGGGAGGTAGGTGCTATTATTAGCTCCATTTTACAGTTGGGGAAACTGAGGCAGGCAGAGGTTAAATGACTTACCCAAGATCACACAGCTAATAGGGGTCTGAAACTAGATTTGAACTTGGCTCTTCTTGACCCCAGGTCCAATGCTCTCCATCTGCTGTGCCACCAGCTGTCTTTTGCTAAATGCTTATTGATCATTTGTTTCAGTTGTGGTCACGCAGATATCCCAGAGGCAGAATTCAAACTCATGTCTCCTGCCTCTATGTCCAGTACTCTTGTCCCTTTATCTTGCTACTAGGATTCATCTTCCTCAATCTCTTAATGAGACAAAGAAGAGAATGAGGGAAATACCCTGAGCTCTGACACATGGATCAGTTAGGTATTGTTTAATTGTTTAGGGGAAGGTACTGCCTCTCAGGATTCCCTAGTCAGTAGAATGGACATGTAGCAGTTTGGACGCCTGGTCCCTGAGTTCTTATATTGCCACCTTAAATCCATCACTCCTACGTGAGTGATTTCTTACTCATGCTAAGGTCCCAGAAGTCTTTGTGGCCCCACTATCTACAAGAACAAGATCTGTTCAAGATGGAGGGCAAATTTACAAAGCACCCACTGGCTCAATGAACCCAATTACCAAGAAAAGGAAAATCAAATCCTTCTGCCGGAAAGGCACTAGGACAGCTGGAGTGTTACAAATGTGATTGGAGTTGCTACAAAGAAGAGTGTTTGCCCCGTCACACCCAGCCTGTCGCCTTATCTCCCCCAACAAATGCAGTCTCCCCACAATATCTGAAGGAGATTATTAAACCTACTTGAAGGCCGAGTCACTTTCCTAGATTAAGAGTTGTGTTGAAGAAGAGGAAAAAGTCTGGGAAAACGAGGAGATGCTTATCAGGGTTTTGTGTGCCCATGATCTCCTCTTTCTAAGCTGAGTGGTTTGGTAATGGCTTTCTTCATGGTGGAATGAGATATTTTTCCTGCTTTGACCCTGAAAACTTCCTGTGAGTGCTGCTCTGGGCCCTATCAGGAGATATTTTTATTAGTAGCAGGAGAAAGACTTTAGATAAAACTACGAGTACACTGTGGCTCTCAGACTGGAAGGTTTGGAAAAGTTCATGCAACTAGAGTCTCCTGTAGCCCCCTGAGGTGTCTCACCTCTGTCGGTTTTGATTCCATTGGGATATAGCTGGAAGTTACAATAAAGTGGCTGCTTGGCTGACTTTTTACTCCTGCATGCAGGAAATTAAAGAATCATAGAGAGTTAAATCTGGGAAGCAAGCAGTGTGATGTAGTGGACTTGGGAGTCAGAGGCCTTGGTTTCCAATATTGGTTCTGGCACCAACCACCCGGGTGACTATCAACTACCTTTCACTAAATCTCTGAGCTTCATTTTCTTCCTGTTTAAAGTGAGGGGCTTGATCAATAGAACCCTTTCTGCCTCCAAATCCTATGAAGAGACTTTAGAGATAATCTAATTTCATTCATTCATTCAATCACTTAATGTATTACTATACATAAGACTCTGGCAGGATTGTGAGGGAGATGTGAGGGAGCAGTGGGAAACAAAATTGTGGTATGTACATGTAAATAAAGAGGTATAGGGGAAAGGGAAATGGATAACTAAGAAGACCTGCGTTCAAGGCTTGACTCTGTTGTTTATAGCCTGCATGACTTTGGAGAAGTGGTTTAACCTTTCTTTCTGGGCATGAGTTTCCTTATTTATAAAATGACCTAAACTCATAAAGTCCTTTCCAAATCTATGATCGTTTGATGGTGTCCACACTAATAGTTCTACTATCTTTCTCTGTAATCTAGTGGGGAGTAAAACAAGCCCAGTAACATTAATATGTAACACTAATATCTCAGAGAAAAAGTTTGAATAAGATATTCATACCTTAGGATATAAAGAACTGGGAAAGACCAGATTCTGTTGGGAGAAATCAGGAAATCATGGTAGATGTAGCATTTGTTCAGTGCCTTGAAAAGTGCGTGGGATTTTATGGGTGGAGAGCACATTGCCAGAGAAGCAAATACCATGAAAAAATCATGGTGGCAGGAGAGCATTGTCAGGAAACAAGGATTAGTTTAGTTGGTCAGGAGGGTAGGACTTGTATACTGGAGAAGAAGGAGATAAGAAGGAAGGGGTCAATATTGAAAACCTTAAATGGAGTTTGGAGTTTATTCAGCAGACCATGGGAAGCTGTAGGGCAGGGTTCAGAGAATGTCAGAAAAGATGACTGACTTAAAATGACAACTTAGTTTCTTCTCCTTAACTACCATTATCATCATGGAGGAGATGAGTCATGTCCCTGGTTCATGTTGGGGCATAATGTGAGAGCTGAATCAGTGACAAGTAAACAGTGCCTATGTACCATTCAGGAGAAAGAGGCACTTGTGTGTCCCTGGGAATATTGGGAATAAAGGATTACGATCTGCCTTTTTGCTGGATTTCTGGACCGACCTTGACTTTCCACCCCATTCTACTAGATTTCTGAAAGTCCTGCTGGACACTATGTCTCCAGGCTTTCCCCTAATCAAACCTAGAATATACTAGCATCCTGGCCAGGAATACAATTCTCATGCCTGCCATAGGAAAGGATTCCAGGTTCCTTCTAGGATACAGCTACGTCAGTTCAGGTAGTTGAGGACTGTGTTAAAACTTTTAGGGTCCACCTTGAACCTTAACATCTACCTTTATCACTGAACCTAACTATTGCTCTGCCAAGACTCATTCCTCAATGGTTAAGAATACTCCCAGATCATCCTACGTATGGTACCAACCTCCCCATCCCTGTGATACTGAATGCCTAATTCTACTCTCCAACCCTAACTTCCTATTCTTTGTCCCATCCACTTTGAAGCTGAATTCCCTTTCTATAATAACCCGGTCCAGATCTGTCCACTGCTCTGCTGTACCCTTTAGAACCCCTGCTCTTTAATCAATAAACTTCTCATCTCACATCATTTTGTGTCTTACTTCTTCCATCACTGGATACTCACTGAGTCATGGCTTCCTTGTCTCCCCCCTACCATGACAACCCTTTATCTCTGGCCATCCTTCCTTGTAGTCATTCATTTTTAAACCTGCCTGGTCATTGTGAGGATTCAGAATATTCTTTACCCAACATTGTCACTTTCAGACTCTCTCTCTCTCTCTCTCTCTCTCTCTCTCTCTCTCTCTCTCCCCACTCTCTCTCTTTGAAGCTTTTGCAATCCAAATTTACCTCTCAATCCAGAGTCAATTCACCATTACCAATTAACCTCTAGGACATTCTTCCTTTATTAATGAGTTTAGTGCCTGGCACACAATCTTCCTCTCCACTCCTATTCCTACTCTTATTCCAGGAGACTTCAAAATGCTTATTGATGCTCCCCCTCAAATACACTAGCTACTCACTCTACTCAGTTCCTCTGACCTATGCCCGCATTCCACCTTAGGTTAAATGGATGGTCACACCTTGATTTTGCCATCATCCACTAGTGTTCTGTTTTCGTGCTCAAGAGCATAGAAATTCTCTTTTCTGCTTCATCCTTTATATTTCTAACTCTCCTTTGTGCTTTACTTCAAGTCCAAAATCCATTCTTCATTGTCACCTTCACCCTTAATCCTTCCATCCCTTAGTACTCTCTTACACCATCAACCCTATTCTGGATCCATTCTTCTCCCTTCCCAACCCCCTTTGATGAACCAGTTTCACTTTACATTATCATCTTCTCTTGAACCCTTTGATCCTTTGTGTTATCACTCATCACACCTTACCAAATACCATCTTGGGCTCACTTCCACCATCTGATTCCTTTGCTTCTATAGGACTCACCTACAGTTAACTGAACAGAATTAGAGAAAATCATGAACCCAACCATGCTGAGTGTCTCTATTATTAATTCCTGCTTGCTCATCTCAACTGGGTTCCCATTGTATGAGACAATTCTACTAAATTTTCCTATTTGATTTCCTATCCCACATACCTACAGTGATTATTCCAAACATCTGCTCCTCAAACATCTCATGGCATCTTTCCCTTACATCTCATACTTTACCCAAAACATTGTGACTATTTTCTGGGCACTCCTTCCCACTTCCTTACCTCTTACATCCTACTGGCATAACCCCTCACAGTCTCCTCCTTCATTACAATTTATGATGGTAGTCCTTTTGCTTGCCAAGGCCAAACCCTCTGCATGTACCTTTGACCCTATCCCCTACTGTCTTCTCCAGAAAATTTCCTGCATCTTCATGTCCAACTATCTAATTTACAGTCCCTCTCTATCTATCTTCCCTCCTGGCTTCTCTGCTTTCTTCAAATATGTCTAACTCTCCTCTATTCTTAAGAAAGCCTCTATGTAAGTAAGCTTTTATATCCTTATATTTCATCTTCTTGGGAAGTGGCTATAGAGGTGTTAGAGTGGTGTCATGGTATAGGCAGTTTTTCTCAAGGAGTAAGGAAGCTCATTTCTGGGGGAGTGCTAGCATTGGAAAGTGGAATCTAGGTACTTTGGGAGTGTGGTTATAGAAAATGGAGCACTGAAATACTGGTGTTAGGTCTATGGCAAGGAAAGAGGTCATTGATAGTAAAATAGTAACAGTAGCTGATGTGGCACTTGGGGCATCCTCTGGCATGTTGACCCCTAGAAATTCTACCGCAAGTTCAAGGCATTTGATGGTGTAGTGCCCATTTGAAGCTACACTTGGTATGTCTATCTGCAACCATGTATTAGCTTTTATTGGAAAGCCAGAGGACACATTTTAAAAAGACATTTCATCAAACAGTATAGCAAAGTAAAAACAGAGAAAGATCTCTTTCCTACCATCCATAGATTACTATATGAGGGGGAGAGTACACAAATACAGAACAAACATGATAAGGAAATATATGGAGAAGGAACCAATGAGTCCAGGACACCTATGTGGAAGGAACCTATGTAGAAATATAT
Organism: Potorous gilbertii; assembly: GCA_028658325.1. Classification (NCBI taxonomy): domain Eukaryota; kingdom Metazoa; phylum Chordata; class Mammalia; order Diprotodontia; family Potoroidae; genus Potorous; species Potorous gilbertii. Next base: position 203,567,844 of record CM053769.1, on the reverse strand, counting down.
AAGCTAGAGTCCATGCATAACTGCAACAATTCACATTTCTGACATATTTTGAGGGATCATTATATGGATTTGCTCCCTGGTATATATTTTCTCATTTTTGCTAGGTATCATAGCTTCATCTTCCTTTGTATTTTCTCTGCTGAACATCTCCACTGGTTTCATGGTTCCTGGACTATTATCTGTTACCATTTGCTCAGTTTCAGCTTTTTAGGAGCACTTCTGTTTCCATTTGTTAAGATAAAATGGCTGGAACCCTGACAAAGGCAGCCTGATTCTTTTGTCAGGGCACAGTAAATCATACAAGTCACAGCACCAAGCCAAAGAGTTAACAAAGGTGTGCATCAAGATGAATTATCTATGCTTTTGAGTGTTTCTGTGTTTGCAGATTCAAGGTCCTTGGTCTAAGACAACTCTGACTTGAGGTTAGAAAATTCCTTATAGCTCTCATTACATATTTGGTTATGAAACAATGTCCCTAAATTTCATTGTGAAGACTCTTTACCCCTAAACCTCTTTGGGGCTGTGTGGATACTGGAGTACCAAGGTGAGCCTTGCTCCCAAGATCCTTTTTGATGGACATGCAAGTGAAATTACATGAAGTAGGCAAAGTTTACATTGTTGTCTTTATTATGATGCCACAAAATCCCTGATTTGTGCACTACATTTAGCTCAATTCTACCTAGCCCAGAACCACAATTGTGGTGACCAAGAAATCTTCAAAATGTATAGACAAGCAAAGAGAGTATACTAGCCTACTGCAGCTGCTTTGAGGCTTGGAGCTTTCACAAAAGAGGCAGATGAGCCAGCGCTGCTAACAGCAATAGACCTTTATTATGAGTGTATTTAAACTCTTGCAAGGACAGGCATAAAATCCAAAATGAGATACTTGGATTTCAATAGGAACAATCAAGTATAATCAAAGGAAGGGACAAACAAGGATATGACCTTGGGGTACAGGGGCCAATAGAGACACAACCAGAGATGTTATGTAGAGCAGCAGGCACTAGCTGTGGTCTGCAGGACATATAAAGAAAAGGAAGAAACTATTTGTGGTTCTTCCAAAAGCTTCTCCCTGGACTTGGCACATTCATATGAAGTCAACTTCTTATAACTCCTCCTAGTTATTGGTAGGTCATCTGGGTCTTTTCTCAGCTCTGCAACATGGATTAGAGGAATGGGTTTCATAGGGATGGATAGGATCTTACTCAGGAAGATCTGATTGGTTTACCCTCTCTGAGGTTATGGACAGGGAGATGCTATTGAATGAATGGTGGCCCCTGCTACCCATTATGGGGCATAGAAGATTCCAGCATAGATGTTTCTAGGTAGACAAAGGGTCAGGGTAGGAGTGCTGGAGGGCATGTGTCTAGAGCAATGAATTTCAAAGACACTTTCAAAACAATAATTATTTTTATCTTATATATGTATAAATACTATACAATATATAAAACATAATATATCAATATATATTTATTTAATTTATTTATATATTATATATAACAATATATAATATAAACATATATAATATTCCTCTCCCCAACAACTTCAGGGGACCAGGATAGGTCTACTGTCTCAATCCCACAGCCAAAGTTTTGATATCTTTTTTCCTTATTACAGAACTTTGGGTTTGTGAGAGGAAATATTGAATGCCAATGCAGAGGTTCATGGACTTACATGGTGAAAACAGCTTCCTATCTCCTCCATTGACTTTGCTGTATAACCTTCAACAAATCTCTGGCCCTCTCAGGTCTTCAGTTCCTAATAAGCAGCTATTCTCCAGATGCTGTGTTAGCTGATAACATTGAGGCAAGGTCCCTTCCAGGTCTATTTGCATTTTAACAGAGGCCTCTTAGAGATGCCCCTGCCAGGCTCTATCTTGCTTGAGGAAAGCAGAAAGGGAAGAGGGGTGGGAGCTTGGGGGAACAGCTGGGTAATTCATTGCCAGGTGGTTCCTGCTTTTGGGTTAGTATCATCCAGATGCTTAAACTGTCATATTGTAGTGAGGCCTGGAAGCAACATTTGCTGTTCTCCCCAAATCATAGGGCCTGAAGGGATGGGAAAAGCATCAGAAAGGAAGAAAAGATATGGGGGCAGGGTGGGTCTCCTCCCTGAATAATAGCATGCATGTAACAAGGAGTCTCTCTCCCTCTCTCTTTTTTTCTTTTTCCACTGGAAAGCTTTTAAGACCAATGAAAAGGACAGGCAATTACAGGGAGGTTAGGTGCGCCTGATTGGATGTTGTTACAAATCACTCATTGTCATACAAGGCGTTTGGAAAGGAGGCCGTTGGGGACTGATTTCCATTTAGGGTAAGTGATTTCTGTTTAGAACAAGTGAGGAGATGAAGGCTTGAGTACCACTAACATCCTTTTTTCTTTGTTTGTAATCCTTCTGCCAGACTTTATTGGTACAGAAGAATCCTATATATTCTCACTACGACTTCCCCCTGGAATTGAAGGCCCCAGTTTACTTTATCTGGCCAGGAAAATGGGACAGTGACCACTCTCCTTTCAGGTGTACCCGACCTTTTATTCATATAGGACTTCATTTGACCATCCAATGTTCTGCAGCAGCCTTAAAAATGGGTATAGAGGGCAGGGGTATAACTTAAAGTCTCTCTGATGGAGAAATACCTCAGCTGCCACAGTGCCTGAAATTTCTCCAATAGAACTCTCTTGTTTTTGCTCTTAAAGGCCTTTTCCATCTTCCAGTGTCCCACTTTAAAATACAAACACCCTCAAGAGGGATTTCACCTTAAGCCTTTAATTTGCTCAGGTTGAAATTAGTTGGCAATGAACTGATGACAGGCAGGGTGATAACTAGCAATTTTTGTTCCTGGGGCAATTGTCTTGAAACATGGTGTGGCAAGGGATGTTGGGATACGATGAAGCTACTGCTGGGGGAGACTTGGAGGACAAGAATGGTTCTTGAGATGTGACTGTTATTGCAGAACAGGCACTGCCAACTAGGACTTCCAGTTTTAAAAAATAATTCTTATTAATTGGGTTAAGAAGTTCAGTTGCTTCTATAATCCTGAAGGACTGTGTGATCAACGTCTCTAAACTTCGGCACCCTGGTGCAAACCCAGATCATTTCCCCCTAGTTGTAGGTGGCAAGGAAAAATCACAGAATAGACAATGAATACCCAGAGTGGGGAATCCACCAAAAATAAATTTTGTATCTACTTTACAGTGTGACTCAGGGGTAGGTCTGAGGAACATAGCAAATGGTTATTCCCACCCTCTTCTTTTTTTTCTTGGCAATAATGAAGATGCCAGAGAAAATGGCTTATGGATCTAAGTATAATGACCACTAGGTAGAATGAGTTTAGAACTTTTTAACCTGCCAATTTAAAAGGAATGTGGTTATATATATCATACCACTCCTGAGGCTGCTGTTTCCTTACCCATCTTCCTCTTTGCCTTTTCATAAATAAATCCTGCAGATATTCAGTCTTCTGTCTATAATCATCACATGTGGTACCCAGGGCCACCCAATAAACAGTATAAAATAGGGCAGAAAGTAGACTGGGACCAGAGATCAACTCTGGTTTCTGAAGCTTTAGCTTTTTGTCTTAAAGATCTCTCTGCTTGTCTGCCTGAACCCATGATGCCTACCTCTTTTTCCCTACCTCACCTGGTTCCTTGAACTTTGGCCTCCTTGACTGCTCAGGGTGATGATAACTGACATCCTTTTTCCTTAGTTGGACTTGTAATCTTGACTTCTCTTTTCCAGTTCTATCCCTTTGTCTCCAGCCTCTCACAAAGCAGCTCTTCTTATCATCTGCACTAGGAATAAGAATCTAGGAATTATGACAAGCATTAACATTACCTGTGTTTATTCATTCATTCAGTGAACATTTATTTATTAAGTGTCTTCTCTGTGTGCTGAATTTTGCTAAAGGCTATGGAAGAGTCTGCAAGATGTTTTCCTTATATAGCCCATACTTTGGTAGGAAGACAAGGAGCCTACATAGAGAGCTACAATATGCAATATTACATGATAAGTACATTAGAAAAGTTAAAAAAACCCTCAATGTGCTATATGAATTCTAAGAGAGAAAGTCATGTCAATAGTGGGAGACAGAGAAGGTTTCATGAAAGAAGTAATATTTTCTTTGGGCTTTACAAATGTGGGTAGAAATTTAAGAAGAAATGGATATCCTAACAGGAGTGGGGAATATGCAACCTTGAGGTCACATGTAGCCCTCTACATCCTCAAGGGCGACCCTTTGACTGAATCCAAAGCTTGAGGCTGCACTTGAGGACCTAGAGGACCTTGTGTGGCCTTGAGGTAGCAGGGTCCTTACCCCTGTGACCGAAGGCATAGGATATGGAGAGTAGATATAGGGACAGGTGAATTTAGGGTATGAGTAAGTCCGGTTTGACTAAGTCATCATGAGCATGGAGGTGAGTCATATTAAGGAAGCTTTGGAAAAAAGGTGACTTCTGATGGGTGAGGAAATTGAATGGCAGAAAATGTAATTCACATTTTGTTTGGTAGGGAATGTCACATTTTAATGATTTGCCAACTTTGTATAACAGAACTCCCTCCCTTAAAAACACAAAACAAAAACCAAAAGAAAAAAAAGTAAAAAAGAGACATTGTAGGGGGAGCAGAAAGAGGAAGGGAACATGCATTTGTGAAGCCTGCTTACATGTCAGGTACTATGCTAATCACTTTGCAAATGATATCTCATTTGATATGACATAGAGGAACAAGAGATGTTATAGAGGAAAAATGAGCCGAACTGAACACCTGGTTTATCATGAAAGTCAAGGGCCATAGAAGAGTAAAAAATGATGCCAAAGTTTTAAATATGGGATACCAGGTAAATGGGTGGTCCCAGGGACTGAAATTAGGAAGCTGCTTGTGCTATCAATTTAATTTACTGTGTTTACTATGGGTCAGGAAAGGCCCTGAAGATACAAGACAAAAATAAAACAAGCCCTGTCTTTAAGGAGCTAGTATTCTACTGTGGAAGATATAGTAAAAACCAGATAATTTAAAGGGGGAGGGAGGGAGCTCTAGCAACAGAAGCACTTGTGTCCCTATGCGTGCGTGCAGATATTTCTCCCGATGATTACTGGCCCATCAAAGAACTACATTTGGAAACACTAAATGAATGAATTCTCCCTAAATACATAAAATCAAACCATCCAAGTTATAAGAGAATTATCTCCAATTTGTAGCCAGGGACTCAGTTATACATACTATTTTCTCCCTCCATTTTGTTTCTTCTCAAAGAAAGGCTTCCCTTGGAGTATAATAGCATATTAGGAACCATACAAGATAGAGAAACTTTGCTAATTGAGGTCAGATCTGGAGCTGCTGTCCCCTCTGGCAGTGAAGGGAGCTATTGCTGTTCATGAACAGGAAAGATTTGATATTCAGAACTACATATAGAGGCAAGGAAATCTCAGGGAAAATGAATGAATTTAATGGTAGTATACCTAGTGGGAACTTACTAGGTATTTCTTCAATTGTACTGAGTTGATTTAATAGAAGAATAAATTTTAGAAATCTAGGGGAGTCTGGAATCTTAGTCTAACCTGTCAATATGGAAAAGGAAACCAGACAGAGGACCTAAGACATCAGGCAAGGAGAGGAGGAACAGCAGAATGTCAGAGGCTCAAAAAGAGTCAGAGAAGGTTGTAGAAGTCATCTAGAAAACTCCTTTTTAGGAGCAGGGTCAACATGGTGGAGTCTAGGCTAGGACGTAGCTGAACTTTCCCAACATTCCCCTACAAACAACTTTAAAATAATACCTCAAATCAAATTTTAGAGAAGTAGAGCCTATGAAAAGTCAGAGGGCGATATTTTTTTCCAGGCCAAGACAACCTAGGATGTCCATAGGAGAGGTCTGTAATACTGGGCTGGGCACAGGTCCAGAGTGTGTGACAGGAGCACTAACTATGGGCCATGGAGGGAACCTTTAGTGTGACTGTGTTGTAGCAGAAGTAGCAGCAGCAGCAGTTTTGGGAGTTCTCAACCTAGAGACAGTAAGGGAGTCAGACAACTGGTCAGAAAGAGATTCCAAGGGAACTTTTGCAACTGGTGATGATTAGCAGCTAACTCTATTGCCCATAAATAATTCTAGGTCACAGTTCCAGGAGGGAGAGGAGCCCTTGAGGCCAATCAGAAGGGAACAAGGGCCTTGTTCTCAGTTCCAGGGCCAAGAGGAGCACCAGTACTTGTGGCTGCAGCAGAGCAGGGGTCCTTCCTGGGTAAAGATCAGACTGCAGACTAAGAGAGCAGTGACCACACTTCTCTGTGGGTCATATCACCTTGGAAATAGTAAAAACTTGCAGACCCCCAGAACTAGCTCTGAAAAGAGCAGCACGAACAAGTCTAAAGCTGCCATAGTACCTCTCTGCCCGTGGTGAGCAGAACCCAACTTCTAAAAAAAATAGTATCTTGTTTTTT
>CM053769.1:203533610-203560918 GCA_028658325.1 Potorous gilbertii | reverse complement strand
AAAGTGGGGCAAAATGTGTGACTGAGATAATTAATAGAATAGAAGTACATAGCAGAATGGATTGGAAACCAGAATCCAACAGTATCCAACAAGAGACACACTTGAGACAGAAACACACATGCAGGGCCTAAATGAAGAGCCAGAGCATAATCTATTATAGTTCAACTAAAGTGAAAAGGTCAGGGTGGCAAGCATGACCTCAGAAAAACCAAAAGCAAAATTACACTTAATTGAAAAAGATAATAAAGTAAACCATATTTGCTAAAGAGGTGCCATTGACAATGAAATAACGTCAAATTTTTTCACAAAGTTTCTCTAAGAAATGCCTTATTTCTCAAATATCTAAGGAAAAGAGCCAAATTTGTAAAAATAAGTGCCATTCCCTAACTGTTAAATGTTCAAAGGATATGAACAGGCAGTTTTTAGAAGACGAAATTAAAACTATGGTCATATAGAAAGTGCTCCTGATCACTGCTGATTTGAGAAAGGCAAATTAAAACAACTCTGAGATGCTACCTCATACCTATCAAAGATGACAAATGCTAGAGGGGATGAAGGAAGAAAGGTACATTAGTGAATTACTGGCAAAATAGTGAAATGGTCCAACCATTTTGGAGAACAATCTGGAACTATGTCCATGGGCCTATGAAACCATGCATACTCTGACTCAGAAATACCACTACTAGGTCTGTACCCAAAAGAGATCAAAGAAAAAGAAAAAAGGGCCTACATGTAAGAATTGGTAATTGAGGGGATGGTGATCAATTGGAGAATGGCTGAACAAGTTGTGGAATATTATTGTAATGGAGAATTATTGTACTCTAAGAAAAATGACAAACAGAATAATCTCAGAAAAAACTTAGGAATACTTACATGAACTGACGATAAGTGAACTGAAGTGAAAAGTGAAAAGAATCAGGAGAGCACTGTGCATGGTCCGAGCAATGATGTAATACTAATACTAATGTAATAATCAACTGTGAAAGACTTATCTACTTTGATCGATACAGTGATCCAAGGTAATTCCAAAGGACTCGATGAAAAAATGTCATATTATCCAACTTCAGAGAGAGAACTGGTGAACTCTGAAAATAGAAATTTCTCTCTCTCTCTCTTTGTTTCTTTCTCTCGCTCCTCCTTCCTTCCTTTCCTCCCTTCCTCCCTCCCTCTCTCTTTCCTTCCTCCCTCCCTCCCTCCCTTCCTTCCTTCCCTTCCCTTCCCATGGCTAATATGGAACAACATATTACATGATTTTACATATTGTTTGCCTTCTCAGTAGGTAGGGAAGGGTGGGAAAGAGAATCTGGTGCTCGCAAGTTAAAAAGAAAACAATGTTTAAAATAAAAAAGAAAAAAATTCTTTTTATTACAATTGAGGAAATGGAGGCTCAAAGAGTTAAACTGGTTTGCTAATATGCTCAACTGGGATTAGAGTTTCCAATCTCTATCTATGTATTCCTTTCAAGATGGTGACCTTAAAAGCAGGTGTCTCAGTTTATCCAGCTTCATAATGGGGTAATACTGCTCAGTGTTTGTAAAACTTGTTGAGGCTCAAGTGGTAGGCAAACAGTCAATCTTATTTTACTTCTCAAATGATGAAGCCTCTTGGAATAAGTCTTAGGAGAGTGGTAGGATATATATGTATGTGTGTATGTATATGTATATATACATATAAAAATTTATTTATATACATACAGACATATGTATGTATATATACATACATGTATATATTCACATATATGTATGTGTATATATGTATGCATGTTGTATGTATATCTATAGATGATATATTGAGAGAGGGGGAGGGAGGGAAAGAGAGAGAGACAGAGATAAAGGCAGAGAGAAAGAGAAAGAGAGAGTCTTTGCATTCCACTTAAGCCCTGACAGCCACAAATAAATAAGTTAGAGAAGCCATTTTAACGGGGAATCAATTGAAGGGTTAGGTTAAATGGGTCTGTTGGAGCAATTTGCCATGAATTCTTCAACGGAGAGTTGGCTGAAGAAGATACACTAATATCCAATTAAGCTAATTTCCAGCAGCTAATTTCTAGCTCTTTGGAGAAAGGGCAGGAGGTAAAACAGAAAAACAAGAGTGGCCTTCTTGCCCAAGCTCAAACAAAGGGAGTGAATCACCCTATTAATGTAGAAATGGAGGCCAGATCAGAGAGAATCATAGGACTTGGAGCTGCAAGACCCTTTGGAGGCCATCTACTGCAACATCTCCATTTTACAGATGAGGAAACAGGCCAAGGGATGTTAAATGACTTGCCCAGTACTACAGAGCTAATAAGTATCAAAACTGGATTCAAATCCAAATCCCCTATGACTGCAAATTCAATTCTTTTCAGTAGGCAAGATGTTAAGGCTTAGTAGGGTACTCTTTCCCATTGTCTTACTTAAACAGGTGTTAGGCAGTTAAAGATATTTCTCTTCCTCCACCCCCATGAAAGATATCTAAAGTTCTTCTCTTGTCTTGCTGAGATGATATGGAATATAGAACTTTACCTTGCTGCTAGATGAATCATGCTGCCATTCTTTCTTGTCACCACCCCTTAAGAGATAGGAGATGGGTAGGGAGAGAAGATTTTTCTTTCAAGGTTCCTGGATCCCAGCATTTTCCCATCCTTCTTTCCCATCATTTTCTCAGAGGCCCCCTGCAATCTAGCACACAACTAATCTAGGTGGTAAGGTGGTGTGGGTTCTTCACACTAGTCCATAATAGCTCAGCATCCCAGCTGTAATAGCTCCTCTAGATCCCAGATAACCTACTGGCTTTACCAACTTTTTGGTCTATGCAAGAGAAAGGCCTTTCTCTTGTCGGGCCTCTAAATCCAACTATTAAGTACTTAAGACATCCATCCATCCTTCTTTCCTTCCTTCCTTCCTTCCTTCCTTCCTTCCGGCCACTGGACTCAGATGGCTCTGGAGCAGAAAGCGAGGCTAGTGACCTTGCACAGCCCTCCCTCCCTCAAATCCAATTCAATTGTGAGTCACATCATCGTCTTCCTGATATGATGGTCCTCTTTGAGAACGAAGGACAAACCACACAACCTTCCTTCCTTCCTTCCTTCCCTCTTTTTTCCCTTTCTTCCTTGCTAATATCTCTTGGGTGCTGCTTTTACGAGTACTGGTATGCCTCCACCCCATCTTGATAGCCTTCTTCAAAGGCTACTCTCCAGACCTCTAAATTCTATCTGTGCATCTTAGATTTCCTGCATCATCCTCCATCTGGAACTTCCTAAGTTTTTCATAATTCTATTCTTCCACATTAAAGTCATCCCTAGCAGGGTGAGTGCCTAAGACAATGTGTGCTTTCTTTCTCAGTCCAACATGTTTATATAAGTGAAAATAAACTTTAGGATTAGCTATGGAAGGGGAAGGATGTTGCAAAAAGGAAGTATATACCCCGAAGCAGGTGGTTGGAAAGGGGTGGGGTAGTTCCATCCCTTTTTCTTGGAGTTGGTGGTGGTGCTAAGTACATAAGATTAAGGATTTGGGTTTTTTTTTGTAACAGCTTGGGGAGTTATGTCTTTCACTCTGCTCCCCTTCCAGAATCTGCCAGCTGATTGGGACCCTTCCAAATCATAGAGCCCTGGATGATGAGTCAGATTTTCAACATTCAAGGGACTTGGCTCATTCTAATGGCATCAGCCCACTTAGAGGTCAGAAGTCCTCCACTCAGGAACAGCCATAGCATGCTAAATATATACTATGATAAAATCAGCTTCTATCTTGCCCCAGAAATACCTCATTGTCTTCATATATTTTAAACATTGAATTAAAATATCATGATTGCACTTTTAACACATAAACCCATGGTCCCTGTGTCCAAGGTTCCCTCTTCATCATCAGTCACTCAGGAGAAAGGGAAGGAAGAGGGAAGGGAAGAATTTATATAGTACTTACTATGTGCCAGGCATTCTGCTAAGCATTTGGCAAATATTATTTCATTTAATCCCTTATGACAACCCTGTGAGGTAAGTGCTATTATTAAGTTCCTTTTACAGCTGAAAAAACTGAGGCAAACAGAAGTTCAGTGACTTGTCTAGGGTCACCTGACTAGTAAGTATCTGAGGGTGGATTTGATCATGTTGTCCTGTCTTTAGATTTTATCTACTGTGCTTTCTATCTCCCTGAAAAGAGAATTTTTGTACACTCAGACTTAAAATTCATGGATTAATGTATTGTTTTTGGTTTTTGATCTGGAAGAGATATCAGTGTTCATCTAGCCTACTCCCTGTATTTCACAGAAAGGCTAGGAAACCCTCCCAAAATCACACAATAAGTAACCACTACCTAAACTTATTGTGACAAAGAACACTTCCCCGGTAAACCTTTCTCCTCCTTGACATAGCTAGAGATGCCAACCTATCTGATGTCTGACACTATAAGGTGATTGCTGATACAGGAATGAACATTTGGGATAGAAAGGAATGGGCATTTGTATCTGAACTATAGTTGATCTAATATCTGTTCTCTAAGGTCAGTGTCCCCCTTGGCTTTCTTGGCTTCTCTAACTCTGGGTACCTGTGTCTGGAATACTGGACATTGCTTTCTCTTTTTTGGCAGTCGGGATTCATTCTAAACAATTTTTGTTTCCTGTTTCAATCCACTTTCCTTTCGTTCTCCTTGAACATTTCCCTGAGCCTCTCATGGCACAACCATGGTTCTCTTTGGAATATGTCCAACCTTAGCCTTTGAGCACCTGGTTCCTTTTCACCTTTCTGGTCTAATCACTGACCCTGGATAATTATAGCCACCACTGTAGCTAACCATATCGTTGTACTGCCCCCTAAACTCTATCCTATTCTGTCTTAACTGAGCCTTTCCTCAAACTACCACAAATTAATAGAGCAGACTGATCTCTCTTTGTTACCTAACTCTTTAAACCTGATCTTTAAAGTCTAATTGTTTAAAAAAATTATTATTTTCCTTTTTCCTAATTAAATATGTAAAAATAATTTTTAATATTTGCTTTCTAAAAAGTCTAATTCTTCCTACAAGTTTCTCCTGGTTTGTTCTGATTCATTAATATAAGTCTTGACCCGCCCTTTATCCTTCATATTCTTTGGGAAGGTAAAACAAGTCAACTCATAACCATGTTTCTAGATAATCTCAGTCACTGAAAAGGATACAAAAGAGACATTATACAAGGCCCCCATCCTTGAGGTGTTTATACTCTAGGTCAGGAGAAAATAATAAAATACAAGACATGAAGAGTAAAGCAGCACAAAAGTAAAGTGTTGAGTTGTATCATACAGCATAGAAATGACACAGGCATTCTGACAAAGAAAAAAATTACTATGTACTAGAGTGGATGGAAAGGTGGGATTAGACCTGGACATTTATTCATTTATTCAGTGTTAATTAAATACTGATAATGTGAAAAACTGTGTTAAGCCCTGAGAAATGGGTTTTGAAGGAGGGTTAATATTTGAATCTCTTTGAGGCTAGGTGGCACCGCAGACAGAATCCTGGACTTGGAGTCAATTCAAGTCTTGCTTCCGACACTGGTTTCTGAGTAAGTTGCTTAACCTGGATGTGTCTCAGTTTCCTCATCTGTAAAAGGGAGATAATACCTTCAATATACACCTTACAAGGTTATAGTAAAGATAAAATGATGTAAGGTATATGAAGAACTTTGAAAACCGTAAATTGCGATATAAATGGTTCTGATTAGTATTTCATTGCTTTTTCTAGCCCATATATATTTTTGTTGATTTTTTTTTTATCTAAATAACCTCTTCTATCAATGCATAAACTTCTTGAGGGCACTATGTACACCCAAGGCCATAAAGCAATGACTAAGTACCCTGTTACCTAATGTCACATATGAATTTAAAAATGTCTTATTAGACATTTATGTGGAGAATAATGTTAACTTTTAACTTCAACTCAGTTTGTCAAAACTTTGAGAAGTTCAAAATTTTCTTATCAAATTCAACACATACAACACCCCTCTGCTGTAATTTCTCATTAATCTTGTCTCCCATTTTTATGGCCTATAGGCTTGTCTGGTTCTGGGCTTGGTTTGTAAATCCAGTTAAGACATTATGCTTGATGATTGCGATGTAGCCTTTACTGCTTGGCCCCTAAAAGAAAACCTTATTGGAAACCAACACTTCACCAGGACGTGACTTTCTAGAAGAGTAAGGGTCAGAAGGAGATAGCCTATTGGCATCTGGGGAGAGGTAAGTTTGGGGAGTGTAGCCATACATTTATGGAACTTAGTTTAGATAACAGGCCATTGGACTTTTCAGCCTAAACTCAATGTAGATAAAATGGTCCCATGGATTGGAGAGGAGAGGAGACAGCTAAGTTCTCTGATCACTCATTTATCCTACTGCCTAATGCACTGCTTGAATCCTACTGTAATATTTGCAAAAAGCCTCCTCCGTAGGATAACTTAATTAAACTTTACTTACAAGAGTTGAATATTCATTATGGCTTCAATTACTGTCTTTGCTCCCCATCTCCCCCTGCTCTGGAGTGCTTTCTCCCCCACTTCTTAGTCAGAAGGTCTAATTAGGCTAATGGCTGTTGCTTGCAATGACCTTATGTCTGTGGCAAAACAAAACAAAACACAAAATGGAGTCTCTTGTTCTCCCTTTCCAAATCATCTTTGCATGTGGCAGTCTAGCTACTGAATTCCATCTTTTTTTCTCCTCTTTCAAGTCCCGATCCTACTTGTTCTGAACTGCAGAATTAATGATGTATATTTGAAAACTGCTTGGCAGCCAAATTGCAACAAATAAAAGAGGACTGGTGTGTCTGCGTGTGTGAGAAGGGGAGGTTGGGGTGGGGAATAATTCTGCAGCTTCCAGCAATGACATGCCACAGACGACTATAGTTTAGTTGGTAGAAAATGGCTTGTTTTAAAGAAGGGATGGGGGTGGAATCTGCAAACAGGCAAGGAGCTTCATTTAAACCTTCATATTCAACTCCACCCCACCCCCCTCCACACGCACCTCCTTTCCCTGTTCTGGGCTAGATATCTATTCTCAAATTGGAGAAGGAAAGCTCTTCAAAGCCTTCTAGCCTTATTTCTTTTATTGTAATCCTACGGGTACTCATGCCTTGATTTCCATCCTGATGGAGAAGATACTAAGTGTAGGAGTTGAGGTGAGGATGGAGGGAAGAAGGTAAGGTCCTTGATTGATCCAGTCTCAGTTCTAGTCAGTTTAGGGGCAAAGGATTCAGGAGGACAGAGTAGAGTTCAGTGGTGATAATAGCTGTGCCTATTTCCTACTTAGGCAGTTATCACTAGCAGGCATAATGAAAATAGAGTTTGGGAAAAAGAGCCCACATACTATCTGAGAGACCTTGAATATTTCATGACCCCTAAGAGGCAGTAGAGTAGCATAGTGCGAAGGTAATGGACTTAACATCAGGAAGGCCTGTGTTAAAATCCTGTCCCAGACACTTACTAGCTGTTTGACCATGAAAAATTCACTTAATCTTCCTTCATCTGTAAAAAGAGGGGACTGTACTCCGTAGCATTTAAGATCCCCACCAATTTCAACTAACGATCTTATGACTGACTTCTCTGCATCTTAATTTCCTCATCTGTAAAATGTGGCCATTGGACCAGATGATCACTAAAGACCCTTCTATTATTATACTATGATAAAAATAGCTCCTGGAAATGGAGGGTGGATTAGCCTGAAGGAAAAAAAAGGTGGATGGGTGACCTAAAATAAGTCCTATTTGTTAAATATGAAGATGGAAGGAAGGAAACCAGACTTTATTAAGCACTATGTTCCAGGTACTTTGCTAAGTACTGAGCAACAAGAATGATAGTCCCTGCACCCAGTGGGGGATGACAACCCATAAGAAGGAACTGAAAAGCTGTGGGAAGGAGGAAGAAGGGAGGCAAATGGAGGAATCCACCAAGGGGGGATGGTTTTGAAGATCTGGAACAGGTTTGAGAAGGGAATGAAGACTGACTTGTACCCCTCCCCAAAATGGAAATGTCAGATGCACTTTCCATTGCTGACTAACAGGCAAGATAACAATATAATTATAAGGATATCTCACTAAGACTTGCATAGCTACTTTACACATATTTATTTACACTCATTTATTCCTCAGAACAAGCCTGAGAGATAAATACTATTATTCCCCCCATTTTACAGATGAGAAAAGTAAGGTTGAGAGAGGTCAGGTGACTTGTCTAGAGTCATACCATCAGAAAGAGTGAGAGGCTAGATTTAAACTCTGGGCTTCCTGACTGGGCTAGCCAGTTTGCCACCTAAATACTCTGGGTTTAGGTTGTCGCAAAAAGTTGTAGACAAGCAATTACTCTACTACTAGACAGTTTAACACTTTGTCATCCTGTTTGTGTGTTTTTTCCATTTCTAGACTATAAGACTTTCGTATGGAGGTGCCTTGTCTTTTGTTCCTTCTTTCCCTTTCCTTGTGGCAGTTACTTCTCTCTGAATCTCCATTTCTATGCCCCTAAGATGATCTAATGTCTAATGTCCATTGCAGTTCTAAACCTACTGTGTCCATCATTTGGTACACTGCTAGCCATATTAACAATCATACACCACATCTCTGTGGTGTTTAATAGTTTACAAAATTCTCTACATAATATTAATCTCACTGGAGAAGAGTAGGCAAATGACAAATACTTGATTGATTGATTGAATACTGAGATGCTGAAATGAGTAGTCAAAAATGATGTATGGGATCTCCTTCCATAAAGGTTCTTCTTTGTGATCTCTTTAAGATATTGGGTTTGGGGGGGTTGGTGGTGTAGGCCTCTAATCCCTGCTACCAGGGAAATTAGATGGTGGAGTGTTGGAATTCTGAGCTGCAGTACAGTTAAAGCTAATTGGGTGTTCACACTAAACCTGACACCAATATGGTGAGTTTTTTGGGGGGTGGAGGGGTGAGATGAGGACCAGATAGCTTAATAAGAGACTGGGAAAATTTATCTGGAAGAATAAAAGGTCAAGAAAATCAAGGAAATCAATGAAAAAATGTGAAGGAAGGTGATGTAGCTATACCAGATCTCAAACTGTATTTCAAAGTGCTAATCACAAAAATAATCTGATATTGGCTAAGAAATAGAGTGGTAGATCAGTGGCATAGATTAGGTATGCAATATTATATGACTACAATAATCTAGTGTTTGATAAATGCAAAGTTCTAAACTTTGAATCAAGAACTCACCATCTGACAAAAATCGCTGGGAAAATTGGGAAGTAGTTTGGCAGAAACTAGGTATAGATCAACATGTATGCCAAGATAAGGTCTAAATGGGTACATGATTTAAACAAAAAAGGTGATATCATAAACAAATTAGGGGAGCATATAATATTTTACCTGTCAGATCTATGGAGAAGGGAAGAATTTATGACCAAAGAAGAGACAGAGAGTATTACAGGATATAAAATTGATAATTTTGATTATATTAAATTAAAAACTTTTTGTGCAAACAAAACCAATGCAACCAAGATTAGAAGAAAAGCAGGAAACTGGGAAAAAACTATAGCAAATATTTCTGATAAAAGCCTCATTTCTCGTATATGGAGAACTGGGTCAAATTTATAAGAATTTTCAGAAGAAGAAATCAAAGCTATCTATAGCCATGTGAAAAAATGCTCTAAATCACTGTTGATTAGAGAAATACAAATTAAAACACCTCTGAGTTACCTTCTCACACCTGTCAGATTGACAAATATGACAGAAAAAGAAAAAAGACAAATATCAACAGGAATGTGGAAAGGTTGGTGGAATTATGAACTTATCTAACCCCTTTGGAGAACAATTGGGAACCGTATCCCAAAGGTTATAAAACTCTGCATAACCTTTGACCTAGCAATGTCGCTACTAGGTCTGCATCCGAAATTGACAAAGAAAAAGGAGAAGGATCCATTATATACAAAAAATGTCTATAGAATCTTTTTTTTCTGATGACAAAGAATTGAAATTTGAGAGGATGCTCATCAATTGGGAAATGACTGAACAATATATGGTATATAATTGTGATGGAATACTATTGTGTTATAAGAAGCAAAGAGCAGAAAGCTTTCAGAAAAACCTGAGAAGGTTTATATGAACTGATGCAAAGTAAAGTGAGCAGAACCAGTAGAACATTATATGCCATAACAGTAATATTGTATGATGATCAACTATGAATGACTTAGCTTTTCTCAGTAATACAATGATCTCAGACAACTCCAAAAACCTTGTGTTGATAAATTCTATCCACCTCCAGAGAAAGAATGGATGGAATCTGAATGCCAATCAAAGGATACTTTTAAAACGTTATTTTTCTTGGGGTTTTGTCTGGTTCTTTTTGCAACATGACTAATATGAAAATGTGCTTTGTATGATTGCACATGTATAATCTATAGAAAATTGCTTGTTTTCTTAAGGAGAGGGGAGGAAAGGGGGGGAAGAATTTGGAATTCAAAATTAAAAAACAATGCTAAAATTGTTTTTGCATGCAACTGAGAAAAGATAATTTCTTTTCTAAACAAACAAATAGGGCCATGTAGGAGATGGAGCAGGTCCGAGCTTCTCTAGTCTGTAGCAAGATAGAGTCTATGATTGGCTAACTGTACTTCCAGCCTGGGTGACTTAGGGAGACCCTGTTTTTTTTTTTTAAATGACATTAGAGAAGGCTGGCAAATGTTATTTTTTCTTCCTAAAAATCATACAGTATGTTCTACCTTGTTGCTTGATAACTTGTCTCTATAGTGAACTAGTATTGTATTCTCTGGTCCAGGTTCTTTATAGTCCTAACTCAAATATCTTGGGTTCCAATTTTCCCCTTTCTCTTACCCTGTCCGCTTCAGTCGTTATTTCTCAGTATCTTGCTTTGATTAACTGAGTTTGTACCTGGCTTGAGTTCCATCTATTTCCTAGGTTCTGAGCTATCAGATAGCTATTCCCCTGTAGTCCTGTCACTCAGCCTGATCTGCCACTAAAATGTGCTTAGACTGGTAGTTTGTTATAGCTCTGCATACCTTGGCCTCTACAGAAGATTCTGGCCTACTTAACTTCTCGCCATCCCCCATGTTTCTGATAGTTCTGGACAGCAATCTCCCTTCCTGTGTCACTTTATTCTTAACTTCCAGTAAAAAAAAAGCCTCTGTGGGCTAGTTAAGGTGATTACATTGGATGATGGAGTTGGTGGTGGCAGGGGAGGAATAGGAAGATGACAATTCTCTCCTTTCATTGTCTCAGCTCTACCGTTCTTTGGCAATAAATGGGAAAACTGAGCCTCTAAAAGCTGTCAGTATCACCACATTATTATGCATTGGTTCCTCTTAGATCCCTCACCTTCTAAACACACACACACTCACACACACACACACACACACACACACAAATCTAAAACTATAATACAAAAAACAGAACTTTCCCACCTCCAAATCATGCAACCATCCCCAAGTCAACAACAATTATGCACACATACACACATACACACCCAAGAGTAGCAAAAAACCTCAAACACTCAGCACATCAAGAAGATGCTGATCCAGAAAACAGAAATAACTCTTCCATAATGCAATAAAAGATATTAAATTCACTAGACATCAAAGGAAGTTCAGAAGCAATCGCTACATTTCACAAGTAAACATTGCTTTCAAACCAAACAAAAACAGCATTTGTGATCTGCATGATGGGGGCCTGTTTTTAGTAGGGAATATGTGGAATCCCCAGGCTCTTGATCAAAGTGTGAATTCTTTAAAACATGGTAATAAATGAAGCATTGAAAAATGGGTTTGATCTGAAATCGCCCCCAGGTACAGATAAAGACTGCAAGTGACAAATCTATTTCTGAACAAGGGCTACCAGTCTTTCTCTATTACTGTCTTTACATTTTACAGGTTATTAAAAAATCAAGGAAAAATTCCTGACAAAGAGTACCTAGATAAGATATGCAGTCACACAGAGCATGGAACAGTCAGAATTTCTGTGTCTGGGACAGGTTCATGATGATTCTCTAATTACACAGATATTAATGTTGATGTCTATGTGTATCTGTGCATATTTGAAGATGGATGGTAGCTGATATGAAAGAAGGAGTAGACATGTAGGAAACAAAGAAAAAGAGGGAAGGGGAAGAGGAAAATGGGGATAAAGAAAAAAGGGGGGAGGAAGAGGGGAAAACACAAAAAAGGTGGAGGGAAGAGGAAGAGGAAAAGGATAAAAAGAGTAGGGGATGAAGATTGAGGAAGAAAAAATGATCTTATTGTAAACATTGTTATATAGTTGTAAATTATTTTATATCCATCATCATATTTGGTCAGCACAGCAGCTCCATCAGGTTCAGTATGAGGGTTATTATTCCTATCTTGTATATGAGAAAGTAAGACTTAAGGAGCTGTTTTCCACCCAAGGTCACATGAGCAATAAATGGAGAAAGCAAGACTTCCATGTTGCTTTGGTTACAAAGAAAAGAGCCTGGGAAAAACATGCCCATACTTACGGCCTAGATAATCTCTCCCAAATTTAATTCTCTACAGTGAATAACCTTCCTGATAGACTTTCTCCTTTCAACCAAAGAAGCTGTCCATCAAGATGACTTTCCTGAGAGAGGAATAGAATTTGGAGCTCAAAACTTTAAAAAAGGTTTAAAAATTATTTTAACATGTAATTGGGGGAAAAAATCTTACAGAAAACATGACTTCCCTAATTTCATAGCTTTAGTAAATGTAAAATCATAACAAGGAATTTTTATATCTAAGGTAAAATACAGTAAAGACCCTCTCATTTGGTCATTGGGGCAGAGTCAAAGATTCTAGAACATACAGATGTGAGAGGTGATATAACAGAGCAGCTTATATTCACGGGTTACTTCACCAATTCAAATCCAACATCAATTTATAAGCATTTATTAAGTGCCTACATGCTACTGTGCTAGGCATTTGGGGATATAAAAACAAAACAATAATAGTTAGCATTTATAAAATGATGAGGTCACACATACAGAATTCATGACAGAAAATTTTACCCCTTCTTTCTGCTGGTCTCCCTTTTGGTGTCTTTCCCTCTCTAAGGCTGCCCTCCTTTAACATTTATTCTTTTAGTATGATTTCACCTGCATAAACATGTAGGAGGAGAAAGTGCTTTAATGTTTACCAAGCACTTTACATATGCTTGTGAAGTGGGCACTGTTATCCTGATTTTCCAGATGAAGAAACTGAGATGAAGACAGTTTCAATGACTTGCTAGAAATGTCTGAGACAAGGTTAGAAATCAGATCTTCCTGACTCTGAGGCCAGTGCTCCAACCACTAGTGGCTAGTCCCTTCTCTCAAGGACATTTGATTTTGGGTATAATATTTTATTGGGGGTAGAATATTTTAAAAGAGAAATGAAACATAATTTGAGGAAAGAGAGGTCATTAACAAACAGGGGGATTCAGGAAGACTTCCTTCAAGGTTGAGCTGATTTTCTACCTCCTACAGCTAAACCTTGAAGGAAGTGAGAGACTAGAGAGGGGGTTCATGCTAGGGATCAAAGGCAGGAATTGGGAAGCAGAGTTCTGAAAAGAGCTTCCTGGGTGCACTATAAATTATTGTTTTCCTATCTCAACTGTTCCCTGGCTGCTGTTAGTTCTTTTGTTGTCTCGTTCCCTGTTGCGGTAGTCCCAGTGGCTATTTGGAATTGTCTTTCCTTCCGCCTTTCCCTCTCTACTGAAGACCTTTTTTACATTTTACTGAGAAAAGTCATGTATTCCCTCCTTTCCTCTAGTTTTTACCCCATATCATTTCCCATTTTCTTCTTTTTGCTCCACTGTCTGATGAAGAAGTGACACTTCTTCTTACCCAGGCTAACCTCTCTACCTGTAACTTTTCAATGTTCCCTTCCTTAATTCTCCAGTAGATTGACCCACAGTCATCCCCTCTCTCTAATCTTAAGTCTTTTCCTATCTCTTTGTTCCTTCATGCTGCCTACAACACACACACACACACACACACACACACACACACACACACGCTCACTAGGCGCCATCATTCCTCTAAGTTCGTGTCCAATATCTTTCCTTCATGACCTGTCTGCAGCATTTGACACTGTTGATTGCCCTCTCTGGGTATGCTCTTCTCTCTGGATTTTTGGGATGGTTCTCTCTTGGTTCTCCTCCTGCTTGATGTTTCCTTTTTGGTTTTCTTTGCTTGATCATCATCCAGATCATGTCTCTTAACTGTGACTGTGCCCCATGTGTCTACCCTGGCCCTCTTCTCTTTTCTCTATGTTCTCTCACTCGGTGACTTCATTGACTCCTATGAGATTAATTATATTGTCTATGGAGATGACTCCCTGGTATGTATGAATGTGTATACACACATATATTTCAAAGAAATCTTATATATATATATATATATATATATATATATATATATATATATATATATATATGAGAGAGAATGAGGAATGAGGAGAGAGGTGAGGGAGGGAAGGAGAGGAGAGAGACAGAGATATTGGGAAGAACAAGGGGAAAAGACAGACAGAGAGAGAGAGAGAGAGAGAGAGAGAGAGAGAGAGAGAGAGAGAGAGAGCTGGAGCTTTCCTCTTGAGTTGTTATCTTACATCGTGAATTGCCATTTGAATATTTTGAACTGGATGTCTTAGAGGTGTCACAACATCAGCATATCTAAACCGGAACTCAAGCTCTTTTCCCTCATATCCATCACTTCTTTACCTTTTCCATTCCTGTGAAGGGCACTGTCATACTCCCAGTCCCCCAGATTTCTAACCTTGATACCATCTTCCACTTCTCATACTCACTTACCATCCGATACAAGCTAAGTTTTACATTTTCTGCCTCCCTAATATTTCTTGCCTCTATCTCTTTCCCCCTTGCATGGCCATTGTCCTCATTCATGCCCTCTTGCTTGAACTCTTGCAGTCAGTGCTTAATTGGTCTCCCTGCCTCAGATCTCTTGCCATTCCAATCCATCCTCCACACAGCTGTCAAAATGGTTTCCTGAAGCACAGGTCTGATCATGTCACTCACCTTTTCGATAAACACCAGGGGCTACTCTAGGATCAAATACAAACTCCGTTTCATAAAAATCTCTCCTCAACTTCTCTTTTCAGATATTACATATATTTCTCTTCACACATCTCATACTTCAGTCTAACTGAATTTCTGGTTGCTGTTCATACCCAGAATGCATATTCCATCGAACTCTCTGCTTTTCTATTTGTTTTTCCCCATTTTTGGAATGTCTCCCCTCGTCACCTCCATCACTTAAAATTCCTAGCTTCTTTCAACAGTTAGCTCAAGTGCCAAGTTTCCAAGGTACTCATGTCTTCCCTCCGCATATTGACTTATGTTTACTTTGGATATATTTTGGTTATCTCTTCAATTCAACATGTCTGCCCCTCTGATAAAATGTAGTTTGTTTGAGGGCAGACACATTTTTTATTTTTGCCTTCACCTCCTCAGTGTTGAGTCCAGTGTCTGGCATACAGGAAGTATGTAATTATGTACCATGATTGTACCATGTGGACAGTGCTCTACTGGGAGAGGGGTTCTTAGTAACAACAGGGATTTAGGGAGATTTAGGTAGGCCAAGAAGGAGAATGCAGGTGTAGAGCCAGGGCCTAATTCTGCTGTATCAGAGGCTGGTTTTGGCAGATCTCTACATGTATTGGGGGTGTAAGCACAGATAAGCATATCATTAGGGTAAGATTTTGTAGACTCCACAATTCATTGCTCCCTATGGGAGCTGCCTCTCTACAACTTAACAGCATTTGCAGGTTGGATCTTACAGGAAGCACTATCTCAGGCTCAAGGTAATTTGTGGGCCTGCACTCTTAAAACAACAGCCCCCAAGACTACACCAGTGTGCTTATCTTGAATAGTCTGCTAGTAGACACAGGTAAGTCAAAGAAAAGGCATCATAAGAACAATAGTAACAAAAAATTCCTTCCATGTAAACTTGGGGCACACTCCCCCACAAATAGACTCAATACCAGTAGGACAAGTAAATTAGTAAATTAAAAATTCATAAAACAGACTATCAGAGAGGCATACACTTATAGAACATGTGTGACCACGGCAGCTTCATGCATCATAAAAAGATAATAAAGCAGAAGAATCTGATTTTTAATTTCATTTGAGACCTTAACTCCTCGTCGTCCCTGTTACTTTGCCTTTATCTTCTGATCACATCAACTAGGCCAGAGGAGGCAGAGGGAGATCCATCGATCAATTTCTTTAGTAGACCAGCCTTTGTATATTTCTATGAAGTATTATTTGGTTAGTTTTTGCCCTTTCCATTAAAGACCAGTGAACTATTTTGAAAGCCCATTTCTCACTTGGATCTTGCAGAGGGAAAAGAGAATATTTG
Source organism: Potorous gilbertii (assembly GCA_028658325.1). NCBI lineage: Eukaryota > Metazoa > Chordata > Mammalia > Diprotodontia > Potoroidae > Potorous > Potorous gilbertii. The sequence continues at coordinate 203,544,598 of CM053769.1, read as the reverse complement.
CACAGACAGGCTATAGATTGATGTGGGACGACAAGAGAGAAATCCAGAAAGGGTGCCCAGACCCTGAGGACTGTGGACTGTCCATATGATTTAGAGCTCATTTTACCAATGTCTGTCAAGCACTCAATAAACATTTATTAAGTGCCTTACTACTTGGGCAGCTAGGTGGTAGAACTGGTAGAGTGCCAGGCCTAGAGTTAGGAAATCATCTTCAAATCAGTCCTCAGATGCTTACTAGCTGTATGATCCTGGACCAGTAACTTAACCCTGTCTGCCTCAGTTTCCTCATCTGTAAAATGAACTGTAGAAGGAAATGGTGAACCCCTCCATGATATTTGCCAAGGAAACCCCAGAGACATGACTTATGAAAATACATCTAGTAGGACTGGATGTGTATAGCCTATATCAAATTGCATGCTCTCTTGAGGAGGGAGAAGAGGAGGAAGGGAGAAAAAAATTCAGAACTCAAAATCTTGTAAAAGTGAATGTTGAAAACTATCTTTAGATGTAACTGGAAGAGATAGAACTATTAATTGGGGGAGAAATCAGGCATGACTGAAAAACCATTGATCAACAACAAAACTGAGTGCCAGATACTGTAAGATAGTTCTTGCCCTCAATGTGCTCCTAGTCCACTAAGGAGAGGATGAAGACAAGATGCAGACAGCTATGTACAAACGAGATGTCTGCAGAACAAACTGCAGATAATCAACGAAGGGAAGGCACTGGCTTTAAGGGCTCCTTGTAGAAATAGGAAGTGAAGAAAACAAGGCTCAGACCTGGAAAGGGACTTGCCCAAGGTCACACAGGAAGAAGTGGCAGAGCAGATATTTGAGCCAAGTGCTCTGACTCCAGAGATCGAGCTATTTATGCCACATCTCTCTGCCTCACAGGGAAAGAGCAAACTAAGAGAAGAGAAGGAATTTAGAGCCTGAGCTCATTGCCCTTTCTGTTCCTCACAGGGGGTTCATCTTATCCCCTCCATCTTCTTGAGTTCTTCCAAGGATGAGGATGCTACAGCCCATGTGTGTTAGAGGAGGGGATTGTTCCCTGGATAACAATAACTGGTATTTTAATGACACTTTTAGATTTACAAAGCACTTTGTGTAAACTTTCTCATTTGTGTCTTATAACAACCCTGTGGGGGAGGCTTCTACAGGTATTACTATCTTTATTATCCATTAAACAGATGAGAAAATGGAGGCTTGGGGAGGCTAAGTGGTCTTCTTACACTTACCGCCTACTTTGGCAAGTCCCTTCATTTGCGGGGAGAAGGAGCCTCAGTTTTCTTATCTGTGAAATGAAGTGATTGGATTAGATAACTTCTGAGAGTATTTCCAGTTTTTGCCATATGATCCTATGACTCGCCCATATTAACGTAGCTATAAACACTGGAAGCAGCATTCAAACCCAGGTCTCCTTAACTCTAGGTCCTGGATGAGGGCTGCTATCTGGTACTACTTATCAGCCAGTCATCTGGTAGGGTCAGTCTCCATAGCTCATCTTTGTCACGGGGTCAATTTGGCTTCAACTCTATAGCTCCCCAAAGGAATTTTGAGCCCATTCAGCCATGTAATCACCAATATGACCCTGGGCAAGTCATTTGGCCTCTATTTGCCCCAGTTTCCTCATCTGTAAATGGACGTAATAATAGCACCTACCTCCTAGGGTGACTGCGAGGAGCAAATGAAAGAATATGTGTAAAGCACGTAGCGCGGCGCCTGGCGTATGACGTCGTTCAGTTGTGTCTAACTCGTTGTGACGCCTTTGGGAGGGGGCTTTCTGGCAAGGAGACAGGAGGGATTTTCCGTTCCCTCCTCCAGCTTGTTTTACAGATGAACTGAGAACTGAGGCAAACAGGATTAAGTGACTTGTCTAGGGTCACACAGCTAGTAGGTAGGTGTCAGAGGATGTGAGCTCAGGAAGATGAGTCTTCTTGATTCCAAGCTCAGTGCTGTAGCCACCATGCCACCTAGCTTCCCTGACTGGCACATAGTAGGTGCTATATAAATGCTAGCTACTACTATTACTACTACTACTGCTACTACTACCACTGCTAGTACTACTACTACTACCACTATTACTACTACTACTACCACTACTACTACTACTACTACTACCACTGCTACTACTACTACCACTACTACTACTACCACTACTACTACTACCACTATTACTACTACTACTACTACCACTACCACTGCTACTACAATTACCTTTCTGGCTTTCATTTTGGAAACTGGGGGGAAAGGGACTAGGTTAGATGGCTTCTAATAGCTTTCCTAGCCCTGAAGATCTATGATTCCTTAATGATTCATTTTGATTTTCCTCTTCTCTCAAGGGTATAGCTAGGAGGCTCTCTCCCTCATCATCCTTCCTTCTACCAATGTTAACTTACAGGTGGGTGACTGGACACCAGCCTACTGAAGGGGGCAGGGAGTCAGAGGAAGAAAACCCTTACTTCCATTTTCTTCTCTTCCTCCCTCTCCCTTCTTGCTTGTAATCTTTCTGCCATAGTTTTGTGGTGTCCCCATAGCACAACGAACTCAATCCTTATGCCTGTGAATGGTTGCTAATAGGCTCCTCACATTCCCAAAGAGACACACAGCCCCTGTCTCTGAGTGCACACACCCACATGCACACAGAGGCAGCCAGCTTCCTTTAGCCTGGGCCAGGGTGATGAATTGCAGCGTTTGAAAAGGCTCCTTATCACTGTGGTGCACATGGGCTCAGCAGCGTGGTTGTGTGTGTGTGTGTGTGTGTGTGTGTGTGTGTGTGTGTGTGTATGTGTATATGTGTGTGAGCAAACCAGTGTGCCAGAGGAATGCTGGAGCTTCCAGCTTCCCTTTTCTCAGTCCTCTTCCTCCAGGTGAAATTGTTGATGTTCCTGGGGATCCTTTCTCAAAGACCTTGACAAAATAAATAGAGGTAAGAGCAAAAAAAAGGAGCTGATTTACTCAATGTATGGTCTGCTCAGCAGGTATGTCTATGCAATATCTGTCTGCTCCCTGAACTGCTTGAATATAGGGAGATTAGGGGTCGGCTTTGTGGGGCGATATCATGTATTCAGTTCAGAACCGTTTGCCTGCAAATATCCCTCTTAACAAAGTGCCAAGATAATTAAAATGGCCACCATTATCACCACCACCACCTCGCCCCTCTATGTAGGGCATAGTTAACAGCATTGCATACCCTGCAGATTTAGAGCTGGAAGGAAAATTAGAAATCTCCTAGTCTGATCCTAATCACGTAATGTTAGTAGTTCAATTACTATTGCCCTTAATTTACATATGGAGGAGCTAAGGTTCAGAGAGGCAAAGGTCAAGGTCATTTCTGATTGCCAGTTGAGTGTTTCTTCCATTCCCTGAAAACTTTACCCTATAAATCATCTTTGGGTAAATAAATGAATAAACTTTGATTAAGTGCCTACTATGTACAAAGATTATGTCATTTGATTCTCACAACAGATCTGAGAAGTAGGGCCTATTATCTCCATTTTACAGTTGGGGAAACTGTAAACTGATAAGTTAAGTGACGTGCCCTAAGGGTCTAAGGTAAGATTTGAACTCTGATCTTCCAGATTCCAAGTCCAGTTCTCTATCCTTCTTGTTACCTAGCAACAAGTATCCCTAGGACAAGGGAGCCTTTAAGTCATTAAATTTTAGTTTGAATTATTTTATCAGAGATTTTTTCCCCTATTGATGATATCAGAATATAGTATGAGAACACTGTGTTCCAAGAATGGTCATGGGAGGAATAAAGAATTATAAAACCATACAAGTCTCAGAGTTGGAAAAAAACTCAGAGGTCCCTTAGTCCAACACGTTCCTGAATAGAAACATCCTTAGTAATTCAGAGGATCATACACTTAGAATCAGAAAGGACCTCAAGGATAATTTAGTCTGACCCTTCCACATTACAGATGAGGAAACTGAGACCCAGAGAGGTTACTGACTTGCACAAGACCATCCACATAGTATAGAGCAGAGTTAAGATTTGAACCTGTATCTTTTGAGTCCAAATCCACCAGTCTTTCCACTGTACCTCTCAATTTCATTCAACTCTATTCTATTGAGTTCAATACCTACTATGTGCCAAGCATTGTGCTGAGGCCCTGGAGACACAAAATAGTTCTTGCCCTTCAGAATCTGCAGTCCACAGAAAGAAGGGGAAATGCAACATGCAAAGACTATGTAACTTCAGGAGAAAGTCAGCCCTAAATGCCTGAGATGAAGGGGGAAGTTTTCATAGAGGAGAGAGTGCCTAAACTGAGATCAAAGGAAGATAAAGATTCCTAGGGACTCAGTGGAGGAGGGAGTGTATTCCAGGCTTTGAGGACATTTCATACAAATGCATGGAGGAAGGAGACAGAATGAGGAACAGCTTATATGACAGTTTATCTGGAATAGAGGACATGGCAAGAGGAGTAAGGGAAATAAAATTGATTGGGGAGGTAGAAGGGAACCTAATCGTGATAAGCCTCGAATGCCAAGAGGAGGAGTTGGCATTTTATCCCACAGCAATAGGTAGTTAATGAATTTTTTTGAGAAGGTGAGTAAACTGTGACTTGGTAAGATTATTTTGGAGTCTATATCATAGATGAATTGGAGATGGGAGGTGTCTAGAAAAAGGAGGCCAATTAGGAAGCTATTATAGTGTTTAAGTGAAAGGAGAAAAGGGTCTGAATTAGGGCATCAGTGTAAGTGAAGAGAAAGGGATGTGTACAAGAGATATAGGACAAACAATGGATTGGGAAGCTCTTTGGGACCAAGTACAATAAGTCCAATTCCTTTTCCATATGGCAGACCTTCAAATACTTGAAGACAGATAAATTGTCCCTCTTGTCCCCAATCAGGCTTCCTCCAAGCTAATCACACGCATTTTCCTTTTCTAACCAGTGCTCACTGGCATGATCTCCACTTATCTCTCTAAAAGATCAATGTCTAAAAGGAGAGAATGGCAGTTGTTGGAATTGGCTCAAATGCCAGCATTCCTTAGTTCATGTTCAATGATGGGACTAAATGAGCACTATCAAGTCATGAAACAGTTAATAAAAGGAAGGTTACTTTGCCCTAACACAGCAAGAACATGCAGCAAAGATAGCAGTGGCACTTAGTTTCTCTGGATGTGTTTCTCCTTGATGTGGAAATGCATCTAGTTATCAGGACAGGGCATGATGAAGGACACAGTGACATATATGCTCCAGGGCAAGAAGAGGGGAGGGAAAAAAAGGTAAAAGAAGAAAAAAAAGAAAGTTACATGATAATTTATTATACATTTAGAAAGAATAGCATATAATACACAATAGATTTGTAGTTTCATGTATAATCATCTTTATTTTTCTATTCTACTGTTATGGAAATGCTTATTTTATTTCTTAAGTTCAGAATAAAATAAGTAAATTAAAAAAAATCATCAAGTAGGTAACCAGACTCTTCATGGCTGGGACTTTTTAATGACTATGGGTAATCAAGAAGTTGTGTCAGAAAAGGTGGGACCAATCAGATCCCAGGGACAGCTTTGTCTCCTTTTAAGGAAGGCTAATTCATGTTGGGAAGAAAGAAGGAAGAATGGGCCTAATCCACCTTGTGGGAAAATATTGGTAGATATAGTAGTTCTATCACAGGGAAACGAAGGCAAATGACCCTCTTCACAATTTTGTCCAGGATCAGTAATGTTTGCCCATATTCTCCTAGGTGCTTTGCTTCAAGATTGCCTGTGGATGCCAACCAGTGGTTGGGAAGAAAAAAGGAATGCCTACTGAAGATGATAATGGAGTGGTCTTCCTCCATGTATGTGGAGACAGATGAGATTCTTAGTTTTGCCTTAAATGGGCAAAGGAAAACTGAGAGGTGAACAATTTTCTAGTGAATTTGATGATCTGGATTTTTTTCGGATCAATAGTCTCAATCACATGGTGCTTAAAGGATTTTTTTCCCTTTGCCTGAATTATGTGGATTGTTAACTCAGTAACTGAGCTTATAATGCAACACCCTCTGTCTTGGTTTGCTTATGCCGATGTTAAAATTAATGTTCGATAGTAAGCTAATGTGTCAACAGGCCAGTGTCCTAGTAAGTTTGTACCTGTGTCACAGCTAATGTTCAACATTGGCTGGAGGGTTTTGTCTAATGTTTAGTGGAAATGAGAACACCAGAAAACACTCACTTGATGGGGTGATTGCACTTTTGATTTTGTGATTGTATCTTTCTTGGTTGACCTATCTGGTAAATTGAACTGTTCACACTTCACAGGGGTTGGGACCTGCAGTTCTCTGTTTAAAGAGTGTTTTTTGGTTTGTTTTTTATTTTTATGTGTGTGTGTGTGTGTGTGTGTGTGTGTGTGTGTGTGTGTGTGTGTATGCAATGAGTTCTGAACATTAAACAGCCCCGTAGGCTAATGTGATGTTGGGAATTATACCTGTCGTAGAACATTTATTATAACTACAATCTCTTTAAAGCCATAGAAAAATGAACGGTATACTATTTGATGAATTCAGAAATACTACAGGAAGCAGATTTGGTGGTTACTATGTAAACTGGGATGGTTTGAGGGAGAATAGCCCCTAATTGCCCCAAGAACTTCTCAGCAGTCTCTTTTGCTTTATCTCAAAGGACACAAACTTAAAATCACAGAGTCAAAATTTAGAAGGGATCTCTAAGGTCATTTAGTCAAACCCAAACAAAAATAGAGCCACTAAGTTATACCTATAAGGTCCCTGTAGGCAGCATATTGACTCAGAAAATCACATATTAATATTATGTTCTATTACATTTTTACTTATTTTACTAAATATTCCCAGTTACATTTTGATCCGATTCTGACTTACTCGGTAGTATTGAAGGCTGCCCACCCCTTTCCTAGGAGGTGTGTTTGACATCTCTGATATCTGTACTTTATTAAAATGGATTCCAAACTGGGGATTTGCAAGGTAGGATTCTTGTGGTCTCATTGCAATGTCGGACAAGTCACTTAGCTTCTCTATGACTCAGTGGTCCAGGTAATTAACTTCACTTAACAGACATAACAATTTTGCATTCTGGAGTCAGTACTAATAACAAGTAGTTTTGTATCCTTAACAGGCTACTTTAATTTTCTGTGTGTCAGTTTCCTTATCTGTAAAATGAACATAACAATATCTGCCTTAGCCTACCCATACAGTTGTAAAGATGAAATAAGATAAGGTAGGCAGTCTGGTACAATGAATGAGCAGTGGTCCTGGAGTCAGGGGATCTGAGTTCAAATTCCACTTCTGATACTTACCATTTGTGTGAAACTGGGTTGTCATATAACCTTTCCAGACTTTAATTTTCTCATCTGTAAAATGGAGAGGATTAAATGGCTTCTGAGGTCTCTACAAGCTCTAAAATATGATCTGTAAATAGATACAGTAAAGATTTTTTGAGGAAAAAAAGTAACTTAAAAACCAACCTAAAAACTCCTAGAAAACTTAAAGGAATATTGTCATCATTCCCAAAGTGTGTCAGAACTATTTAGGCTAGAGTACCCCTAGTGTCTGTCATCTACTCCAAAAGGCCCATTGGGCCTGAGTGAACCAGTACTGGTATATTGGGTTAGTTCTGTACTTATGGGTAGACCTGGGACAAGGATGAATGAATGAAAAAGTAATTTATTTAGCACTTCAGGTAATACAGTGGATAGAGTGCTGGACCTGGAATCAGGTGGACTCATCTTCCTGAGTTCAAATCCAACTTCAGACACTGACTAGCTATGTGACCCAGGACAAGTCACCTAATCCCATATGTCTCAGTCTCCTCATCTGTAAAATGAGCTGGAGAAGGAAATAACAAAGCACTCCAGTATTCTTGCCAAGAAAACCCCAAATGAGGTCATGAAGGGTAGGACAGGACAAAATGTACCAGGTATTGTGTTAAACTCTGGAAATGTAGATATAAAAGCAGAAATGTGCTTTGCCTCTGTTCTAATAAGAGGAAACAACACAAATTTGGGAGGTATGGTCAGGGAAGGTTATTTTGGTCTGGGAAGTCACGGGGAGAGTGAATGGAACCAGAAGGCAATGGTAGTGTTGAGTTGATTATTATTTCCAGAACAATAAGAAGGCAAGGGAGGTAGAAGATGGAGTGACACTCACCTGGCTGACAGGAAAGTGATAGGTTCGTGGCTGCATGACTCCAGAGTAGAAGCTAGTAGTTTGGTTATGAGGCTACAGCAGAGTAGGCAACAGTTAGGCATTAGGGCAAGAAGATGGTGGTGATGCAAGGATATGCCATTAACTGGGGCTAAGCACATCCCAAGATTCAATTCAAAGCCCCCATGATTGGAAAGTGAAGAAAGGTTCCTATTAGGGAGTTTCCATGTAGCTCTGTATTGGGAACAATTAGCTGGAGTTGGTAGCCTAGATAAAGTGGCTGAGGCACCCAAGGTGGGAAATAGAGTAAGGAGAAGAAGCAGGGTTACTACCAATATCAAAAATAGAGTCCAGAAGGGAAAGGAAAAAAAGATATTATCCTGGGTCATATTGCAGGAAACTAAGTGAGTAGGTATTATAAAGTGCCTACAATGCACCAGGCACTGTTTAGTGCTAGGTTAGGGTATGTATGAGTTTGACAAAGAGTTTCTACAACTTTGCTATACTCAGTGTTCTCAGGTATATGTGTATTTTTATGATCAGCCCCGTCAGATTGTGTTTTTTCTTTTTTTATATTAATTTTATTTATTTTTAGTGTTCTATAATCACCACCATGTAACTTAGATTTTTTTTCCCTGCCTCCCCCCTCCCTCTCTGAGATAGCATAAAATTTTATATAGGATCTACACATACATGCCTATTTAAACACATTTTCACTATAGCACACTATATGCAGTGTAGAAGAATTATAATGAATGGGAGAAATTATACAACAAACCAAAACATAACATACAAAAAAAAATGATCTGCTATATTCTGTGATGGAATTCCATAGCTTCTTCTCTGGATGTGGAAGGAATTTTGCCTTAGGAGACCAGTGGGAAATTCTTTTTAAGTCCTTGCATTGCTACAAAGTTTCACATTTTCCAGAAAAAATTCTCGAACACTGTGGTTGTTTCTGTGCACAAAGTTGTCCTGGTTCTGCTCCTTTCACTCAGCATCAGATCATATAAGTCTTTTCAGGCCTCTCTGAAGTCTTCTTGTCCCTCATTTCTTTTACTGCAATAATATTCCATTACATTCATATACCATAGTTTATTTAACCATTCCCCAATTGATGGGCATCCCCTTGATTTCCAGTTTTTGGCCACCACAAAGAGAGTTACTATAAATATTTTTGTACATGTGAGACCCTTTCCCATTTTTATGATCTCTTGAGGATACAATCCAAGAAATAATATTGCTGGGCCAAAGGGTATGCACATTTTTGTAACTCTTTGGGCGTAGTTCCACATTGCTCTCCAGAATGGTTGGATCAGCTCACAGCTCCACCAACAATGTATTAGTGTTCCAACTCTCCCACACTCTCCCCAACATTTATCATCTTCTGGTTCTGTCTTGTTTGCCAATCTGACAGGTGTGATGTGGTACCTCAGAGTTGTTTTGATTTGCATCTTTCTAATTAAAAGTGATTTAGAGCATTTTTCCATATGATTATAGATAACTTTAATTTCTTCCTCTGAAAATAGCCAATTCATATCCTTTGACCATTTATCAATTGGGGAATGACTTGTATTTTTGTACATTTGACTCAGTTCTCTATATATTCTAGAAATGAGGCCTTTATCCCTGATGTTAGCTGTAAAATTCTTGCCCAATTTTCTACATCCCTCTGAATTTTGGTTGCATTGAGTTTGGTTGTGCAAAAACTTTTCATTTTAATGTAATCAAAATTATCCATCTTGCACTTCATAAGGCTTACTATCTCTTCTTCAGTCATAAATTCTTCCCTTCTCCATAAATCTGATAAATACACTATGCCTTGCTCCACCAATTTGTCCATAGTATCAATCTTTATACCTAGATTATGTACCCATTTGGGTACATTCTTGTGCACAGTGTCAGACATGGGTCTATGCCTAGTTTCCACCACACAGTTATCCAGTTTCCCCAGCAATTTTTGTCAAACAGTGAGTTCTTATCCCAGAAGCTGGGATCCTTGGGTTTATCAAACAGTAGATTGCTATATTCATTGCCTACTGTGTCTTGAGTACCTGGAATATTTCACTTGTCTACCCTTCTGTTTCTTAGCCAGTACCAAGTGGTTTTGATAATTGCTGCTTTATAATACAATTTGAGACCTGGTAGCATTAGGCCATCTTCTCTAGCATTTCTTTTCATTAGTCCCTTTGATATTCTGGACCTTTTGTTCTTCCAGATGAATTTTGATATTATTTTTTTCAGCTCTAGAGAATAATTATCTGATAGTTTAATTGGTATGGCACTAAATAAGTAAATTAATTTAGGTAGAATTGTCATTTTTTATTATATTGACTCAACCTACCCATAAGCAACTGATGTTTTTCTGCTTACATAAATCTGACTTTTTTGTGTATAAAATGTCTTGTAATTGTGTTCATATAATCCCTGGGTTTGTTTTGGCAGATAAACTTCCAAATACTGTATAGTGTCTACCCTAGCTTTAAATGGGATTTCTTTTTCTATCTCTTATTGTTGGACTTTGTTACTAATATATAGGAATGCAGAAGATTTGTGTGGGTTTATTTTGTAACCTGCAACTTTTGCCAAAGCTGTTTGTTATTTCAAGTAGTTTTTTACTTGAATCTCTGGGATTCTCTAAGTATATCATCATATCATCTGCAAAGAGTGATAACTTAGTTTCTACTTTGCCTATTCTAATTCCTTCAATTTTTTTTATCTTGTCTAATTGCTACAGCTAACATTTCTAGTACCATATTGAATAATAGTGGTGATAATGGACATCCTTGTTTCACCTCTGATCTTATTGGAAATGCATCTAACTTATCTCCATTGCATATAATTCTTGCTGAAGGTTTTAGGTAGATACTGCTTATTATA
>CM053769.1:203512236-203533110 GCA_028658325.1 Potorous gilbertii | reverse complement strand
CTGGATGACAGGGAATTGAGGACATTGCTTTCTGCTGGGCTTATAGGGTTAGAAAGGACAATTTAAGGAGCTATCAATCTAGAATGCCATTATCTACTATCTGTGACTTGTGAATCCTCACCTCTAAGTAACCTTCATCTTCCTGATTTCCTCGCCCCAAGCCCAGGGCAGCAAGCACTTCTAGAGAAGGTGGTAGAACAGATTTTGCACATTGATGGTATACAGCTGGGGTCCTCATCCCTGCTTAGTGCTACCTTCTATTTGGTGGTTTCCAACCTCTATCTCATCCCCCCTCATATATGCACACATCTCTCTCTCTCTCTCTCTCTCTCTCTCTCTCTCTCTCTCTCTCTCCATATATATATACACACACACACACACACACACACACACACACACACACACACACATACACACGTATATATATATATATATATATAAATACACACACACACACACACACACACACACACAAAACTTCTGAGCAGCACCACCCGCTCTTTCCTTTCTCATTGCACTGGAGCTAACGTCTCTAGGTCCCTTCTGTTTCTAAATCTATGATCTTGTGATCCTGTCTATGTCCTTGATGCCATACCCTCCTAAGTTCTCATCAATTATCCCCTCTCTCACTCATTTTGAGTCTCTTCTTTATTAGTGTGTATGCAAATAATCTTAGGTGTGCTCAATCTTTAAAGAATACTCCTTTTGCTTACTCTAGCTATTTGAAGAGGAAGAGACTAGGATTCTTACCTCTTAATGTTTAATTGGTTGCTGGGTTCTGGGAATTCCACTTCCACAACAGCTTTGGCGTTCATAGCCTCCTCTCTGCATTGCTATCATCTTTATACAAGCCCTTATTGTTGCCCACCTGTTCTATTGTAATAGCTTCCTGACTTGTCTTCTGACATTCACTTTCTCCTCTTCAATTCATACTTCAAACCCACATCATGCTAATTCTCCCCTCTCTCTCTCTTTCTCTCTCTCATTCTCTCTCTCTCTCTCTCTCTCTCTCTCTCTCTCTCTCTCTCTCTCTCCCTCTCCCTGTCTTTGTCTCTCTCTGTGTCTCTCTCTATCTCTCTTTGTCTCTCTCTCTCTTTGAGGCATATGCAGAGTTAGTAAGAGTGATGTGGAGGAAGGTGTGACAAAGGAGATTGAGGAATGGTCAGACAAGTTGGAGAGAGTCAAGAGAGCAAGACTAAAGAAAAGAACAAGCTTTTATATAGCACCTACTATGGGCTAGGTACTATGCTTTTACAAATATTATCTCTTTGGATCCTCACAACAACCCTGGAAGGTAGGTACCAGTATTACCCTCATTTTGCAGTTGGGGAAACTGAGTCAAAGAGCAGTTGTTTTTTTTAAGTGACTTGCCCAGGCCCATAGTTAGTATGTGTCTGAGGCTGACCTGACACTAGGCTCAGTCCTCTATCCAGCATGCCACCTAACTGTCTCTACTCTTGTGTGAAAACCTGGAGAGAAGGAAGTTTCTAGTCAAGTAAATGTTTGAGGCAGAATCTGAATTCAGCTCTTCCTAACTCCAAGTCCCACAAGCTATCCAAAGTGCCAGCTAACTGCCTGGGCATATGCGGTACATGAGTATATGTTTGTTGAATTGAGTTGACCTGAACTGGGAATGTTGGGATTTCAACCCTGCTGAGCTGGGCAATAATGGGGGCATAGTAGAAAGTGGACCTCGGGGATGGGGGTAGGGACTGCTCTGTGAGGAGGTACAATTACTTCTCCAGTTGAGCCTGCCAGAGACCATAAAAACCTCCATGTATGAAATTAGCTTGATTCTGTAAAATAGTTACATCAAGGCGGCTGTCAGGAAATCAATAGCACACTGTAATTATGCCCATAAACATGCTGAAGAAGCAAGGAGGGGTCAAAGGGAAATGAGGTGGGTGAGGGAGGGAGGGGGGTATGGCTGCTGGGAGGCCTTTGCAGAGATGACTCACTTAGCTACTGGATGACAGTGCCAGCTCCCAAGGAATCTAGCCCCTTGCTTCTGCCAAGCAGTCAGCAAGAGGAAGGGGAAAGAAAGCCTGATTCCCATCAGAGAACTGAGCTGGATGACTTGGGGAGGGGGTGAAGTGGGGAGGGGATAGCAGGCAGTCAGGGGGATCACTGGAGTGGCTCTTTAATTAAACATGAGGAGGAGGGTGACGTTTGTTGTCAAAGTCGTTAGCATGGTCCTGCCATGCAAAACCTCTAGATATTGGTCAGGAGGACTCCTCAAGGCACAAAGTCTTCAATTTTTGCAACTGCTCATAAATGGACAGTGGTCCCTATTTAGGGTACCAGGGCACAGGCCAATAATTAGGCTTGTCAGGAATTCAGCATTCTCACAGTTTCCTTCTGACTGCCGCCTCGTGGCTGAAGGGCCTCTAGTTTCATGCTATAATTCCAGTGATAAGCAATCTTCACCATGTCACAGCTATAGCCCAACACACAGCTCAACCACTAGCCTAACCCAGAAGCAGCTGACTGGCCATTCTGCAGTCCCATACAGAAAGCATCTTGGGGCTGGTGTTTCTAACTGACCCCCAGATGTACTGGGGACCGTCGGCAGCATGGTACCCCTGTGCACAGATCATGGAGGAGGTTTTGGCAGGATGGAGCAGATGAGAAGTATCACCTTTTCCATTTCTGATATCAATCCTCACCTTGTGAATGAGGGTGTTTGTTTTCCTCTAGTAGCAAAACTTCAGGCTTTCATTGGGAGAGCTGTATCATTTTCTACGACCTTAGGAAAGGAGGGATCGTTGGAAGGATCTTGTTGGTCTTTGAATGCATCCATTTGGTCTAAGGGGGTTAAGTAGCTGAGGGTGGTGGTTTCCACCGAAGATAATGACTATTAATAATAATACTAATAAAATACTTTAATATTTTCAAAGAACTTTACCTATGTTGCCTTGTTTGAGCCTTACAACAATCCTGTGAAGTAGGTATTGTTACCGCATTTTACAAATGAAAAGACTGAGGCTGAAAGGGGTTAAGGGAGTTGTCCAGCATCACCCACCTAAAAAGTACTTGCAGGAAGATTTGATCCTGTAGGTCGTGCTGGTTTCAAATCCAGTAGTCTAGTCACTCTGCCATGTAGTACTGGCTCCCAAATAGTCTGGAGGGACAGCTATCTCCGAATATGTTTCAAAGACCTACTTGCTTTTGAAAGTAATTGGGGAAAAGATAGTTCCCAAACACTTTCCTCTAGACATGGATTATGGAGAAGAGAAAATAAAATACATGTTGCTACCCCTGAATATATTTTCTCTATAAAATGGGATATTCTTTATTAAAATAACTGTGCATTTGTTAATGTCGGGTCCCAGGTTCTTAAGAGTAGAGTTTTTTGTTGTTGGTGGTGGTGTTGATGGATAATGAGCAGGTCCCAAAGCAGAGAACATCCCAGGGTGGAGGGAGGTAGAAAGAATGTTCTGATCTGAAAAATTAAGAAGAATGCCATGCAGGAATGAAGCTAAAGGGTTCACCTGGATTAAAAAAAGAATAACAAAAGAAGCTCAAAGGATTTGGTAGAAGTCATGAAACAGAGATCAGAACAGAGATCCCAAACTAGGGGGAACTCAACGTGGAAAAGGTCAGATCACCCCATGGGACTGGCAAATTGTCTTTTATCTTACACAAAGGTCTCCTCCTGCCTCAGCTGCATCTGTGGGATGGTGTGCTTGAACAGTGTCTCTAATCTTCCATATGTGCTCTCTCCCCTTATTAGAATATAAGATCCTTGAGATGAGACTGTTTCAGGTTTCTATTTGTATCACTGGAGCTAAACACAAGGTACTATATACTCTCCAGTCCAGTGACACTGGTCTCCTGACTATTCCTCCCACAAGATCTTCCAGCTCTGGGTACTTTCACTGACTATGCCCCTCAACCTCTCCCTCTTCCTGTCTGCCTCTTAGCTTCCTTGACTTCCTTCAAGTTCCAGCTTAAATACTACCATTGACAGGGTGACATTCCTAATCTCTCCTAATTCCAGTGCCTTTCTTGTTGATTATTTCCCATTTAGCCTATATTTAGCTTGTTTTTACACAACTATTTATATTTTGTCTTCCCCGTTAAATTCTGAACTTCAGAAGGGAAGGGATTGTCTTTTCCCTCTCTTTGTACCCCCAGAGCTTAGCATAATGTCTGACTTACAGGTGACTTGTTGTTCAGTTGCTTTTTAGCTTTCTGACTTTTCTTGACCCCATTGGGGTTTTCTTGGCAAAGATGCTGGAGTGGTTTAACATTTCTTTTTTCCAGATAATTTAACAGATGAGGAAACTGAGGCAAACAGTTGCCCAGGGTCATATAGCTAGTGCCTGAGGCTACATTTGAACTCATGAAGATGAGTTTTCGTGACGCCAAGTCTGGCATTCTATACACTACACCACCCAGCTGCCTCATAAGAGCTATCTTCTTTCATTCATTCATTCACTAGTTCACTAACTTTTCATTGATTTATGAATTTACATTCAATGAGCTTGAGCAAAAGTTTATTTCAGCCCCCATAATGATCCGGGGATAAATTGCTTGTTGTGATATTGTTTGTAGAAGACCCCTGCCAATTCCGAGTTGTGCATCCAAGCAGTGTGCTAATCTTTATGTTCTCCCCCATAGCACCACTTGTACAGAAAGCACTAGAAGTGTTCTTATCACCTCCATGAGTTCTTGTTGTATGAAGTTTGTGTTATTGTCAATTTGTCATTAATCAGGTCCACTGCAACGATGACTTGTGAAAGACTGGGCAAATGCAGAGTAAAGAGGCTGGACGCTAATTTGTGG
Organism: Potorous gilbertii; assembly: GCA_028658325.1. Classification (NCBI taxonomy): domain Eukaryota; kingdom Metazoa; phylum Chordata; class Mammalia; order Diprotodontia; family Potoroidae; genus Potorous; species Potorous gilbertii. The sequence continues at coordinate 203,528,322 of CM053769.1, read as the reverse complement.
AGCTTCTTCCCTGTGTGTTGAGAAAGGGCTCGTCTATTATTCCATCTATTGAGTTGTGTGATTTGGAACCAACAGCTAAACTTGACCATCAGCATCTTAGGACTTGGCAGAGTTCTGGTGGCTCTTGTGTTCCCATCTACATCCCATTCTGGTGGTCCACAGGCTAAATAGCAAGGCATTCTGAGTAGCTTTCCCCATACCCCAACAGATACTAGGAAGTCTAGTGAATATAGGGTAGAATGGTGGGGTAGAAGCTGCAGCTTGTATAAAACAACACTTTACAGGTAAGACAATATGCTATTATGGTAACAGATTTCTTTAGAGGGCAGTAAGTTTTTCTTCTCTCAGTGTTCTTGATGACGGGATGTATAATACCTGAAGTACTGTCAAAAGTTCTAGTTCCTGTTGTCCTTCCACCCACTGAACTGGGCAGAACATACAACAGAAGGACAAAATATTTTTTTGGAGATACTCAGATAGCATAATTCATAAATGAGAGAAAAACTGGAGAAGTGTGGAAGGCAACCTGAGAGGAGAGACCATGTAGTGTCAAGTTTTATTTTGGAAATTGTTGCTTCAGTGATGATGGGAGGTCCAGTGCAGGCAAAACAGTGAGCCACCTTGATTAGGATGTCAATCACCTCCTGAATATCATCAAATAACCAGGATGGGATAATGGCAATTGTCTCTATTGCTGCTGTTCAGGAACAGTAGGGAGGTGTCAGGAATTGAGCTAACCTAGGAGACAGTTAAGTGGTATAGTAGATAAGAGTACCAGACTTGGAGTCAAGAGGACCTGAGTTCAAATGCTGCCTCAGTTACTCACTGGCCTGACTCTGGACAAGTCAGCTTAGCTTTTCCTCGGCTATTAAATGGAGATAACAGTAACTCCTATTTCACATGATTGATGAGCTAATATATTCTAATTATTTTGTACAGTTGGCAATTATTATTAGTCCTAATGCTCTTCCATAGGATCTTTTGCTTGGGTCCTTATTTTATTTCACAGGTTGCACATTGGTAGATGTTATGTTGTATATGTGACCACTCAAGTCTCAGACAGTCATCTATAATGTTTTGTCTATAAATGTTGTCACTTGGCTGTCATGGAAGAAGCAGAGACAGAGTCCTCATCCAGCAAATATCACTGGAGGAAATGTCCAGAAATGTGGGAGCTCTTTGGAGATCAAAGCTCCTTTAGGTGTGGGACTTGAGTCAGCTTAGAGGATGAGCAACCTGGCCGAAGTGTAGGTGTCTCATGCCTGCAGTTGACGCACAAGTGATTGCCAAACTTATAGGTTGGAGGGGTGTAGGGTGAGGATTAGCTTGTTGGGGTGACTGATTCCTTGATGGTGAAAATTCTAACACTGCTATCTGCCAAATCCTTATGATAACCTAGGGCATGGATGCTAATGAAATATTTTCCTTTCTCATCCCTGTTGGTCTTATAATTTCATCTACTTAGGGATTCTCTTCTCCCCATTAATTCAAATCAATATTTTGTCTGCAACTCACAGCATTGAAGTTTCCTGAGGAAATTGTAGTTGCCCATGGTCAAACAATTAGTATGTGTCAAAGGCAGCATTTGAACCCAGGTCTTCTTGATTCTAAGGTTAGCCCTCTAGCTACTAGGCAATACTGCTTATGATGATGTGAAACTTTCTAAAGTAATTCTCAGCTTATTATTATATTATTGGCTGAGCCATTGGTCAGTATTAAGACTGTCTAAGATTCACTGGTGGTGAAACTTATTATAGGGTGCTGAACTACCTCGAAGTATCATCCCCTTCCTTATTAATATTTTTTATACTATGAATAGCTCCCCCATTAGAATATAAGTTCCTTGAAGGGAGGAACTTTCTTTTTTTGCTTTTCTTTATATCCTCAACACTTAGTCCAGTGCTTGGAACAGAGTAAGCACTTAATAAATGCTTGTTGACTTGACCTCTCCTTTTCTGGTGTGGTGAGGTACTGGGAGTTGTATGGGCAGGGTCATGGCTTGCGGGAAGACACTTAGACACTTTGGTCTATGAGAGGACAGCTCTGTCTCTCTCTTACTTTCTCTCTCTTCATATATACACACATGCACACATATGTGTATACACACATATATGTACATACCTATGTACACATATAAATACTTATACACTGTGAATAATTTATGAGGATCATGGTAGATCATTGTGAGGGCTGAAATAAACTTTTGCTTGAGCTCATTAAATGTACCTTATGCTCTCAGTGTCCAGCTGAATCCATTGAGATATTTCAGGGAGACTGTGAGAGGCATGTTTGGCAGAAAGCATAGGGGTAATGCAGCAGCAATATCCTGAGGCTGGAGTGAAGGTCTCTCACTGGTGTTTCTCGCTGTAGCACAGCTTCTGCATTATGGGATCCATATGGACTCCCCATCAGCTTATTATATGCTCTAGAAATTTCACCTCCTCCTTCTCCAATTGGCACTTTTCCAATTTGGCAGATAGCCAGTGTTGGCATGGGTGCTTGAGAACAGCGCGGATCTATTTGACATGTGCTAGATGGGGTCCTAGGAATAGATGAGCATACCACCAAGATAACTGAGTTACCCATCCCAGTCTAGCAAGTGCTGAAATATAGAGCTCACAAACCTCTGAAAAACCACAGAGGAATAACACACACTGAATGCCATAATCCAGTGTTTGTACAGGCCATTTGAAGTCTGTAAGGCCTTCTTTCATTCATCATCATCCTATGTTATGGTTGCCCTCTTTCCCCACTCTCTTCCCATCCTGGTCCCTGTTAGCTGATTCAGCAGGTGGTGTATCAAGGGTCAATCCTAGCTGGTAAAGGCATTCAGAACTCTATGCTTGTGGCAGAGTGTAACTCCCCAACATTTCTGCTGCATAGATAGTACCAGGGCTCCTGTGGAAGAGGTAGAGGGCTGGATGAACCCTTCCTACCTTTTGTCTTCAGTTATGATCAAGAGATCATGCCACTTTGCATTGGTGAGATCTCTGGCTTTCCCAGAAATCTCTTCTCAGCTGGGCTGCAGGCCCAGGTCTTCCATATTCTTCCTCCCATTCTTCCATCCTGTGAATGACAACTAGGAAGTAACACTAGACCATAAGGGTAAGTGCTACAGCTGGGTCATGTGGGGGTCAAGTTCTCATCTTATCCCCTCTTCCCTGAACCCAGATTGAGGGCTCTCAGGTGGTCTAAAAATAATGTCCCTATGGATGACCCAAGAAGAGATTTCAAGTTGAGTAGCCCAGATTTTGCTAGGCAGACAGGAAATATACATCATTTTATAGGGACAGTGTGACGTTGCTACCAAGACTCTGTTGCAGTCTCAATCTAGAGCGTCCCCCACTACTTGCAGCTTCTTTACCCTGGAACATCCATCTACTGCATAAGCCCCCTTTTGTACTACGTGCAAATTCTTTGGGAGGCCAACATTTTGAAAAAAAGGCCCTGACTGGCCAACCTCCTCCCTCTTGACTATGCTTTGACTTTTGAAACATCGTCATGACCCTTCATGTACCTTCATCCTTCTTCTCTATTACCTTCCTTCTGTGTGGTCGTCCTTCCAGTAGAATGTAATAAAGTTTCTTAAAGGCAGGGCCTGTCTTTCTTTTTTTGCTTTGTAACCTTGGCTATTTCCAGGGTGCTTGCTTGGCTCATCGTAAGTGCTTAGTGACTGTTGCTTTGCCTTGCAAATGTGGTCCAGTGTTCATCCTTGACTTTTGCTCCACTTCTGACACTTACAAACTGTGTGGGACCACAGAAACATCACTTCAATTTTTTGAGTTCTAGTTTTCTCATCTATAAGACTGAAATAATATTTGTAATCCCCATCTCACAGTATTGTTGTGAGGAATATGATTGTGAAACTAAAGGGCCAATTCCTCAACAGATAAAGTGATCAAAGTGCATGAATAGGCAGTTCTTAAAAGAAGAGTAGGCAGCTATTAACAACCATATGAAAGAAGACAAATTAAAACGACTTCAAGAGTCCACTTCATAACAAGCAAATTGGTAAAGATGACCAAAGATGGAGATAATCAATGTTGAAGGAGTTGCAGGAAGATAAACATGTCACTGTTAAAGCTGCAAATTGGCTCAACCACTCTGAAAGTCAATTTGGAATTATGGGAAAAAAGTAAATAAAATGTCAATATCCACTGACCCTGAGATCACACGGCTGTGTGATCACCAAAGGGATAATAGATACAAAGAATGGCAGCCAAGAATTAGAAGCACAGTAGATGTCCATCCACTGGGGACTGGTTAAACAAGTTGTGATCCATGAACCTAACAGAACATTATTATTCTCTAAGAAGCAACAAATGTGAGGAATTTGAAGAAACATGGAAAGACCTGTTAACTAATGCATAGTAAAATACTCAGGGAAACAATATACACAATGATTACAACAATGGAAATGAAAAAAAAACCCACCACAAACATAAAAACTGAACCTTGTATAATGTAATGACCAAGAAAACCAGTCCCCAGAATAAAATCACATACATTTTCTTTGGAGGGGTAAGGAATGTGACATATACTACAGGGCAGATATGTTGATTTTGCTGAGTTATTTAGGAAAATAATCTTTTTAAAAATAAGGATTGACTCTTGAGTGGTGGGAGGAAAAATACAGTTGTTTTTTTAATACTGAATTTTTCTTTTTAGATCTACATTCTTTCTCTCCCACTTCTTCCTCCTCATTGAAAAAGCAACTTCCCTCCCACTCCAAAACTATTAAAAATAAAAAGAATAAAGCAAAACAAATTCCCAAACTGACTGTGTCCAACCCCCCTGCAAAAAATCCAGATGCCAAAAAATCAGTCTCAATCCACACTGAACTCATCATCTCTTCATTAGAAAATGAGTAGCATGTCTTATTGTGAGTCCTTTGAAAATTGTGGTTGTTCATTGTGTTGATCAGAGTGAGGGAGGGTACATTTAGAAAATAATGTAAAACTTTAAGATGAGATAAATAAGCACAACTTAAAGGGCTTTATAAATGTGACATTTCTAGCAAGTCAGATGCAGGTGAAGCACCTTTTAACAGCTGCATGACAAGATGCCCCTGTTATATCTCATATACTCATTTAGAGATGAAAATCTCTAGCAGACACTGAAGCAATTAGAAGATTCCTTTAAAGGAGTTATTTAGTTTTTCTTATTTAAGAATTCTCTACAACCGCAGGTTCAAGCTCATTCTCATTCTCACCTGAGTGCGAATTCTTTATCAGGTCTAATACCCAGAACACTTCTGGAAAAAAATAATGTTTTTTTATTTGGGAGGGAGTTGGGAGGAGTTTGGGGGAAGAATGGGTTTCTTGATTTGGAGTCCAGGATTCTTAGAGGAAGGGCAGGTCTGGGGCTGTGGTCCAGCAGAGGATCAGGAGAAAGGGAGGCCAGGAAATGCCAGAAAGGGTCTACTTCCTTTGTCGGCGTGACAGTGCTCTTCTGGCAGGTTGGACAGTGCTGAAAATATCTCACCTCTTCTCAGGTATTTCTGTATTTCTTTAAGTGCTTGACCTGGATCCACAAAATATGCATATCTCCAGCTTTTGTAAAGTCATAATATGGAAAGAAGTTGGAGGCACAGCAGAAGGAGACCTGAAGGTTAACATTTAGTAAGTTCCTACTGTATTTTAAATTGAGGAAAATAGATTCAAAACTAAGTAACTGAGATCTTTACCTTTTTAGGCCTTATAATTTGACAGGGGGATAGGACACATGGAGAACCATAATATGCAATGCGTTAGTTTTATAGGGAAATGGGTTTTTGCTCAATGTGGGCACCCCCTCCACCTGTTGTAGTGGAGCTAACCCTAAAATGTTGTGGTTTACAACCTTATTGTAATTTTATAAAGTATATATTCTTAATCTTTTTTCTGTCCTGGACACTTTTGGCAGTTAGTCTGTTGAAACCTATGGCCCTCATCGCAGAATAATGTTTTTAAACATATAAAATACATAGAATTATAAAGAAAACCAATTATATTGAAATAAAGATATCCAATATCACAGAGCCCTTTAAATCTGAGTCTGAGACTCCGAGTTAAGAACCACTATTTTAGATGATCTTGAGAGTTACTTGGCCAACAAAACTGCCATCATATGGTCAATCTAGTGAGGACCTTTTGTAACTCAGCTGTAGTTCTTCAATTTTTCTGGGACATGGACTCCTTGGGCAGTTTGGTGAAGCCCATGGACCCCTTCTCAGAGTGACATTTGTTGCCTACATTCATAATTGACAGAAACAATAGATTTTGGTTAGAGACTAGGGTAATTAAAGAGGATTTTTTCCCTCATTCCCATCAAAGATGGGGGATCCATGAGCTGCATGTTAAGAATCCCTGTTCCAGCTTATTAGTTTCCTTCTCAAAATATGACGCCTGATCTGAACACAGTGTTGTACATAGAATTTAACAAGGGTAGAGAACAGTAGGAATATTACTATCTTGGTCCTGGATACCACAGCTCTTCATATAGCCTCTTTGAATTAGAGTTTTTTAGCTGTCCTATCATACTGTTGACACAGTCCCTAAGTGTCTGAGGTCAGATTTGAACTCAGGAAGACTCACCTTACTGACTCTAGTACTGGCACTCTGTCCACTAGGCCACCTAGCTGTCAGAATACTACGTAAATGCTTGCTTTATTGTCACTATTGTTGTTAACATTAATTGGACACAAATGAAGCTGCTCTGACTTGGAAATTCAGGCTGCACCATCATGCTGGGGCTGGGTTGCTCATCATTGGGTTACTGGCTTTGCTAAAGCTTCATTCCTAGTGACAAGGAACAGCGGCAAGGTGTTCCTCCAGTCACACCTTGTGAGTTCTAGGACCACATTGATTGAAGGTGCTGCTAAGCTAACTTTATTCTGCTTATCTTCTCAAGGGGAAATCTCCTTGGAGATTTGGATGAAAGGGGATAGGAGAGATGTGGGAAAAGGAGGACCATATAGTAGGTTGGGAAATGGGTTCATTCCCAATGGTTGGGAAATTCAAGTCTTCTAACTTCACTGTAAATAGAACCCAGAGCACTGTTGAATACTGCCTTTTAAAGCAAGAAATGTGAGCCTCCCTGGAGACATCCTCTAGCTACCTCCTTTCTGAACTTTACTCTCACACATCTACATGAATTTCTCTTCAACTGGATTTTTCTTAAAACTGAAATCCATTCCCTGTGGATACAAGAGAACTCAATCCTTCTTTTGCTGGCTGTTTTCAGCTGACCCACATCCATACTCGGATACAGGGATTCTCCAGTGCACAGACACACCTCATTCCCTTCAAGCAGGCAACTGAAACATTCTTGGAAACCACATCGTATTTGACTGCTTATTTGGGCCAAGACCTTCAATTTCATTGGTGTGGAAGTTCCATCCACCAGTGTAAGATTATGGTGTTAGAGATTTGCCTGAGGCACTACAAGGTTAAATAGAATGGAAAAAGCATTTATAGCATCTATTATGTGCCAAGCACTATGCTAAGCACTTTTTACAAATATTGCTTCACTGGATCTCCACAACAACCCTACAAGGTAAGTACTCTGATTATCACCATTTTACAGTTGAGGAAACTGAGGTAATCAGAAGTTGAGAGACTTGCTCAGGAACACACAGCTAGGAGGTATCTGAGGCTGGATTTGAGGTGGTGCAATGGATAAGGTGACAGGTCTGGAGACAGGAAGATTCACTTTCCTGAATTGAAATCCGGCCTCAGACACTTACTAGCTGTGTGACCCTGGACAAGTTACTTAACCCTGTTTGCTTCAGTCTCCTCATCTATAAAATAAGCTGGAGTACGGCTCCAGTACAATTGTCAAGAAAACCCCAAATTGGGACACAGAGAATTGGGCATGCGTGAAATGATCAAAATGTAACCACTTCCTGACTTTGGACTTAGCACTCTATCCACCGCATCATCTCTTACCACGGTTAGAAGATTATCACACAGCCAGTATGTTTCAGAGGCAAGACTTCAACCCAAGTCTTCTTGGATCAGCCTTCTCTGCTCTGTGTCATGCTAATGCTTTCAAAAGCATATAGGCAAAGGTATAGGCATAGATAGAACCATAGCTAGATATATAGATCCATCTTGGGGGTAAATTGAGTCAGAGTAAGTCATCACCCAAAGGAATCTCATGGGCAATTGCATGCCGCTGCCAAGGGGTTTGTAAAGAAAATTGTTATCTCTGAACTGGTCCCTTTTAATAATCTGGATTTGAATTTATTGGTTTTGCATAACACTCGGCATACCTATGTTCATTACATGAAAAGATTCTTTGCCTTGCAAAAGGAATCATGTCAGGTTTTATTTTTTAATAGCACGTTCCCCTAATGTATTTAAAATAGGAAAACACTTGTGCAAAATGAGGTGTAGCCTCACTTGTATCCACAACATTAAATCAGCTGAACATCTGCCACCTTGTTTGTACAGTACCCGGGAATGGTCTTAATGTCCCAAACTAAACTTATTATCTCTCCACTCACACAGACTCATTCCCTCTAGCCTGTACTGGAGAAATAGTGTTCTAATTTGTCTCCCTGCTTTCAATCGTTCCCATAGGTATGCGTACTCTATGCACCTCTGTGATCTCTTTGCAATCCAAACTATTTTCCACATAGTTACCAAATTAATATTCCCCAAACACAAATCTGACCATGTCATTCCCCTGCTCAAAAATCAGCAGGGGCTCCCTATTTCCTTTAGGACAAATTGCAAATTGCTTAGTCTGGCATTTAAAACTTTATATGATTTACCTTCCATCTACCTTTTTGACTAATTTCCTCTTAACTTGTCTTCATGTTCTTTCCCTTCTAGTCACACTCGCTTACCAGCTGTTCTGCACACTTGATTGTCTCCCATCTCTGTGCCTGTCCCAATTCCTGGAATTCATTCCCTCTTCCTCTCTGTGGCTCCTTCAAGGTTCAGCTCAGTTGATGTTTCTTATTCAGTCTTTCCTTTTTCCCCTCTCTCTCATTGTTATCTCGTGTTCATATATCAATTTACATGTTTTATCCCCTAATATGAAAGTTTCTTGAGGACAGAACTATTTTTTTATGTGTTTGTATTCCCAGTGCCTAGGATGGTACTTTGCAAAGCATTTTTTGAATTGAATTGTTGAATTTTCCAAAACTGTTCCTGTTAGGACATGAGAGAAAGTCATATAGAGGAACTGCATGGACTTGAAGGGATCATGTGGGGCTATCTGTGCTGGGATCAGTGCATGGGATAATACCCATGCATGTTGTATCAAAAAGAGAGAATACAGTCATTGGTATTGTATTTAAGATTTTCTCATTATAATATTAAAGTTGAAAATGATGTAGAGAAGAGTAAGGTAGGACTCTTATTGCTGAGTGTTAGCACAGCTTCACTGGATTGAAGTTCCTGAGTTTTCCCTCTTATGTAAAACATTGGAGCTCCTGATCCCAGGAGAAATCCACAAGGATTTGTGCTCTGGATCCTTTGGAGTGTCCCAAGGCTGTATTACTACACTTTGATGGAAGATAATGATAGTCCTTCAGGCTCAGTGAAAGCCATAGGGATGATTAGTTCTCTCTGAGATGAAACCTTAACTTTAAGACGCATAAGAGGTATTAGGAATTTAATGATCCCACTTGCTGACATCCTCATTTTCTATCGTAGGCACCACTATTAACCCAAGTTTAAACTGGTGGTGTCATCTTTGATTCTACCCTTTCTCTCACCTTCCACATTCAATCTGTTGCTAAGTTCTGTGATTTTACCTTCACATTTTATCTCTTTCATTCCCTCCTTTCTATTCCCCCTGCTGTCACCTAAATATAAGTCGTTACTACCTTCCACCTGGACTATTAACCAACCTCTTAACCAGCTCCCCAATTTTCATCTCCTCCCTCCAACTTCTCTCATATGACATTGCCAAGTTAATCTTCCTGTGCACCCATCTGAGCATATCGTGCTTCTGCTTAGATTCCTAGAATAGCTCCCCATTGTCTCCTAAATACAGTAGTAGCTGGGCATTCAAGACTTGATATTTCTCTACCTTTCTGGCCTTATCTCCTATTATTTACCTCTGTGGGTGCTATGGTACAATTAGTCTACTTTCTGTCTCCTATACAGACCCAACATTTTCCCATTTCCATACATGTACTGTGTCCTTACTAATGGAATGTCTTCCCTTACTTTTTCCTTTCAGGGCCCAGATAAAACTTCATCTGCTCCATGAAAGGAGTCCACCTTTCATAGGTAATAAGGAGAACAGTATTCCAGGAGTATCCCACAAAGATTCAGGATCCCCAGATCCAAGGAAGGATCTCACCTTAGGATATTGTCAAGCCCAAATCAGGAGCTTTTGATGAACTTCTAGAGAAATCTATAGAGTAAATCATTAAAGTCATCAGAGTCCAGTGGCAAGACAGAGGTCAGGACAACGAGAGTGAGGTGGGTGACTTTGCACATCTCTGCATCGCTTAAATTGAATTTACTTGCAAGTCAGGACATCACCCCTTCTGATGTCATTGGTTCCCTTTAAGAAAACACCAACAAGAGGAAAGCATTGTTTGACCAGTATTACTTGGACCTTCTTTTCTCATGCTATAACTAGGCTGTAGTTGGTGTGATAGTAGTGTATGTATTTAGAGTCCCCTATAAGACTGAGCTCTCTGAGGGCAAAAGGCAAGAAATTGAACTTACCTTTATGTCTCCCAATGGTCTCTGAGCACAGAGATTTGTACTGTCAGTACATAGCAGTTGACTCATACCAAATTTTAAAATAGATGTAGGTTGTTTTTTCTCTTTCTCCCTCTGTCTTTCAAGTCTGAAACAGAATCTATAGGTCTATAACCTTGGTCTTCATACACACACACACACACACACACACACACACACACACACACACACACACACACACATATATATATATATATACATACATGCGTACATACAGTACCCGTCTAGAAGATCTAAAGAAAAGGTGGTATTTGCTTGAAGGGTGAGAAGAATGGGGAATGAATACTTGTTAAAAATCCTACTATGTGCCAGGTACCGAACTAACCACTTTACAAATACTTTCATTTGATCCTCACAACAACTCTGTGAGGTAGGTACTATTATGAACATTTTACAGTTGAGGAAACTGAGGCAGTCAGAGGCACCAAGAGCTTAAATGCAATGGAATAAGGATTTTTATATAGCACCTATTATGTGCTAGGCACTATACTAAGTACATTTTACAAATATTATCTCATTTCATCCTCATAATAATACTACAAGGTAAGTGCCATTATTATTCTGTTTGGAACTGAGGAAACTGAAGCAATCATAAGTTAAGAAACTTGCCTAGGATCACACAGCTTGAACTCAAGTTTTCCTGATGTGAAGTTTGGTGCTCTACCTACTGTACCATCTAGCTGTCTCTAGATTAACAGAGAATTCAGGATGGAGGGGAGGACCAGGTGTAGGGATGCATTCCAGAAACTGACAACATTGGAAAGAGAAGAATGCTGCTTGAGTGATTTCTCATATCACAGAATGACCATCAGGAAACTCCTGATGGTTATCTCCCACTAGAAGCATTTGGAAGATGTTGCAGAGTGTGATGTCTCTTGTTTACTGGCAAGAATACCACCATTAAAATTAATAAACTCTCTAATGCCAGAATCACATTTGTAGTGTTTCCTCCAGGCTCTGCAGTATTTTTATCTCTTCCAATCCCATGATTTTCAATCTTCCTCCCTGAACTTGTTTTTAAAGATTTTAAGAGTTTATCGAACACACCATAAAAGAGAGTGGCAAACTCCAGCTGCCTCTACTCAGCCAGGACCAAGATTTTCTCAAGACCTCAGTGCGCTGCTCTCTGTTTTGTCAATGGAAGAAATAGTATGACAAATAGATCACTGTATATTATCAATTCCTTGAGTTGCAATAGCCATGTAAGTAGTTCCCTCCTCCTCCTCTTTTTCTTCCTCCTTGTCTTCTTCCTCTTCCTCTTCTCCCTCTGTCCACATAGAGAGTCATACCCTTATGTGTGGGTGCTCTGCCTAAAAGAATATAAATTTCAATCCCTTATACTTTACAAGATATTTTGGGGAAAAAAAGATGTTTTGGGGTTTGGGGGCAAGATTTTTTCTTCTGTATTTATTCTATCACTGTTTTTTGTTGCCCCAAAACTGGGACAATTAACTCATTTGGCTCTACTAGTTTTCATTTATGATTTCTTGAAATACAGCTCTGGCAAACCAGGTTTGATAAAGCCTATTGGGACTCAAATGGAACAATTTGACTATGCTTTTAAACCCAAATCACTCTAGCTCTTGCTGATTGGCTTGTAATAGGTCTCAGCTCAAGCCTTACTTGCTCATTGTTTGGTTTTGATGGTTCAGAGTGTATGTGTAAATAGCAATTGTTTCTTTTTGGGCCGGAAATCCTGAGGGTCTTCCCCTCCCAGATTTATGTTTTTCTAAAGTCAAACTAGGCCATCTTTTGCTGCCTGGCCTCATACAAACTGAGACCTGGGAAAGACATTGGCTTAAAAAGGCCAAGGTCTCCCACGGCATCTGGTTCCATCACCTATATCTTGCCACTGAACTCTGAAAGATTCTGGAGGAGAGAGTGAGACTGATGACTTCACACAGCTCTGCTTCACTTAAATCCAATTCACTTGTATCAACCTGAAAGTTTGGTCAAAGAGGCAAATGGGCTAGGTGATGATATAAATTCATATTGTTTATTCCCTTAAAGATAGCAGATACATGATCATGGAGCCAGAAGGAAACTTCTGACTCTCTGATACAAGAATGACCAGGCTTAAATCTGTTTTAGGACAATTCCCAACTGAAATTTATAATTCCAATATATGATTAACCATTTTATTTATTTTCTTAATTGAAAAGGTGGTAAATACAATAAAATAAGAGACTTGACAAATTGAAATTATGACCCAAGATATCTGTGTTTTCTTTACCATTAACATGACATAATATAGTATATTCTACAAAACATTAAGATACAGAAAAAGTTCCATTATTCAAGATAGTGTGTTGGGTTAAGAGTCTCATAAAGAATGCTAACTGAGCCCCATCTGACTTCGTTGACATAGGAAGAGGTATTCTCTAAATTTACTCAGAGAACAAAGAAGCTATTAGGTCCAGGCTCTTCTAGTTGATAAATTAAGGTTCTGGCCCTTATTAAGATTATGAAATTGATATTAAATGATTATCACTTGCAAGTCTAGACATCATCTCCTGATGTCATTGGTCCTCTGATAGCCTGACCTTAAACTATATGCAACAGTGCTTGCAAGGAGCACCTGAGCCTCACCACATCTGTCTGTTTAGGTGAGGCACCTAATGCCTCCTTGCAATATTGGCCAAACTATGATTTCCTCGTCCAGCAGAAGATTCTGACTTGGACTTGGCAATGTCCTGAGGTGAGATTCCTCCGTGGATCTTGGATCCTGACTCTTTGGGGATACTCCTGGAATGTTTTTCTCCTTATCACTCATGAAGGTGAATTCCTTTGCCAGACTGGTGACTTTCTTCCCTTATTTACTTCACTTTAATCCTGTATATGGCTTGTTTGTACATATTTGTTTGCTTGTTATCTCCTTCATCAGAGTATAAACTTCTTGAGGGCAGAGACTGCCTTTTGATTTTTTTTGGTTGTTATTCCCAGCATTTACACAGTATCTGGCTTGTGGTAGGTGCTTAATAAGGGTTTATTGACTGACTCACTGACTGACTTTGCCTTGGATTTAGGATATCCCAACCTCAGTCTGGCCCCTTTTCCAGTTATAATCCTGTTGCCACCAGACTGACCCACCTTGTTTTCCCTTAATGTATCTAAGGCAGAAGTAGATTTTCAGAAGGCTTTTAGGGGCAGGGTTGAGTAGGGGAGTGGGGGGAGGTAAGAAAAGTATTCTTAATAAAGCCAACTCAGAGCATAGAAGCATCAAGTTATTTAGCCTGAGAATCTCATCCTAAGAGACCTCAAGTCTATGAACAAACTTAATGATGAAATGTCTCCTTTGCTCCCACATAGACAGTTTCTTACCTTGACCTGGAAACACGACCAGGTACCATTTTGTCCCTGGTATATGTTTTGCCCTTACCCATGTTTCAATCCCAGTTGATTGGTTGTTTCTATCCTATCTGACTATACTCCTCGTATCCCCCACAAATGAAGAGAATTAGAACTTCCAGAGACCATGACCTAGCTAACCTTGTTCTACTTGTAAGACTCCAACCTGATCCATTCATGTAACCATTGCTTCTAACACTTTTGTAAAGAGATTAAGAGTTTCCTAGTACTTCTTCCTCATGCTAGGAAAATATAATAGATTTTAAAACACAGTGCTCAAGCATAGATTTTTACTTTTCCTCATTTATTCCCTGCTCCCTGATTTTTGATGTCCATAGCTCTGCGTAGCCTGGCCAGTGCCAGCTTCCTTGTCCTAGCCACACACATTTCTCAGCATTTGTTTGAGGCAAATTTGAGCCTCCTTCCCTCCTGAGCCCTGTCAGCTGAATACGCACCACTGCAAGCCACTGCAGCAGAGCTCACAAGTAGCTTGGGGGGGGGCGAGGTGTGGATCAGAAGGGGGTGGGTTGTGAGCCAGATGACAGTTGGTTTCTTCCACATCTCCTCTCCCACCTCATTTTGAGCTACATGAGTTGGCAAATTCTTTTCTAGCCCCATCAAGCACCAAGCATTGGACTGGCCTGAGGGCCATACACAGCCCCAGCCATGTTCCTGAGGCATAATCAGTCAGAGCTGCTGAGCAGTGAATTGTGAGTTTGATTTGGAGTACTATGATGGAAAAGGTCCCTTCCCCCCTTCCCTTCTCCTGTGAGGGCTTCAGCTCTTCGTGTTGCTATGTCTCCTGGCCTGTATGTGGAGCTTTGATCCCACATCAGTCCCTGGCTTTATTATTTTTCCCAAGTACAGTGATTATCCTCCTAATCATGCTAGGAAATGAAAAGCTACAAACGCTTTTCGGCTAAGCGGCCAGTATATCTCTGCTGTATTATGAATGTGAAAGTTGATTGAAGGAGGGAAACAATTTGAAAGCAGTTTCCAAAGTGACCTTGATAAGAGGAAGCAAATAGTCCAAAGTCTTGGGGAAAGGGCAAGTGTTCAAGGTCCCCAGCTTCTCTGTGGTTGGAGAGAATTCCTAAAATGTTCCAGCTAGAAGGGGCTTTGGGGATCATCTAGATATCATATTACTTATAGAAAATCTGAGATGCAGACAGGGAAAGCAATTTGCTCCAAGTCCACAACTTTCTAATCTCTTGCTGCCTAGACACATGTTTTTCGTACTAGATGAATTTGTCATTGATTGATTATTTATTAGGCACCTATTATGTGTCAGATACTATAATAGGTACCCGAGATACAAAGGAAAAAGTGTTCCTGCCTTCAAGGAGTTTATAGTTGTATAAGGCAAAAGAAAGTATACTCATAAATAGATACCAAATATATGCTAAGTAAATGCAAACTAATTTGTGGGATGAGGTTGCACCAGCAGCTAGAAAAGGCTTCATCTAGGATGTTGCATTTGAACAGAGCTATGAAGAAAGCTGGGTAGCTAGGTGGCACAATGGATAGAGTACTGAGCTTGGAATCAGAAAGACTCATCTTCCTGAATTCGAATCTGGATTCAGATACTTATTAATTTTATGACCCTGGGTAAGTCATTTAACCCTGTTTCCCTCAGTTTCTTCATCTATAAAATGAGCTGGAGAAGGAAATGGCAAACTGTTCCAATATCTCTGCCAAGAAAACCCCAAATGGAGGAGAGAGGGAGAAATGGAATGGGACAATTATCTATCATAGAAGAGGCAGGCAGGAGACTTTTTAGTGGAGGGAAAAGGAGGGGAGCTGAAAGAAAAAACATGAGGTATACTCTCATCTCATTCGACTAAAGGAAGGAATAAAATGCACACTCATTTTGGTATGAAAACCTATCTTACAATACAGGAAAGTAGGGGAGAAGGGGATAAGCAAGGTGGGGGGGATGATGGAAGGGAGGGCAATGGAAGGAGGGAGCAATTTGAAATCAACATTCTTGGGGAGGGACAGGATCAAAAGAGAGAATAGAAGCAAT
>CM053769.1:203477859-203511736 GCA_028658325.1 Potorous gilbertii | reverse complement strand
ACTCCAGCCTAGGTCAGCCCAGCTAGTGCTTGGGGTCTGAGATTCAAATGCTGCTCCCCAGCCTCAGGGCTTTGGCAGCAGGCCTGGCTGCTATTCAATGGGAGCTTATGTGCTGGTGCTCAGGTGGGGGCAGGGCCGCCTCTCAGGCTCAGTCCCCTCAGGGGGTTTATGCAGAGACCTTTTGTAATGGAACTGCTGTTGAGCTCCTGCCTGCTCTGGGAGCCTCTGGCCACAGCTGCCTCTGCCTCTGCTGCAGTGGCGGCCTCCCGAGGGGGTCTGAGTCCCGGAGATACCCTGCTCCCCTCTCAGCCCGTCTCTCTCACTGACCTGTGAGTGGAAGGGAACTTCATGGCCGCTGGAGATTCTGGTCCCTGAAGCCTGCTGGGCTCTGCTTGCTCCTCTCAGTGTGGTGCGGCCAGGGCAGGGCTGGACAGGGCTCCGCTCCCGTCTGGGGCTTGATGGACCTTTGGGATCGGTTTTTCAGGGCTCTCTGCAATGGAAATCTCCTTCACTGTGTTTCTGCACGGTTTCCACTGTTCCAGAATTTGTCAGGAGTTCTTTTTAGAGGAAATCCATGGGCTGTGGGTTCAGAGCTAGCAAATGTGAGTCTTTCTACTCTGCCATCTTGGCTCTGCCCCCTCCAGCTTCTCATATTTCTATGAGAAGAGGCATTAAGAAAAAAATAAATGTTGAGACAAATTGATACCAGCTGAATATATCTATATCTATGCCTGTCTGCATCTATAGATATCTACAACTATATCCATATAGACATATTTATATCCATATAGATATATTGATTAAGTAATGGGGATTCAGCAGGAGGAGGGAGCATGTCTAGAAGAGAGACAGACTGTCACAAAAAAGAGGTAGACTTAGAAAACTTGGGTGCTTGGGTTATCCTAGAAACCTTCCTGGTAGAGGTGGGATATAAGTTGAGCCTTGACTAATGATTGATATTTGGACTAGCAGAAAGAAGAGAAAAGATGTGGTGGTGGCATAGGGGACTCCTGCACAGGTTCAGAATGAAAGGCTTCCTGGATTGTGGGGGAGGTAGATGACGAATTCCACATATTGTATTCCCTGAGATACAAGAAGCTCATTTGAATTAGTTCAGTGGGGGATGGTGGTTCATGTTACACGGAGTTAGCCCAGCTTTTACTGCTCCAAAGAATTGAGCCCTGCTTGCTTCCTGTCTTCAATTCTATAGCCTGAGTGAAACCATCAAAGTGTTACAGGTGGGTTCTCCTGGGTTTTGTCAGCTGTCATGGTCTTAAGTATATTAAAAAGCAAAACAAAACAAAACATAGTTATTTTATGTTATTTATAAATCATAACATTCAGAGTAAAAACAACTTGAGATTTCTGGGAATATAATAGTGAAATATAATGGCCTATGGTTCTAACATGTTTAATTTCAGAACAAGACACACAGCTGAGCGTTGCTAAACTGGGTCACACAACCAGAAGGCCCTGAGGAGGGTGGGGTGGTCACATTACTTAGAACTAACAGTGAAGCCTTTGGGTGGTTCTGATACCACCCAATTCTGTCAGTCAGTCAGTAAACTTGCATTTATTAATCACCTACTATATGCCAGGTGCTGCCTTAGATTCTGGGAATACAAAGAAAGGCATCCCCTCTTCCCCTCCAAAGCAAAAAAAAAAACCCAAACCTTAACAATCCCTATCCTTGAGGAACTCTCAGTCTAATATGAAAATAACTATGTATAAACAAGTTATCTACAGGATAACTGGAGATAATTAACAGGAGGAAGACACTTGCATTCAGGGGGATTAGGAAAGGCATTCTGTGGAAGGTGATAGTTTAGCAGATGGAAGTCAGAGAAACCAGGAGACAGAGATGAGGAAGTTCCAGGCATGGGGGACAGCCAGTAGAATGCAGTGGCTAGTTGAAAGGTTCAAATCAGGAGAGAAGTTTCCATCTTGTGATGGTGGGAAGAGAGAGGATGCAAGCTGTGTCTTGAAGATTCTTTGAGATTTGGATTGTCTCTATCTGATTAACAGTGATAGGGCAGCTAGGTAGTTCAGTGACTAGAGGCCAGGCCTGGAGTCAAGAAGACTTATCTTCATGAGTTCAGCTCTGGTCTTAGACATTTACTAGTAGTGTGACCCTGAGCAAGTCACTTAGCCCTGTTTGCCTCAGTTTCCCCATCTGTAAAATGAACTGAAGAAGAAAATGGCAAGATACTCTAATATCTTTGCCCCCAAAAATGAAAAAAAAACCAAATGGGGTCACAAAGAGTAGCTCATGAAAGAAAATGAACAACATTGTGGTAACAATGAAAATAACTAACTTTTATACAAGGCATGTTTTGTGACAAATGCTTTAGAATTAGTATCTCATTTGATCCTCACAACAGCCTTAGAAGTTTCTATTATCGCCCCCATTTTACAACTGAGGAAACTGAGGCAAACAAAAGTTTTTTTTTTTTTAAGTGACTTGCTCAGGGTCACACAACTAGTGAGTGTCTGAGTTTGTATTTGGACTCAGGTCTTCCTGACTTCAGGTGTGGCATGCTATCCACTGTGCTAACTAGCTGCCAGAGGCTTGATTGGCCTGACCTGTGTATACCTGTGTCTACATACCACCTAAATAGGGAAATTCAGCAGCTCTTTGGCTGAAGAACCTGAACTCAAGGGGCCTTGGCTTGTAGAACAGTCAATCTACAAAGCATGACAAATTGGGACTAGAATCTAGGTCTTTCCCACACTCCCATCCTAGGATCTTTCAAATATAAAAGGGAAGATTCTCTTCCTTAGACGTGAGAGGTTGTCTTAAAGTAATTTAGGTGAGGTTCAGGATTTGAAAGGCCAGGTCAAGGAGTCTCACTGAAATTACATTAATACTGGGACCTAGACTAGTTTTCTATCGTCTAACCTTTGGGGATAGGTGGGGAAAGGCACATGCCTGACATAACCATTGAAGAATCCAGCCCTGCCCTATGGATGGCCCTGACCCATCTCTCTGGGGCCTTCTGTACTTGGAATGCTGTTCTGATGAGTGCAGGAGACTAAGAAACAGCATGGGGGATTGGGGAGGGAGGGGGCAGGAACAGTGGAGAAAGGGATGGGAAGGAGACAGTGAACCTTGTTGGCAGCGTTTCACCGAGACAACAAACAGAGAACTCAGGGTCTCCCGGGTTCTGTTCATCCGGAGTCTGGTGCCAGCATGGAATTCACTTTAAAAGAACAACATTGGCCAAGTCTATTTTTATCCCATCAAATTAAAGTCTGGTTTCATCTGGAGTCATCCTTTTCTTCCAGCCTCTCGTCCTTCCCCCTTCTTAGCTAGGGACAGAGCCAGGAGCTGAGATTCATTAACTGTAAGGCTTTGCTATCCCTGGGAGAACTCAGAAGTAATGGGCTAGGACTTGGCAGTCAGGTGGGGTCAGAGCTAGGGGCCATCAAAGACTGCTCAGCCTGAGAGGCCCTATATGGCAATGGTGGCTGGTCAGTATGATCAATAATACTCATGTCATTCTTGTGAAATTACCCTCCCAGGGAAGAAAAGTTCCTCCGCTCAAGACTTGTGATAGTTGTCTCCAATGTTCTGAAAGAAATATTAACGATTATGACCACAAAAAACCAAAGGTCAGAGAGTAAACTTGATGTCAAATAAAAATTTACTCCTCTCAGACAGTAGAAAATACTCTGGTTTTGGAGGCAGAGGACTTGAGCTCAAACCTAGCTTTGCAACTTGGGCAAGATCTCAAGGAAGTTGAATACCCCTCCCTGGGCTTCTCTTTCCTTAACTATAAAATGGGGGCATTGGAGCTGATGGGCGCTGAGGCCTCAGCCCTAGCTGTGTGATTCTCTGAACCACCTCTGCCAAACTGGGCATAGCTAAAGACTAGGAACTCCTTGAGGGCAGGGACCATGTTTTTGCCTTTATTTCTATCCCCAGTGCTTGGTATATAGTAAGTCCCTAAGGATGCCTGACTGACTAACAAAAGAAAATTGATGGAAAAATTGAAGAAGACAAAGGAATAGGCCATAAAGTGAGGAAACTGTTTAAAGCTTAGCCTGATAGATTACTTTCTGCCCTGGGCTAGGGAAAGGGAACCTGTGAGGTTTTCCTGTGACCTGACTGACTCTCTTGGGCCTTCTGTCTCTGGCTCCAGTTCTTAGGGGGAGGGAGAGGGAGGAAGATGGGCACACTTTCCAAAACAGCAGATCTGAGGTCTAGTGTGAGACTAGTCTTCCCCCAGTCCCACTGGATTTCCCACAATTGGCCTAAGGAAATTGAATTCCCTCTCTCTTGTGCATGTGAGCGTGTGTGTGTGTGTGTGTGTGTGTGTGTGAGTGTGTGTAGAGACACTGCAAGGGAAGAGCTGACAGCTGCTGTAGATATACAAGACATGACACAAGTTCACCAAGAGGAACCCTTTTAACCTGAACAGGGAGTAACCTACCCTGCTCAGTGAACCATGGAATAGAGGTGGCATCTCTCATCAGACAGACACATTGTTTCTGACTTATAGGGATAGAGAATGAATTAAAAATAACAGCAGCTTACATTTCTTGAGTGCTTTGTCTCTTACTAATTGATTTCTTCTTAACAGGCCTTTGAAGCAGGTGCCACAAAAAGGAGAGAAAATAGATGCTATGAAAAGTTGAGTGACTTGCCTAAGGTCATAATGCTTGCTCATAAAGTCAGAGTAAGACTGAATCCAAGAAACTTTCCCTTCCTCTGCAGTATCTCTCCCGCTCTCACAGGTTTCATTTAGAGCCATAGTGTCAAAGCCAGTGGAGGAGATGGTCCTACTGTCTTTTACCCCAGGCAGGACACATCTGGAGGGCTGGGGTCAGTTCTGGACATTACATTTTAGGAATGATGTTGTATAACACCCTGACAAGGGTGAGCTGCACAGTAAAGGATCTCAAGATCACATATAAGACTTACTTGAAGGGACTGAGAATGTTTAGCCTGAGGGAGAAAAGAAGAGAGAGGACATGATCACTGTCTTCAAATGAATTTGAAGGGCTGTCGTGTGAAGGAGAGAATAAACTTGTTATGTTTATAGCCAGAGGGAAAAACTAGGAAAAAATGGGTAGGGAAGTTTAAAGAGGAACATTTTTATTGTATTTATTTATTTTATTTTTAATTTATGGAATAAAACAAGTATTTGTATAACATATAATCAAAAAGATTGCACATGAAACTGCAAATTTATAATATATAACTTACTATTCTTTTAATTATATAATAAAATTTACATGTAAATTTCTTTTTTCCCCTTTCCTTCCTCCCCCCCAGAGGTGTAAAATTATGTAAAATTATTCTATCCATAGTTCTATTTATCAGTTCTTTCTCTAGATGCAGATAGTGTCTTCCTTCTTAGACCTTTTGTAATTTGGGTACTTATAATAGTCAAAATGACTTTTTATTTGATATAAGGAAAGATTTCTAACATTTAGAGCAATCCCCAAGTAGAATGGGATGTCCCAGCATTGGGTCTCTGTCCCTGTTTTTCCTTCTCCCATCCCCGCTTCAAGCAAAAGCTATATGACTGCTGTTACAGCTAAGTTTCTTGCTTAGCTGTTGTGGGTTGGACCAGATGGCATGTGAGGTCCTTATAGCTTTGCAGTTCTATAATTCTGATGATTCTGATTGCCTAAGCCCTTTCCCAGTACTTGAGGATATCTAAGCAGCCTTATTTGAGAAAATCTGCAAACACAGCAATTTTTAAAAATTATCATTTTAATTTAATTAATTTAATGTAAAATTGTAAAATTACAATTAAAAAATTGTAAAGCAAAAAACTGACTATGGCAGTGTGCAGAATTTCTATGCAGAAATTCTACTTCAAGGGCCCAAGGATCAGAAATCTATCCTTCAAAAATTTCTTTCAGTCTCTCACTGATACATGAAATTCCAATATTATATATATTAATTCCTTGGACTTATATTGTTCCTTGGTGAAATACAAATGTGAGTTAGTTTATCAGGTCCTTTCTGTCTCAATAGTCATAGGAGATAAATTTTTATTGCATTAGTGGGAAGAGGGCACGGGTATTTATGAGGAGGGAGGCAGCAGCAGGTTACTGGAGGCAGAAGTGGAAAGGTTTTGAAGTCAACCCCAGATTACCTCACAGTTTTCCCCCAAGTTGTAGCAGTATGTGTATTTTGGCATTACAAGGACACAGTGTGCTGCAATATGGACTTAAATCGTGCTTCTGTGTACATGTGTTTAAAGCTACTGAGAGTCTTGTTCTAATTTTCACTGTTTTCTAAAGGGGGAGAGTTCATGAAAGGCAGCCTTTGTGGAGGATATTTGAAATTTTGAAGTAGGAAGCAAGTAAGAGAGACCCTTGAATTTCTTTGTGGAGGATTTAGATGATAAAATAATAGGAGGCTATTGTGAGTGATCTACTGGTCAGGAGACAGACGCCTGGTGGACATAAGCTGCTTATGTTTAAGAAGTGATACGAAAGGCGTCATCCGGGAAATTTATGATTGGAAAAGGAGGTGGTTGCCAGTGAGGGATTGAAGATAGACAGCCTGAGAGATGTACTTGTCCTATGGAATGTTGTGAGACCTAAGGCAAGGCCTTTGGGTGGGCCCATGGGGAAGCACCCCTGCAGAGGGCTTATGTGAAGACATGAGCAGAAGTGTGAAAGATGAGAAAGTATGGATGGCATGAGATCCATGTCATTGGCATGGATGAGCTCTCACAGACAGTGAAGAAGTTAAGAATGTTAGGATACCTTAGATGTTACTAGGAACATCACATCTTCTACTCTTTACCTTTACAAACCTATTCCAGCCTAGGGTAGGATTCTGAAGGTGACTTGAATGCCATGGTAAAGAATCTCAACCTTATGGAAGGCAATATGGAAATATGGAAGGTTTTGGAGTGGGAAAGTGATATGAAGACTATGAATCCTAATAGTTTTCACCCATTACTTCTAGTGGGTCTTCACAGTCTAAATTGATTGTGGATTTCATAGCACAATCCTTCAAGTATTTGAAGAACTCTTATATTCTTCCTCCTTTCCCCTCCAAGAGTCTTTTAATCTCTAGGTTAAACTCCATTTCTTTCAATTATTTACCTTAGGGCACTTTCAGTTCCTCTATAACTTTGGTCATTTTGATTTGGGTTGGAGGTCGAAGATCAAGTCTAATCTTGACTAGAACTAGACTCCCCTTCTCTGGACCTGTCCCACTTGTGCTGTCTCCTACTTCAGAATGGTATCAGCTGTCCTAATGTTCCTTCCCCACTCTCACCCTCTTTTCCCATTCCACTCTACTTCTACCTCCTTGGGACTACTTCTCCATTTCTTTTCTTGTCTTAAGACTTAAATCCAGTTGTTGTATGAGAGGCAATGTGAGCTTGGTTAGAATAAAAAGTAGGATAGGTAAGGGGAATGAGGGTGGGGGTAAAGACTCTACAACCTGAACTGAAGAGGGAAACATGGAAGTCTTCCCTACTTATTCTCCTACTTTCCTTTCTGGAGAAGGGCCTCCTGACAATAAAGCTTCAGCCCCCATAAGTCACTGACTTCCCATACCAACTTTAGTGCAGCTGACCTATTCATTCTACAGACAGGGCATAGGCTTTAAAACCAATCAATCTACAAGTCCTTTATGAGGAGGCAATAGAGCATAATGAAACCGACATGGTTACCAACATATAATTAGGGTTTGAAATTTAGCCTGTTTCCTGCATGACCTTGAGTAACTCACTTAATTTGTCTTTCAAGTCTCCATAGCACTTCTTGGGCTTTTCCAGCCATGTGGTCTCTAAAGGGCTGTATATCATCCCCATTCTTTTCCCACAAAAAACTCCATCACTGAGGTACTGTAGACTTTGAAAGACCTATTTTGGATTTATCTTATGCTGGGTTCCAGGACCAAACAACATTTCTAGCAGTTTTTCAGCTATACTACTATAGGTGTAATCCTTCCTCATCCACTTTTAAAATATAAGCTCTTACAGGGCAGGGACTATTCGGTTTGTTTTTATTTGTATCCCTATCATTTAGCACACTGTCTGACACATAGTAAGCATGAACATGCTTGTTTGTTCTATCTATCTATCTATCTATCATCATCATCATCTATTCATCTGTGAAATAGGAAGGGGTTAAAGTACATAATCCCTAAGGTCTCCTCCATTTCCAAATTCCATGAATGCCAACCCTGTATAGAATACTAAGTTAGCTCCCTCAAGGAGCTAACCCTCTTACTAGGGAGAAGATAATGCATACTTGAAGCATTTAGAGAACTTTATGACAGAATTTAAATTGTATGTTCATAAAGTCTAAGGAGATCAGTTAAAGCAGAAATCAGTAAAGACTGGAATATTCAGAGATGGCTTCAGGGAGTAAATGGGAACTGAATTGAACCTTTAAGGGAAGGGAAGAGGGGTAGAGAATGTGATAGACCTAAGATCCTGTAAGTCCCAGTGCTTCAATATGACAATAGATTCATGATCTCATCAATATGGATGCTCTCTCCAATGTTGCAGATCTATCCACAGAAGTCCCTCTACAATGCAGATTACAGTTCATCCTGTGCAGTATTATATCTGTCCTTTAAATCCTATGTGGAGGAATCCATCTGACACATTGGGAGCTTGAATATCAGCATAATAGGAATGTGGTCTGTTAGGGATTCTTCCTATCTTATCCCTCCTTGCTTTTTTACCACATCACATTTTGTTTTTTTCCTGGAAGAAAGAGAATTCTAAGATCATAGAGCTGGAAGGGACCTCAGAAATCATTTAGTTAAACTCCATCATTTTACAAATAAGGAAGCTGAGGCCCAGAGAGATGAAGTGACCGACATAGACAAAATGACTTGGCCAAGGTCTCACAAGTTTGATTTGTTAGAGGTGATATTTAAATCCAAATCTTCTGACTCCAAAGTCCAGTGATCAGCCCTGTGCACCACAAAGGACCAGTGTTCAAATATTGGTTTTGTCATTTATGTCCTTAGGCGAATAACCTAATCTCTGTGGGCTTTGGTTTTCTCTTAAGTGAAATAATAGGATTGAACCAAATGACTTCTAATATCCCTTCTAAATCTATGATCCTATGATTGTCTGATGGTTTAGAAGGGATATCAGAGGCCATTTGGTTCAATGAAGTTCTGGGTCACAGCAGATAACTTGTATGGCAGCTCTTGGTTTCCAAACTTCCTTCTTCTTCAACAACAACCTGCACACATTTTTTTCCCCTTCTCTTCCCCCCCCCCCACCCCATTCCCACCTCCAAAAGTTATTCCACAGCTTTCAGAAGTGTAGGCTGTGCCAGTGATAAATTGCTGACTCCTTCGACATGCATATTGTTCAATTATTCACAGATGTGTTTGGCCTGACAAAAGCCATTGCTTCAGCATTTTGTCTGCTAACCGAAGGCACTCATGTTACTGTAGACTCAGCTATCATTAGCACAGACTTTTAGCAGCTTTCATCCACCCTACCCTTCTTCTTTCTTCACTTTATCATTTGCTCTTATGATTTAATTAGCACCAGGCTGGAGTTGGCTACTCTTCTTTTGTCCAGGAAGTCCAATAAACTCAGCTTTGACACCTTCTGAATTCCCCAAGCTGGATGGCTCTTCCCATTATTCATCTGTTCTGGCCCCACCAGGAATGTTGATTCTTTGCAGATTTCCTCCACCTTGATCTCAAGGGAGATTCCTGATTCCTTCGCTGGCTGAAGATCACCAAAACTGATGTCTGTTTTCTTGGCATATGATATCACCCCAATGACTTGTAGATAACCTTTTTGTGAAGGGATCTTTCAGCTACAGTGATTTCCCTTCCACCATGGAGTTCACCTCTAGTCAAGGTTGGGCTTTAGGAAATAGCGAAGGCTATCTACACAAGTAATATTTGTGTTCCCTCTCCTCTTCTTTATTTCTGCAAAACCCAATGCTTTCACCCTGACTCTGAAGCAAGCTATAAACAGACCTTATCCTCACAAAACCCTGAAATTCTCTGTTCCTTCCTTCTATTTATTCTGGTAACTTTTTCTGGTTTTGTACACAGAAGAATCTGAAGAGGAGGAGGAAGGGGCTCACTATCTATAAATTTATCAGTGCGTAAAATGCCTGGTGTGGAAACCCTCTTTACCAAAACAGATCAGCTTACCTTTAAGCCCACTATACCCAGAGGCATGGAAATTCCTTAAAATCATGGACTAGATAACTTTCATTTTTGTCTCTCCAGAAGATAGCACAGTTCCTGGGATGCAGTAGGTACTTAATAAATGTCTGTTGATTGAACACAGAGCAAGTCTGTTGCTCCTTTCACACAGCTCTTCAGACACTGGAAGACAGGTGTGTTCCCATTACATTTTTTCCTCTTTGGTTTTTATTCCCAGTGTCTTCCATTATTATTCAATCCCTTCTCTATTCTTACTACACTCCAGTTGGTCAATGTTCCTCTTAAAAGCTGAGACCCCATAATGGTTCCAATACTTCAGGGATTGTCAGATAAGGATAGAGTACTGAAGGATTATCATTTCCTTCTTTGTAGGTTGCTGCAGCTCTAATAAACAGCCCAGGATTATAGGATGAGAAGCAGTACCGTATAGTGGATAGTGAAGAAGACTCAGAGTCAGAAAGATTTAAATTCAAATACAGCCTCTCTGGTAGGAGCAGCTAGGTGATGCAGTGGGTCATCTTCCCAGGTTCAAATCTGGCCTCAGACATTTAGTAGCTGTGTGACCCTGGGCAAGTCATTTAATAACTCTGCTTGCCTCAGTTTTCTCATCTATAAAAGGAGCTGGAGAAGGAAATGGCAAAGCACTCCAGTGTCTTTGTCAAGAAATAAAGTTCCAAAAAGTTGGACTCAATTGAAAATGACTGAACAACAACAAAACAGCCTCTGATACAACCTGGCTGTGGGGACAAGTCACTTAAACTCTCTAAAGCAACAAGATGCAGACAAAATGCCAATCTGCACGGATAGAGAAAATTCCACACTGGGAGCTTCTTACGTGGGTGAAATCATAGGTCTCTCTGGTTAAAAAAAAAAAGATTATAGACATTTTCTCAGTAGCCAAAATGTTCTGTTGGCTTATATTGAATGTGGAAATCAGCTGGAGGCCTCAGATCCCTTACAGAGATTGCTGCAACACCAACTGCCCCCCAACCTCAATCTGTACTTGTACAGTTGATTATTTTGACCTTAAAAAAGAGTTTTACATTTATCTCCATTAAATTTCATCTTGTTAGTCTTGACTTATTTTTCTAACCTGTCAAAATTCTTTGGAACCTTTATTCTTTCATCTAATAGATGGACTGACTCTCCGGCCTTTGTGTCCTCTGCAAATATGATAAATAGGGGGTCGGGGAAGGGTATATTCAAAATTGGCAGAGATACAAAAGCAAAAGGCATCAATAAACCTAACAAAAAAGAAAGAAGGGAAAATAGGTTATACATGCCTTTTCTGTCTTCATCTAACTTATTAACAAAACTGATGGGCAGAACAAGGTCAAGGAGAAAGCCTTGGGGTACTCCCAAAGAACCCTCCCTTCCAACTTGGCATGGATTCACTAATTATCACTTTTTATTTAATCAGATTTGAATCTACCATCATGGAGCATGGTCAAGAGCACTGGAACAGAAAATCATGGGATTTAGGTGCAAATCTTAACTCTATTGTGTGACTTTGGAAAATTCTTTTAACCTCTCTGGACTTCAGTTTCCAGTTTTATGAACTGAAGAGACTGGCCTAGGCTATAAGTCTAATGTCTTCTTGAGTTCTGAGTCTATTGGTTTAATTGTGCATACTGGTTTCCAGTCTGTTTCACTGATGTATATACTTCAAAAATATGTTGCACAAGTATGTGTTTCCCATCTGGATATTCAGTAGGCATCTCTAACTCAATATGGCTAAAACAGACTTGATTGTTTCCCTCCCCCAAACATATGCATCCTGCAACTTCCCAATTACTACTGAGGAAACCACTATCCTTCTAGTCACTCAGGTTCAAAATCCTAGCCTGGCATTTAAAGCCCTCCAGAACTGGGCTCCCATCTTCCTTTGCAGATAGTAACTCTGTAACGATCAGTACTGAAGATGAAATATTACTCATCTTTTCACATTCTAGACAAACTGGCTTATTACCAGAGCTGAGTATATTCCATTTCCCACCTTCATGTCTCTACAGAGGTGGTTTCTTGAGTCTGGAGCACACTTTCCTTCTGTCCAATGGACTCCCTAGCTTCCTTTTAAGATCTGCTCAGGTACCAGCCAACCTTTTTCTAATCCTCCTATTTTTCACTCTTTCAGTCATCTTTCAATTATTTTGCTTTACTTTTCTGGATCTGTGTTGTCTTTCCTATTCAGTTAATGGAATGGAAGATCCTTGAAAGTAGGTATAATTTCCTTGTTGTCTTGCTATTCTCAGTGTCTAGTGTAGTCTATAATATGTAGGAAGCCCTTGATGAATATTTCTCTACTTGGGTGGAATTCTCCAACACGTTTGTGCCTGGTGGCACATTGTAGAGCCTTGCTACGTGGCACCAGTCAGCATGGATGGGAGCAGAATCAGAAATGGGATGGGCAAGAGAGGCCTTGTTTAGAAGGCAACATGCAGAGGATATAAACCAAGGAGAGAAGTATTATAAATAATAGCTGTAATAGCTGCCTGGCAAGGTTTTCATGAGACTCAAGTACAATCTTGTAGGTAAAGTGTTTCGCAAACCTTATAGTGCCATATAAATGCCAGCCATTGTTATTATTAAGCACTTTTTAACAAGACTTTCATAAATGTGCATATTTTAATGCTGTAAAATCCTGTTCTTTATAGCATGTAGGTATTTATTTTGTGATAAATGTGTGAATGCTCAAAGCCCCCAGGAGACAGTATACCTACAGGGGCACATAATTTTCAAAGGAAGGGGGATCCATTTTGAAACCTAGACTTGGATCCACAGATATTTGGTAATGGGCAGTGCTAGGTGGGTAGAGCACTGGTCCTGGAATTGGCAAGGCCTGAGTTCAAATATGAATTCAGACATTTACCAGCTGTGTGACTCTGGGCCAGTCATTTAACCGCTCTTTGCCTCAGTTTCCTCATCTGTAAAATGAGATAATGATAGCACCTCCCTCCCAGGGTTGTTAGGAGGATCAAATGAAATAATGACTGTAAGGTACTTAGCACAATGCCTGGCAGACAGTTAGAACTATATTAATATGAATTATTATATTAATTTTATTAGGGCCACTTACATATATTAGATTAACAGTTTTTAGTATGGATTCGGTGATGAAGTTGAATAGAGCACCAGACCTGGA
The DNA here is from genome assembly GCA_028658325.1 of Potorous gilbertii. Taxonomy (NCBI): domain Eukaryota; kingdom Metazoa; phylum Chordata; class Mammalia; order Diprotodontia; family Potoroidae; genus Potorous; species Potorous gilbertii. The sequence continues at coordinate 203,498,459 of CM053769.1, read as the reverse complement.
GGTAGGAAGACTTGAATTCAAATACAGCTTCAAAGACTTTTGTGACCCAGTGTAAGTAGTCATTTGGTCTCTGCTTACCTAACCTATAAAATGGGTATAATATCAGCACCTGCCTCTTGGGTTCATTGTGAAGGTAAAAGGGAATAATATTTGCAAATCACTTTTAACACCTAAAAGTACAAACTAAATACTGTTATTATTAATGATGTCTTATTTAAGGTGCAACATGAAGGGAAATGGTACAAAGAGAAATATTATCTAGTATTAAAGGTATCATGTGAGAAAGACCTGTGATTCTTTTTAAAATGAATCATTAACTTTAGTTATGTCTTTCCTGTGCCATACTTGTACAGATGGTTCTTTTGGTCCCAAGTGGAGGATTTTATATTTAGACTTATTAAATTTCATCTTATTAGATGAAGAACAGACTACCCATCATTTTAGCCTGTCCCAATCTCTTTGGATCTTGACTCTCTCACCCAATTTATTAGCTTTACCCCTCCACTTTATGTCATCTGTAACTCTGAGGAGCTTAGAAATCTATGTTTTTTATTCAAGTCTTTGGTAAAAATATTGAAGAGAACAGGGGTAAGGACAAAAGTTTTCTGGACTCCTCTAGAAACTTTCTTCCAGGCTAACAGCAACTCATTGATCAACCTTGGGGCAAGACAATCAATTAGTTCTAAATCTTTCTAAATATATCATCATCTGGTCTGTGTCCCACAGGATCAGAGAGAGAATCACACATTCTTAGTGATAGAAGGGAACTCAGAGATCATTTTGTCCAACTGGTGTGTGTTTGTCCTTCAGAGAAGACCGTGCCATCAGAGAAATAATGACATGACTTGCACTTGACTTTGTTTTGAGTGAGGGAGGGCTGTGCAGGTCACCAGCCTCACTTCTCCAGAGCCATCTGAATCCAGTGGCCAGATATTCATCAGGAGGACTGGAGATGACCCAGGATGAGGCAGTTGGGGTTAAGTGACTTGCCCAAGGTCACACAGCTAGTGAGTGTCAAGTGTCTGAGGTGAGATTTGAACTCAGGTCCTCTTGCATTGGTGCTCTATCCACGGCACCACCTACCTGCCCTGTCCAACTGGTACCTGAACGAGAAACCCCCAACAAAGGCATGAGTGTTTATACAGTTTCTATTTGGAGACGTCCAGTGCAGGGGAAGTAACCTTTCAAAGCATTTCATCTCACCTTTGGATAGATAACTCTAAGCAAGTCACTTAACCTCTCTCTGCCTCAGTTTCCTCAGCTGTAAAATGAGTATAATAACAGCATCCACCTCTCAGGGTTGTTGTGAGGATCAAATGAAATAATGAAATAATATTTGTAAAGTACCAGGAACATAGTAAACACTCGTCCTAGGATTTCCATCCCTTTTGTCTAACCTAGTGTTTTCGGGCAAAGTATGACCCTTCATTGATCATATTCCAATCATAGGTCATAACCCACAGAGTTTGAGTGTTATCTGTGAGGTAGAATTTACCACCATGTATTGGTGTTGATGTCTGTCTGTTACCCAGATTCTCTCTCTATAGGTATATGATACCCAACTAGGGCCATGAGTATCCCAGGGATTTGAATAGTCTGGTAGATAGACCTGAGTAGCCACATCCTACCTCAGGTACTTACTAATTGTCTAACTCTGTGCAAATGATTTAAGTCCTTAGCCTCAATTTCCACATCTGGGAAGGTAGTAGTAGCATCAATATCACAGGCTTAATAGGAGTATCAAACAAGAAAACATATTTATGACATTTTGAACAGCTTAGAGGAATATCCAGATACTACTTGTTATCCCCCCTTTTCAGGACTGTGCCTGCCTCAGTCTGATTTTATCTGGATGAATTCAGGAAGAGCTGAGGAAAGGAAACCCTTTTGCTGGTCAATCATAAGTAAAGAGTGTTTATGCAATGTAGGGGCTTTCTCTCATCTAGTGGAACTGGCCATGTAATTAGCCTTTCTCTGCGGCACCTCCCGGAGTCCCAGGGCTCCCTTTATGTTCACTTCTTTTCATCCCAAGGACATTTCAGAGCCAGAGCCTATAGCTTTAAGGTCTTTGTTCTCTTACCTCTTAGAGAGACCAGGAGGTAAGAACCAACATATGGTTCTCAGATAGTGAGAATTCCTTACCTTGGGACCCATACTATACACAGACCTCTTTCAATCTCCCTGACAGTGTCCAAGTCCCAGCCAGGGTCTGAAGTCAGGTAGAGACAGCAAAGAAGGAAAGTTCTTTTTGAAATACAAAGCTGCTTCTCTATCCTATAGCATTCATTATAGAGAGTAAAGGGTCTCTGGGTTTTTCCCCAGAACTCCTTCTTTCCTCCACTTTTCTCACTTCATGTGACTGAATTCCTAGTACCAAATCCCACTCCCCAGGACAGGATCACCATCTTAGATTTGCTGAAGTTCAAAGGAGCTAATGTGGGCTTTCAAGGAGTTGTTATTGAAGAAACCAAAGGGAAGCACCTCAGGAGAAAAGATCGGAAAAAAAGTAGAGTTAGAATACAGGAGTGTGTAGAGGGAAGAACAGGAGACAGTATCAGAGAGGGGAAAACAATCAAGAGAGATTAAAGGAGAGAAAAAAGCCAAGTTAGTGGGAGGATGAAAAACAAGGTGAGCACTGAAGAGAAAGAAAAATCAGAGTGTGAAGGGTGAAGGAGAGAGCACCTAACATTCTCAGAGGGCCAGAGAGATAAAATTGGTCTGGAAGAAAGCTGAGCAATCATTCAGTCAAACCCCTCATTTTCCAGAAGAGAATATGGCAGTAAGTAATTGAGCTGGGACTGGAGCACAGCTCTTATCAACAACCCTGTGTTCTTTCTACTCTACTAAAAGTCTGATACCCCTCCATAATTCCATTGCCTGCCCACATGAGATGAAAGGATGGCAGTTTTCTTTCTCATCTTTCCAGACTGCCCACAGGAGATGGGGAGAAGAGATAAGGGAGGCTTGACCTGAGCCAGCAGCAAACTAGACCAAAGAGATTGCCAGTCTTTACCATCATACACCACCTTTTGGCTCTCCTTAGAAGTTTTGACAAGTTAGAGGTTTTCAAAGACAAAGGCTACTCAAAGGCAGAGTGTCTGAGTCAGAAGGAGTAGACAGAGCCTGATCCTCCAGTCCTACTGTCTCTCACCTCTGCCCCAAGGACTAACTGTGGCAGGTAGACTTTCAGGGTCATCAGGGCAAAAGGGAACAAATATCTATTCCACTTCAGCGCAGTGCTGGAACCTTCCATTCTGGGGTCAGCCCCAGTCCTTTCCATGGACACGAGTAGGAATCACCCTACAGGGCTCAGTAGAGGCTTTGAGGCTCTATATAACATCTCATAAAGAAGGAGGTAGGAGGGGAGAAACAGAAGAAAGGAAACCTCTCTGTAAAAGATCCAAAGCATAAACCAAGGAAGGTAAAGACACTTGTCATCAGCTTTATCCACAATCTAAATTAACAATCTTTTTTTGCACACCAATTATATATTTTGAACTCATCTTCTTTTTTAAACTTTCTTATTTATTATGACCTTGCCAAGCATGACCATTTCAATATAGAAAAAACATAAAAGAAGATAAGTTAGAAAATTGTAGGTTTCTATGATGTAGTTTTTAAAAAATGTATATTGAATTTAACTTTATAGTCACATAGCATCCTTACTTGTCGGGTTCTGTTTCTGAACTTCCACCCTGTTTTGTGTGTATATTTTACTATTTTATAGACTGTCTTTCTTCTTCTCCTTCTCCTTCTTCCCCTTTTTTTCCTCCTTTTCCTTCTCTTTTTCCCCTCCTCCTTGTCCTTGTCCTTCTTCTTTTCCTTGTTGTTGTACTTCTCACTATCACTACACGCTAATCTCCTACTGAATCAGACAATTCCCTATACGCCACTCCCCACCCCGCCATCTCTACCATGTTAGATATGAAAAAGCAGGACCAGAGTAACAAAGTGATTTGCCCAAAGTTATACTGCAAGTTAATGGCAGAGTCAGAAGTAACACTTAGGTCATTGAACAAGTGTCTGCTATGTATGAGCACTTAACGAGGCACTAGAGAAGATGCAAAGTCAAGATATGTCATTGTCCCTTCTCTCCTGGAGCTCACAGTCTGTTGAAGCCTGGACAAACATATGCATTATTTTCTCAGTCTAATATTCTTTTACTATTCATAATTCACCTCCCTCACCTTTCTATTCCCAAATATCATCCAAGACTCAGACTGCCAGAGATTTTACCAATTAGAGATTCATTTGAATTAAGAATCCTCTTTAAAAATAAAAATGCCCCCAGGAAGGTTAAACTACTACCTATTGCTACCTTAGTCTAGATTTCTTTAATCAGCTGAATTTCCTCCTGACACTTTTCTTAGATTTGCTATACTGAGAGAGCAAGACTTTAGGAAGGGAGTTTTGTAATACAGATGAGTTAGTGTGGGTAAATATTTAACAATTGGCTTGGGAGGGGAATATGTGGACACACAAGTTTAATCTGAATTATTAACATTTTATTTATCACTTAAGTCTAGACAAAAAAATAATCAAGCTTTGATTTGTAGTAATTTTTGATTTTTGAGGTATAAATGCTTACAGTAAAAACTTACCAATAGGTAACAATAAACTGGTTCAAACTTGCTCCAGCATGTGTTTGCATATAGGGCATGTACAGTGGGCAAACTTGGGAAGAAGAACCCAGTGGGAGGGGTTTCAGCAATCTGATGAGAAAAGGTAGAGACACTGAGAGATAGAAGATTCTCAGAAAGGGAGGAGAAGCGATATCAAAGAAAAGTTTTTCTATGGTTAGGCTCTGTTCCCTCCATTTTTTTTTCACTTGTTGACCTACCCACCTCAGACACCAGCTCTTCCATGAACTAAGCTTTCCCCAACTTCTCTCTCCTTCCCACTTTTACATCACAGGTAGCAATGATTTCCCCCTCAGATGTCACATAGCCCTTTGTATCATTGTAATACGCTTATCACATGATACTGTATATACAAGTTATCTTTTGTGTATTACCCCTCACTTCATAAGCTCTATGAGGGCAGGGATCAATTTTATAAAATTTTTTGTCTTTTTCTTATCTTAGCATAACTTCTGCACACAATAGGCCCTAAATAAATATTTGCTGAGGTTGAAATTGAGATTTCAATGACTTCCTATTTTAGCCTTAGATATTTACTCTCTTTTAAAAATGAAAATGCCCCCAGAAGGTATATTTAAGGGATACTCAGGACTTGATAGCACAAAAAATGAATCACCAGTGGTAAAACTCCAGGCACCTGGGGCACTGGGAGAGCTCTTTATAGGCAGAACAACCTTCCTGGGATTCTTCTAATCATATTTAGAACCACTGACTAAGACTAAGATTAGTCCTGCCTGAGGCCCTGGGATTCCCATGGACTTGAAGGCAACTACCCCCTGGTTCCTTTTAGTCTCCAACTGCCCTTATTCTTCTCCCACTGTCCACCTTCCTGGCCTTTCCCCTGCTGTCTCTTTTGGACAGGGTGACTGATATGCTCTAAGGACATCGTTCAACATGGAAAAGATGCCAGTCCTCAATACCTGCTTGATCCATGGCTTTATAGCAGCAATAGCAGCAGGAAAGAAACAAATAAGCAAAAATATAATAGATAAATTTCATCCAATAAATAAAGGACAAAGAGTTTCTTAATCCTTATAATTCTTATTCTAAGGTTAAACCATTTGTTAATGCTTGATTACACACAACCTTAAATCTATACCCAAAAGATTCCAATTGGGGTTTATATGTATGACCAGCTTGATAGCTCGGTGGATAGAACACTGGGCTTGGAGTCAGGAAGACCTGAGTTCAAACTTGACTTCAGACGTACTAGCTGTGTGGCTCTGGGCAAGGCAAGTCACTTAAATCTGTTTGCCTCAGTTTCCTCATTTGTAAAATGAGCTGGAAAAGGAAATGGCAAACCATTCCAATACCTTTGCCAAGAAAATCCCAGAGGGGATCAAGAAGAGTCAAATATGACTGAAACGACCAAACAACAACATTTATGTGTACAAGTATAATGGAATATCAGGGAAAAACTCTATGCAAAACTCTATACATTCTTCTTCTTCTTGAAACTGAGACCCTGGACTCCTCCGCATGTCTAATTCAAGAAACAAGGAGCTAGAGGAAGATTCACCCCTGGTGAGTCTCTGCCTTGCTCTAGAACCCTGCAAAGCAATTCTTAGACTTCCAGGGGAGCTGGGTCTCTTGTAGGGAGAGCCTTATGACCAAAGGTCTCAGGAAAGAAAACCTTTGCCATTTCTATCACATGCCCCAATTCAGTCCCACTCGTTATCCATAGATATCACATTAAGAGAGATTTCACCTTTGCCTCCTGTAAGGTTTCCCCATGTTCACCATGACTAAAGCAAGACATATGGGGCAAGGTTGGGTTGCCTGAGGGTTGTTTGGGATCCACAGCCCTAAACTAGCAAAATGAGAAGAAGAAGAAGATGAAGAAGGAGAAGAAGAAGAGGAAGAAGAAGAAGAAGAAGAAGAAGAGGAAGATGAAGAAGATGAAGAAGAAGAAGAAGAAGAAGGAAGAGGAGGAGCCTATATTGGCTTTAGGTTTCTTACCATCCATCCACATGAGGGAGAACATTTTATTTCTAGACTCCACCACTGAGCAGTCAGATGACCATGGGAAAGTCATTCATCCTGTGTCCAAGAGGAAATATGGGAATGCCTATCCACACTTGGTTGAAAGGATTCTGGACCACACAGAACTGATGCTCTCATGACTTCATCAGGGCCTATGTATTATTTACGGGCCATCATATCATCATTATGTATGGAGGAAACAAAGTGGAGACTGCAAAATTTAGAATAAATTCCAAATTTGGTTAAATAATACATGCCTGGCAAATGGGACCCTTTTGGGTAGCAAGAAGTTGCCTCTAGGAAAGACTCAGCCAGAGTCTCTGGGGTTAGAGGCCATTGACAAAGAAAGCTCTTTTATTTTCTTACCATTCTATTATTGTGCCCATTAGGTTCCACGTAGTCTAACTGGATCCAGCCTCTCCTGGTGCAGTTTAAGAGTGAAGCTGGGAACTCCTGCTACTCAGCATATGGTCAACATGTGTGAATAGTGGAATGAAGTGTTACCGGAGGGACAGATAGAACTCTAAGAGAAATGAAGGTAAAAACAAAAGAGAGAGGAAGATGACTGACTGGGGACACAGCTATTATCACTGTATATCTATTGAGGCCAACAATGCAATGTTTGGCTCAGGAGTGAGCAGAGAAATTGGCTTATAGTTCTTGCTCAGTGGGCTTGGAATTGATTCAAGGATCTGTTCTCAGGAAGGGTCTCCATAGTGGGAAAAAGGTAAAGTGACTAGGAGAGTCTAATATAGATTCTCCTCATATTACTGGGATGTGAGCCATAACTAGGGTAGCATGATCAGAGCATTGAGCCAGGGAATTGAAATTGGGAAATAGGCTTACTTTCTCCCCACAAGACCACTCTCTCACTGAGAAATCCTTCATCAACTCATGCCCATGTAGTCCTATTCACTAACCCAATCCGGGGGTCCACCCTCCCCATGGCCAGACTTCCCTCCCAACTTCTAGGGAGTCACCAGACAGATTTTTCTGAAGTCATTGAGGAAAAGCCTTCCATCTTGACATCATCTTCTTGGACTCTTCTCTGTGTCATCACTATCTTTCTACCTTCTTTTTCCTCAGTTGAAAATTTTCCTAGTTGCAGATACGATTGAGACAATTTGCCCACAACAAGAGACTTTTGTTTCTTCATGGGTATGATCAAGGGTTGTGACAAAACCTTTAGGTTTCATACCTGAGAACTTAAGCTATCTGAAGGTATAATTGCCTTCTCTCTGTCTCTTCATTCTCTGAACTCTTAGGGTTAGTCTTTTCTTAGTAAGTCTTTATACCACTCTCAAGCTGGTATTTGTTAAATGTCTATTATTGTGTCAGACACTATGGGAAACATAGGAGAAATACGAGATTGAACCGCTGATCAAGTAGATCATGGCTCACTTAGGGAAAAGAATATGGATGCATATGCAAAGATTGTATATATACTAGGTAGATAGAGATTCTAAACCTGAATTGGCCACTAAATATTGAAGTTGTATGACCTTTGACAAATCACTTCACCTTTCAGAGCCTCAGTCAACAAGAATTTTTTTAGCCCCTACTATGTACCAAGTATCTTGCTAAGAACTGGGGACACAAAAAGAGGCAAAAGACAATCCCTGTCCTCAAGAATCTTCCAATTTTGTATAAACAAGCTAAGTAAAGGATGGATGGGAAATATTAAATGGAAGGAAGGCACTAGAATTGAGAGATTGAGAAAGTCTTTCTACAGGATTGATTAGAGAAATGCAAATTAAACAACTCTAAGGTATCACCTTTTATCTATTAGATTGGATAACATGACGGAAAAGGAAAACAACAAATACTGGAGGGGATACAGAAAAACAGTGACACTGATACACTGTTGGTGGAATTGTGAGCTGATCCATCTCTCCTGGAAAACAATTTGGAGCTACATTCAAAGGGCTATAAAATTGTGCATACCTCTACTAGGTCTGTACCCCAAAGAGATCAAAGAAAAAGGAAAAGGATTTATATGTACAAAAATATTATAAGTCTTTTTTTTTTGGTGGCAAAGAATTAGAAATTGAAGGGAAGTTCATCAATTACGGAATGGCTGAACAAGTCATATATGATTGTGACAGAATACCACTGTGTTATAAGAAATGACAAGCAGAACAGTTTCAGAAAAACCTGGGAAGACATATATGAACTGATGAAAAATGAAGTGAACAGAACCAGGAGAATATTGTACACAGTGACAGCAATATTGTATGATGATTAACTGCGAATGACTTAATTCCTCTGATTAGTGCAGTGATCCAGGACAACTCCAAAAGACTCATCATGAAAAAGGTTATCTACCTCCACAGAGAGACCTGATAAACTCCGAGACCAGATCGAAGTATAATTTTTTCACTTTATTTTTCTTGCTCTTTTTTTGGCAACATGACTAAGAAGGAAATGTGTTTTGCATTACATTCACATGTATAATTGTTATTTTATTATTTGTTTTCCCAATGGGTGAGGGTGGGGTTGGCAAGAGGAAAGAATTTGGAACTCAAGGTTTAAAAAAAATGTTAAAATAAGTAAATATTTTTTAAAAAGAAAAAAGCACACAGAAAGAAAACCTTCCTGTAGAAGATGAGATTTTAGATGGGACTGAAAGGAACCATCGAGATGAAGGTGAGTAGGAAGAGCACTTCATGTATGGGGGATGGCTAGTGAAAATGCCTCACTTTACTTTTTTGTGAAATAGAAAGTAAGATTGTACTAGATGATAGAGATTTCATATGTTCATATGGTGTAAGATCTAAGGTTGGCCGTGGAGCCAAGAAGACTTGTGCTGAAATCCTTCTTTTGATACTTGAACAAATGTTGAACAAAACAATGTCCAGAACAGAGTCTCAAGGTCTCTTCCTTAACAGGTTGACTTCACTGAAAACTTTTCATGTCTCATTTTCCAACCAGTTCTAAATCCACCTAATTATCCCACCCTTTTCCCATTTCACCACCTTGTTGAACCATAATCCTAATTTGCTTATATGACCATGAGTAGGTTACTTTACCTCCCTCAGCTTCAGTTTCCCCATCTGCTAAATGGGTATATTAATACATGTAGCATCTAATTCAAAGGAGATTTGTAGATTTTAAAGTGCTCTATAAACCTCGGTTATGATGATGATGATGATCTCTCAGTTCTCATCCAAGCTAGCAGGCTCTTCTCTCACTTACCACACATAGTGGATGCTCAGTGTTAAATGAGAGATGCAGGAAGTGTTATCCATGTTCAAAGGAGTAATAAATACACCAGCAGTTCTGCAATCTACTCCTAGCCAGTATTTTTAAGTGGAGCCCCAGTGACTTTGGATGAATTGGGAATTCATAAGGACCTAAACTGTTAGTGTTATCACCTACCTGCATATACAGAGGCTGGCTTCATCCATGGCTGGATATCAAGATTACTTAGAGAGGCTTAGTTCTAGCATTCTCCAGCCTATTTCAAGGCCAGTTTTCCTTCCCTGGATCTTTAAAAGAATCCTTAATCCCCTTCCTGGTTCCACATTCATTCTTTTCTCAATCTAAGCAGAGATTCCTTAATTGTACAGAGAGCAAAGTTTGTGTGTGTCAAAGAATAACATCCCTAGTACAACTCTTCCCAACTAGCCAATAGACAGACTCTGGTCCCAGACTTCCATGGAACTCTCCTTCCCTAAATTATGTATCTCCCTATTTTCCATTTTTTTGCCTGTGCCCAGAAGCTTTCTTTCATCAATTGTTCAGCTGAAGCCAGCCTCACAGGGTGCACAATTTCCCCATTACCACTTAAGTTTTAACAGTGAAGTCTAGTTATTAGCAAAAGTCATTTAGCCCAGATCCCCAAAGGCCACTTCTAGCCCACCTCAAAGCGAGTATTTAGAATATGACTACATTATCTTATCCTTTCATCTTCACCGATTTTCCATTACAGAAAGGTATTTATATATCGTAGGTTTACAATGTTTACCTAATAGCAGTAAAAAATGATAATACTAACAATAATAGTTATTCACCTTCATATTGAAACCATATTAAGATGAAAATAACTTCCCCAGAAACACAAATTCATTTTACTCCTTTGCCGTTTCCCTTTTCCCCTTTTTCTTTGGAGCCCTGTAGCCCATCCCTACTTTCAGTTATTTTGACACTATCCTGACCTACACATCTCCTCTTCTCCAGGATAAACATTCCTAGCTTCTTCCACAGGACCTTGAATGACATGATTTCTAGTTTAATCACCACCCTGGTCACTGTCCTTTGGACATGCCTGTGTTTATTGGTGTCATTAAAATGTCCTACCTTGAGGTGAACACAATATCTCCAATGGTAGTTTGGCTAGAATAGAATAGGTAGGAAAATAGACATAGTATTTGCTAAGTCTTGTTATGTTTCAGGCACTGTGCTAAATGCTGGAGCTAACTATGAAAACAAGTATGAAGAAACTCATATTTTAACTTGCAAAGGTGACATATAAATGAAAGAGGGAAGCAGAAGGAGTGGTAGCCTCTCTGGAGATGTCCAAGAAATGCAAGTGAAGACTAAACTGAGTGAGATAAGGCCAAATTGGCCTATCAAGGCCCAGGATAGTGTCTTATTCTCAGGTAATGATGATGATGATGATGAAAACAGTCAACATATATATAGCATCTACTATGTACCAGATTCTGTGCTAAGTACTTTACAAACATTATCTAACACAACAGTCCTGGGAGACAGATTTTGAACTCAGGTTTTCCTAACTTCAGGCACCAGTGCTCTATCTATTGAGCCACTAGAAGTTGTGGCATTAAAAAAGATTTGAAAGACACAATTTCTGGGTAATTCAATCATTTTATTAATAATGCCAGCATTTTAATAATAAAGCATCCTTAATAAAAGGATGATCACTTGGCCATCTCTCTTGGACCAAAGACAATTATAGTAGATCAAGGTTTATATGTTCTTTTGGAAAAGTAGTGTTTGAAAGGATAGCAATCAGCTCTGATTGGTTGACAATGAATGAGAAAATAAATGTTAAAATGAGGGGCTGGACCTGAACTTTGATTATGTCATTTACTTCTAAGTTTCCCCCAACTTTGGGAAGTCTATTCAAAGAATTTATGCCCCTCCCAAGCTTGAGCAGAACACAATGGTTGCTCCACTAGGGTGGGGTCTAGATAGAGGAGAAGGTTAGTTCTGCCCCCAGAGCCTATGATCTTGAAATTAGGATTAAAAAAAGGGGGACATCTAGATCTCCCCAAATCACTGGTTACTAATAATCTCCACTTCTCCCAAACCAGAGATAATAGTACAAGGGGAACTGAGTATATACTTGGAGATGTTTTGGAAGTGGGACAGAGTCCCAGAACTAGAAAGATAAGGCCAAAGCCAATCTATCAAAACACAAGGTAGCTCTAATGGCTGAAGCCATTCTCAACTGGGATTTGGGATATGGAATTTGAACCTACATCCTGTGACTCCTGAACTAGTATTTTTTCCATTGTACCACAAAGCATTGGAAGGTCGGAACCCACATCACTGAAGGGAAGGCCCATATTGATGAAATCATAGATGCTTAGAGTTTGAATTAAATGTCATTTTATTAGATTTGACCCATCTTTTCAGCCTGTCATGACTTTTCTGAATATATTTTGTCATTCAGTATTACCTATGTCTACCTTCTGTATCATCTGCAAATCTGAAGCTCAAACTACTTTAGACTAACTTAGATATCCATCCATCAACAGAGGCCTTTGGCTGCCTAAAGCCCAGCCTGTTTGAAGGTTGTTTTAGTTCAACCCTGCTACCTCCTTCCCCATCAAAAAAATCTGTATTCTCTTCCTGGTTCCTTTTTGATTCTATTTCCAATTTGAGTTTTGCCAAGCCTGCTAACCATTGAGGAAGGATTAGTTTATGTATTGCTTTCATCCAAGTCATTGATTTTTTTTTTTAATGTTGATCAAAATAAGGTCTAGTACAGGGCCCTGGGGTTCTATATCTTCAGACTGATGTCAATCTCTTTATAACCATTTTTTAAATCCAACCATGCAACTAATTCCAAACTCATCACTTTGTTATCCAACCCCTATTTCCAACCCTTGTCCACAAGTATGTCATGAGAGACTTTGTCACATGTCTTGCTGAACCCTAGATATGTACAACATCTACAACACCCCTGTTCTACCAGGCCAGTAATTACCAATGAGAGAGATTAGAGGAGTATGGCATGTCCTATTCTTTATCAACCTAAACTGGTTGAACATCTCAAACTGAATGACCTGTAAATATCTCAAATCCAACATGTCCAAGAGAATTCATTATCTTTCCCTCACAAACCACCTCTCTTCTCAACTTTCCCATTAACGTTGAGTCCCCTAACCTCATGATGGCTAGCCTCATCCTCAATTACTCTCTCTCACCCCATAGATCCAGTCATTTGCTAAACCTTGTCATTTCTGCATTCACAACACCCATTGTACAGATTCTCTTCTCTCTGCTCAAACAACCAACACCTTATTTCAGGATCCCATCCTCTCCCACCCAGACTATTGCAATTACCTGCTAATTTGTCTTCCTGTTGAAAGTCTCTCCCTACTCTAGTCGTTCCTTCATATAACTGCCAAAGTGATTTTTACTAAATCACAGCTCTGACCATGTCACCTCCCCCAAGCCACTTACCTTTCCAAGTGCTCACAAACCAACTCTTTAATAATACATTCTAAAGTTTTTCCAGGAGGACTCTCAGTCAAGTTCACTAGACGAAGGTTGGGAAAATTGACTTTTTTAAAATTTTCACCTCGAATCCTCATTTCATTTCTATCTCCCAGGGTTGTTGCGAGGATCAAAAGGGATGAATATTTTCAAAAGTGCTTAACAGAGTGCTGAGCACACAGTGGATGCTTAATAAATGCTTATTCCCTACCTTTCCTTTCCCCTTCTAAACTGGTCTCTGATCTTTCAGCATGCATCTGGTTTGGTACAGTTTTTTCAAAGAATATTGGCAACAGCTTGGCAATGGTACTTGTAAGTTTGTTCATTGCCCTGAATATAGTTTTTCTGTATAAGTCAGCCAGTCAATTAGCATTTATTAAGTTCTTACAATGTGTCAGGAACTGGAACAAGTCCCAGGGGAAAAAAGAAAGGGAAAAACAATACCTGACATCAGGAAGTGTATATTTTAAAAGGGGAGACAATATGTCAATAATTATATACACAAGAGATATGTACATAGTAGATGGAAGATAACCAGAGGATGGGGGTGGGGACGGGAGAGGTCTCCTGCAGAAGGTGGGATGTAAATGGAGTCTTGAACACAAAGCCATGGAATCAAGGAGAGAAAACATTTCAGGAAAGGGGAAAATCAGTTCAAAGGAAAGGAGCTGGTAGATGAAGATGTCTCCTGTGAAAAACAGTTAAATAAGGTAATGTAGCCGGATTACAGCATACGAATGGGGAATTAAATGTAAGAAGACCAGAAGGGCAAGATGGGGCAAGGTTGTAAAAGCTTTAAGTGCCTAACAGAAGGGTTTATGTTTAATTCTCAAGGTAACTGAGAGCCCCTGAAGTTTCTTGGGTTGGGGGAGGTGACATGGTCAGAGCTGTGATTTAGTAAAAATCACTTTGGCAGTTACATGAAAGAACGACTAGAGTAGGGAGAGACTTACAACAGGAAGACAAATTAGTAGGTAATTGCAATAGTCTGGGTGGGAGAGGATAGGAGCCTGAAATAAGGGGTTGATTGTATGAGCAGAGAGAAGATAATCTGTACAATGGGTGTTGTGAATGCAGAAATGACAAGGTTTAGCAAATGACTGGATCTATGGGGTGAGAGAGAGTAATTGAGGATGAGGCTAGCCATCATGAGGTTAGGGGACTGAACGTTAATGGGAAAGTTGAGAAGAGAGGTGGTTTGTGAGGGAAAGATAATGAATTCTCTTGGATATGTTGGATTTGAGATATTTACAGGTCATTCAGTTTGAGATGTTCAAAAGACAGTGGGTGATACTGGACTAGAGCTCAGGAGTAAGTCTGTAAGTGAATTATGAATGTAGGGATCATCTGTATAGAGATGATACCTGAATGCATGGAAGTGGAGGTCAACCTGTGAGATAGTGTAGAGGGAAAAGAAAGAAGGGGCCAAAACAGAGCCCTGAGGGACATTTTCCTTCTCCCCATCAATTTAGTAGGCATGACATAGACGAAAATGCAGCAGAGAAAATTGAGGAGTGATCAGATAGATAGGAGAAGACCAGGAAACAACAGTCATAGAAAGCTATAGAAGAGAGAATATTCAGGAGGTGAGGGAGACCAATAGTGTCACCAACTCCACTGTCAAAGATGACTTTCTCAAGAAAGATTTAGCTGAGAAAGAGAAGATTGATATAGGATTATAGTGGGGATCAAGGGAGGGACTTTTTAAGGGATGGAGAAGACCACAGAATGTTTGTAAGCATAAGGGAAGGTTACCATAGCTATAGATAGATTAAAGATTAGAAAGTGTGCGGCCAGCTGTTGGAAGAGATGAAAGAGAATAGGATAAAGTGTGAGTATGGAGGGGTTTGCCTTGACAAAGAGAAGGGCTACCTCTTCATCAGAGCCTCACTAATACAACTGCTTCCTTCTCATTGTTCCACTTAGATTGAGTTTCATTTCTCTGTTCATAATTTTTTAAAAATTACCCAGTATAAAGACCATTCTCCCTGATAAAAGAAAACAGAAACAGTATAAGAATTGTATATTTCTGCCTTCATCTCATTTTTACCTCCCACCTGGCTTTTCTGACCCTTAGAATTCACTACTAGCCTCACCTCACTCAAATCTGTCTCCTTTAATCTTCACCTTGTAATCCAACATCTCTCCCTCAGAGCTTCCCTTTTTATTGGCTTGCCTTTTGTCCATTGCCTATACCACATGGATTCATCTGAGAGGGAAGACTAGCTTAGTTGTTTCATTTTCCTTGTGTTATGAACCTTTGAAGATGTTCTTATCTTACTTGTATTTTTATTTATATTATTTTGATCATTCTGTCCTCCCTCTTTCCCTTGTTCCTTCCTTCCCTGGCTATAGAAACGATAGTCTCTTCATCTATTTTGTTCCCCCACTCCCTCCATTTCCTTCCCACACTTTTTACAGAAGGTACTGGTATTTACTTACCTTTACAGTATTCCTGACACCATCTTATACTTGGATAGTCTCTATATTAAATATTGCTTCCTGGGCCAAGTGAAGTTCTCTGTCTCAAAATGAAAAGTACTTGGGAAGTGATTAATCCCATCTTCCACCTGACAGAGTTCTAAGTCAGAAACATTCATCAATCACGACATCCTATCTACTACGTTATTGTTTGTGTATCAACGTAATCTTTTAGCCAAGTCAATGTGTCTTCTCTTTCTCTTGTTTTACTTCAATTCGATTCGATAAATATTTATTTATTAATCATGTGCAAGGTCTTGTGGTAGTCATTTGGGGCATAAAGTAAAAACAATGAATAAATAAATGAATAAAAAATCATAGATCTAGATCTGGAAGAAATCTGGAAGGTCACCATGTCCAATTCTTTCATTCTACAGATGAAGAAACTGAACCAACCAAAGTGACTTAACCAGGGTAAAATAGCCAATAAATGTTTGAGACAAGATGTGATCCCTTGTCTCCCTGGCTCCAAGGCTACCATGCCATTCCATTACACTTGACTCTCAGATTCTAATGAAAGAGTTCATGATTTCAAAAGGTTATATTCTACTGGGGATGGGAATGGTATACGATATGCACGCAGGTAAGTTATAAAATATAACAAAGAGACATCAGAAAATCTTTGCATAGGAAACCTGGACTGAGGCTTGAAGAAAGACAGAGATTTTCAGAGGTAGAGGAAAGGGGAGATTGTGTATTCCAGGAACAGGGAAGAGGTCCAAATAAAGGCACAAAAACAGAAGGTGGCATCTGGACTCCCAAGAATAATTAGTAGTTTAATTTAGCTGAAATGCAGTATTTATGAAGAGAAATAATATGAAATAAATCTGGAAAAGTAGGTGGGAGTCATAATGTAGAAAGTGACTTCCTTAGCAAATGCCAGGCTGAACATTTAAAAAAAAACTTATCCTAGAGGCAATAGGACATCATTGTAAGATGTTTTAGCATGACAGTGACAAAGGTTAGACTTGTGGCTAAGAGAAATTAATTTGGCAGACATGTAGAAAAAAGATTAGAAAGAGGATCTATAATCATGAACACCTATTAGAAGGCTAGTTCTGTGCTCCAGGTGGAAGGTGATACAGTCTCAAAATAGTGACTGTGAAAATGGAGAGAAAGGGGCAGATATAAGAGATGTGGTAAATGTAGAAATGACAAGAGTTGGTGACAGATTGAATATGGGGAGGATCAAGGAAGAGGGAAGAGCTGAGGAAGACTCAGGGCTTGTGACCAGAGAGATGGCAATGTCCTTTATAGAAGCTGGGATGTTTATAGAAGGAGTGGTTTGTGTGTATGTGTGTTTGTGTGTGTGTGTGTGTGTGTGTGAGAGAGAGAGAGAGAGAGAGAGAGAGAGAGGGAGAGAGAGAGAGAGGAAGGGAGGGAGGGAGAGAGAGATTATGAATTCTCTTTGAAGTTGTCAAGTCTAAAGATGTTGGTTGACTTCCACATAGAGATGAAAGCAATATAATTAGATGGCATGGAGGATGGAACCCTGGGTCTGAAGTCAGGAAGACCCTGAGTTCCAATATGGCCTCAGATACTTATTAGCTTTGTGACCCTGGACAAGTCATTCAATCTCTCTCAGCCTCAGTCTCCTCATCTATAACATGAGGATAATAACTACACCACCCTCCAGGGTTGTTGTGAGATCACATGAGATGTATTTGTAAAGCACTTAGTAGAGTGCCTAATACATAGCAGACACTTAATAAATGCTTATTCCCTTGTTTCCCCTCTCCCACTGAATGGCAGCATTTATGAGAGAGATTATAGCTGGATATTTGGATCTGAAGTCATCTGTATAAAGATGATAACTGAACCAATGAGATAACTAGGAGAGAGACTAGATGGAAGAGGGCCCAGGGCAGAACCTTGGAGAGCAGCCCTCCCATTCTTAGTCAGTAGTCAGATAACCCAATATCTGTCAAACATGTAAAGAAAGCAGTGTGACAGAAGCCAAGGGAAGAAAAAGTTCCAGTGGGAGAAAGAGTAGTCAACAGTGTCTTAGAGAGGTCAAATAATATGAAATCTAATAACAGGTCATTGGATTCAGCAATTAAGAGATCACTGAGATCACAAGAGAAAATTTCTCACTAGCTATGATGCTTGGCTTCAGCTCCACTATCACTTTCCACGCCCTCCCAGGATAAGTTCATCACCAGGAAACTCACCATCTTGGAGACTGTTTAGGCTTTGGTACTCATGGAACCTCATCAAGGCCCTTAGTTGTCCCTGCCTCTGATTGAACGGCTGGAGAGAGGAGACACAACAAAACAAAATGAAACAACCCTCCTCCCAAAGCTTCCCTAAAGAGGTCTCAGAAGCACAGCTAGATATTCCATTTCCCACCAGATACACTGCTTGGTTTAGACTCCACCATCATCATGCCCCTAGGCTATGTACCTTCATACCCTCTACCTCTTGCCTTGCCTTCCCCCTTTTCAGCTTCCTTTTATGTGTTATCTCTCCTCCACTGGATTGTAAGCTCTCTGAGGCAAGGACTCTCTTTCTTTTCTTATTTGTATCCCTAGTGCTTCATACAGTGCCTAGGATGGTGCCTAGTACCTTAGAAACCTTAATAAATATGCATTGTATTGGTTGTACTGTACTGTTACCCTTGGAGAGAGCAGTTTTGGTAGAATGGTCATAAGCTAAACTACAACAGGCCAAGAAGTGAAAGGGAGATGAGGAAATGGAGACAAAGAGCATAGGAAGTTTTCAGGAGTTTTGTGTGGTATAAGGAGAGAAGATGTAGGACAATAATTTAAAGGAATGACAGAGCAAAGCAAACATGGACACACACACACACGAACACATGGGCCTATGCATGATTAATGTCACTAGGGAAGGTCCCAGCAAACAAAGAAATATTGAAGATGATAGAGAGAGAATGCCTAAAGGCAAGTTTCCAGAGGACACAAGAGGAGATAGAATTAAAGGTACAAGTAGAGGAGTTGGCTGAGGCAAAGGGAAGGACCATATCTTCCTTAGAGACCAGAGAAAAGTAAGAAAGAATAAAAGAGCTTTGACTTAAATTCAGTAAGATTAAATTTCACAGGGATAAGTAAAAACTCAACTTTACAAGTATGGGAAAGGGGAGGTGTGACAAGAAAGTAGTACATCTGGGAGTTTTAGTGAACTGCAAGCTCAGTAACGTCAAACATTGTGAGAGGTCAGAAAAACAAACAAATCCATGCTGGGGTTGGTCGGGAGGCACAGCGTCCAGGACGAGGGCCAGGGGAATCCAGCTGTCCTCTGTCCTGGTCAAGCCATGTTGGGAATATTTGTTCAATTCTAAATACCACACTTTAGGAGAAACAGCATTAAACTACATAGAACATCCAGAGGAAAATTATCAACATAATGAAGGAGTTCAAGCTCATATGACAATTGATTGAAATAACCAGGATGTTTAACCCAGAGGAGAGAAAATAGTTAGGGCAGAACAGAAGAAAGAGCTAGAAAATTTCCTGTCCCAGGATTGGGAAAGAATCAGTTAGCCACCCCTTTGGCCACCCCTCGTTTTCCAGGAAGCCTGAACACTGTATGTAGCATGTTTCTTCAATAGCTGGTCATTCTAAACACAGGGCAGCTAGAGGTATAGGAAATGGAAAGAAGGTGTGCTCTCTGAGTATCTGGGTCAGTAAATAACTGAATTCAGGTGACTCATGCTTCCTGAATACATGTGTTACCAGTCCTGTACCCCCAAGACATTAGCGAAGAAAGCACTCATTCCTAGAAGACAATGTCCAGAGGAGACATACACTTGGTCTTAAGCCTTTGGGACCATTGATACTCTGAGACCTAGGACCTCTGATTTGTCCCGTCAGGATCCAAGATGCTTATTATCTATTCTGAAAGAAAATAGAGTCTTTTTTACCTTGTTCTGCTCTGTAAAATCAACAAAAATCCCCAATAGTCCTGCCTCTTTATTCTATTTACTCAGTCTCCAAAATAAATCTAATTTCTTTTCTGACCTGAAGCTCTTATGAAACTCCTTAGTTCTTGGCATTTGAATTACTCCAAATATGTCCTTTGGGTCCTTCTCAATTGAACTACCTGCCTTTTACCTCGGTGACAATTTCATCTCCCAGAAGGTAGAGGGATTGACTTAGTTTCTCTATACTTAATTTTGACCTATAAGAAAGAGTAAGTTGAAGAGGAAAGAGCAAGAGGCTTGGGAGGGAGTGAAGCTACTGTAGTTTAGATTTCATGATAGTCAAGGAAGAAAATGCCAGGAATAATCTGGCAGGCCTCCTAGACTTTTGGAAATCAGAGTTCAAAGAGTTCAGGGAAAGAATAAGGAAGATTCTGATGCCTGGGGCTCAAAAACGGAAGATGGTTCAAGAGGGATGGAAGCTCTTAAACATGACATTTTCACTGTAGATTGGAAATGATTCTAATGAGCAGGAAAAGGCAAGGTACCTAAAAACCATTGTGGCTTCACAGTTCACTTTCTGATGAGCTCAGTTTTTAAAAGGACTCCATGATGCTACACAGCAGGACTTAGGGACAGAGAAGCCACTGTTATGTCTTCAGAAGCCTTTTTGAGGCAATTTTTCTTTTTTCAGCATTCTGAGAACAATGGTTGTGGATACTGTACTGAATCCAAAGTCAGAAAGACTGCTTCAGATGCTAGTTTAGGGATTTACCAGCTATTTCACCTTAGGCAAGAAACTAACAAAATCTCTCTGATTCTCAGTTCCCTAATCTGTAAAATGGGACTAAGAATTGTACCTGTCTCACTGGGTTGCTGCTAGGATCAAATGAAATAACATAAGGAAAGTGCTTGTAAATCTTAAAGCC
>CM053769.1:203402943-203477359 GCA_028658325.1 Potorous gilbertii | reverse complement strand
TCCAAAGTCAGAAAGACTGCTTCAGATGCTAGTTTAGGGATTTACCAGCTATTTCACCTTAGGCAAGAAACTAACAAAATCTCTCTGATTCTCAGTTCCCTAATCTGTAAAATGGGACTAAGAATTGTACCTGTCTCACTGGGTTGCTGCTAGGATCAAATGAAATAACATAAGGAAAGTGCTTGTAAATCTTAAAGCCACACACTCTCTCATTTCTTAACTAATTCCCTGGCAGTCTTATAATACTCATTTACAGATGAGGAAATTATATGACAACAATGAATAATAATTATAATAAATAGAAAACAAAAACCAAAAAGAAAATAAAACTTTTCCTTTCCCCACAAAGGACATACAGATTCAGTCAACCAATATTTATCAAACCCATACTATGAATGAGGTACCGTGCTAGGCACAAAGACCAAGAATGAAACCTTCTCAAGGAGATGACATTGTATAGCATAAAACTGAGTCTGAATAGAGCTGGGGAAAAGGAGAGGCAATGAGAGAGGGAAAAGGAGGGAGAAGGGAAGCCTAAGTGACAGTCTCAGGGCCACACAGTCAGTGTGTTTCAGAGGTGTGACTTAAATCCAGATTTTCTAACTCTGAAGTAAGCTATCTATACATTACTCAATGGTGGCTTCATCCAATATATGTACCAAATAAATACAAAATCATTTGGAGGAAGAAAACATCTAGTAGTTCAAGTAAATAAGAAAGATATCATATAGATGACGGAGTTTGAGCCTTGAGCTAAGCTTTTAAGGTAGATATTCTAAATGACAGAGATAAAGAGGCATTCTGGGCATTGAGGACAGCCTAGGTAAAGGCATAAAGATGGGAGGTAGAATAGCAAAGCAGTCATTTGGTTGGACCTTTCATGAAGGGAGGTAACAGAGAATAGGTTTGGAAAGAAAAGTAAGAGGTTTTAAATACCAAACAAAAGAATTCTATTAGAACCAATATATAACAGGGAATTTATGGAGTACAGAAGAGACAGGGTCAGGCCTATGCTTTAAGAATATCCCTTTGAATATCATAACAGTATCTCACATGCTTGAAAGGATAAATACCCCATCTTCCTATGGCATAAACTCTCACATCAGCGCATTAGCTAAAATGTGACCTCCAGAACTGAACACAATAGCCCTGACATAGTCTGACCAGCATAAAGTAGAGATATGTTGATGCTTTCCTAGTCCAGGACATGATAGAGGGTTTCCCAAAAGTCCTAGGGCATTTTTGAGTTGTTAAGGCTTACAATATTAAGTTATTAAGGCTTACAATAATAAGTTATTCAGGGTTAAAGCTGCCCTAAAACTTTTGGGACACCCTGTTTTTATACTTTTCTTTACTCAGCACAAGAAATTCTTTTTTTTTTTACTTTTTGATACATCTAGAATATCCTACTGTTAACTTACATTGAGTTCATAGACCAGTAAAGATCCCATATCTTTTTTTCATCCACACTGTTGTCTGATCATGCCTTGTACTTGTGAAGTTGATTTTTTTAATTTATGCTAAAGGTAAATATTTTATCCCTATTGAAGTTAATCTTACTAGATTCAGTTCAGCATTCAAGCTTGTCAAGTTCTTTTTGGATTCTTTCTCTGTCACCTAACACTTCATCAATCCCTTCTAGTCCTGTGTCATGTGCAGACTTGCAAGTTTGCCAACTCTATCTTTTTTACAAGTAACTGACAAAATGTTGAACAGAAAAGGGCCAAACTGGGACATTTCGCTTGAGTTTTCCTTCCAAGGTGACATTAAACAAAAAACAACTTCTTTTGTCCCCAGTCTCTCAAACAATTGCAAGTGTTTCTAATTGTACTATCATCTAGCCTACAATTTTTTTTCACCATTTCCCCAAAATAACATGAGACTTGGCTAAGTATTTTAATACCCCTAACTAGAAAGGAAGTAAGATTAGTCTGCTAACCTATTTTTTTATGTATCCACAAAAACATTTTGTCATTGTGGCTTCTTTTCTAGAGTTTTCACAGCATATCCTTAGTACTTCTAGAATTTTTCCAGAGAGATTAAGTTCACTGACCTATAGTTTGCAGATCCCATCTACTTTGCCTTTTTTTGCCTTAATATTGAAACTTTTGCCCTTCTGTCCTGAACCTCATCTCCCATTCATTATCTTTCATTATCTTTCAAATACCAGTCTTAGAGACTTGATTCTTCTGTATTCAGGCATAAAATTGATTTGGGTTAGGTGACTGAACTCATTGACAGCAAAGAGGTTGTCTCTTACCATATCCCTACTTACCACAAGTATCAACTTTCTATTAGCCACTTTTGTTCAGTCCTTTCCAGCCCAAAGATTTTTCTTCTTGGGAGAGAGATCGGAAGATAAGAGTTTAACAGTTCTCCCCTCTCTCTGTCATTCAATATCCTTGTGCCAATGTCCTCGGATTGCATTCCTATGACTTCTCTGATTTTAACACTGCTTTAAAAAAAAAAACAACTTTTTTCCCCTGGTGATTAGTTTTCCTCACTAGCTTCACTTTCTTGTAAACTTCAGATTCCTGACAAACATTTTGTAGGATCCAACCAAACTTTTATAGTCCTCTGTTCCCTGCCTTTGCTGCCATCCTCTGTACTTTTTAAAAAATCTAAGTTGGTAGATGAGTTCCCTATGCACCCACATCAATTTATTTTGAGGCAGTTTCCCCTATTCCTCTTCATTAAAATCATTTCTTTTCTTTTGTTCTTTCTTCTGTCAAGTCCCATCTATCCTAGCTTTACAACATCTATCAAATATGCCCCCTTCTCTTCTCTGAAACTGCCACCAACCTAGTCTAGGCTCTCATCTCCTCACACCTAGACTACTGCAGTAGCCTGCTGGTGGGTCTGCCTGCATCAAGTCTCTCCCCATTCTAGCTCATCCTTCCCTCAGCCATCACAGTGATCTTCCAAAAGTGCAGATCTTATCATGTTCCCTCCCTACACCTCATTCTATAACCTCTAATGGATCCCTATTATCCCTCAAATCAAATATAAATTCCTGTTTCTTTTTAAAGCCTTTCATAAGCCCCTTCCTACCTTTCCAAACTTTTGACACTTTACCTCCTCCCCTGCCCTACATACTTTGGGATCCAGTGACACTGACCTACTGGCTGTTCCTTGAACAAGATACTCTATCTCCAGACTCTGCACCATTTCCCTGACTGTCCCCGATATCTGGAATGTTATTCCTCCTCATCTCTACCTCCTGGTTTCCTTCAAGCCTCAGCTAAAACCCTACCTTCCACAAGGAGTCTTTCCTAATTCTCCCTTAATGCTATTACCCTCCCTTCCTCTGAGACCACCCCTAATTTATCCTGTCTCTATTTTGTCTGAACAGAATTTGTCATCTTTGTTCCCCTACCTCCATTAGAATGGGAATTCTGTGAGAGCAAGGACTATATTTAGTCTTTGATCGTATTCCTAGCATTTAGCACAGTGTCTAATTCATAGTAAGTACTTACCAATGCTTGTTAACAACTTCAATCTTTGTGTCTTCAGAATTTAATTCTTGAGATCTAGTCATCTGGCCTAGTCTGACTTCTAATCCATTGGATTCTACCTATACTTCCTCTGAAACTTTTGAAATTTGACCATCATGTTTATTATATACATGTTTATGTATGTGTTTGTATGCATGTGTGTATATGTATATATTTGTGTTAGGTATCCATACATTTTGACTATTCCTGGCTTTCCTATTCTCCTATATCCCTATGCTAAGATAAAGTGGTCACTTGCTCCCAAGATACCCATCATCCCTACTCCAGATTCTTTTTGTAAATGAAAATCAAATTTGAAAGAGTAGTCTCCTTCCTAGAGTCTTCCATCTAATGAACAATGACTTTATCATTAAAATGTATCAAGAAATAGCTACTCTGCTTTCCGCAGAGAGAAACCTCCAGCAGATGTCTAATATTTGAAATCCCCTATAACTAGTGCAGTGGATGTAGCTGAGGAGAGAAATCCCCACCCTACACTGTTATTTCAAGTCCCATGATGCTTTAGGATGAAAGAACATTGCTTATGAAGGAAAGAAAAAAAAGCTGTCTGAACTTCATTTCCCAGAAGGATATGTTTCTAGCCACAGTGTGGTGACATCAAGGCAAATTCTCTAATTCGTGAGGAGTCTTCTCAGAGGCAGGAGGTTTAAAAGCAGGGCTTTAAGATCTGACTATGGGCCACCCCAAGGTTTTATCACTTTTCAAGCCTACCTGAAGTCCATGAGTTACTCCATGAGGCATAGAGTTCTGAATTCTAAGAATCTGCCTTTATGATTCCAAATTCTGAAGAAACTGTTATGTCTCCCAACATGAGATGGAATAGGTTACAATATTACTATAACCTAGAAGTAGTTGCACTTAATTGTGAATGCATGGAAAGAATAATTCTACCATTCAGTTTCCTCATTATTTGTATTGTTTTTATGCTATAATTAAATGCTTTCATTATTGAATTGGTCATACCTTCATGGTCTAGTGATAAAGAATATTATTCTGAGTGGGGGAATCAGACTATGACTTAGGTAAATTAATTATCCAAAACAGCCACACTGAACCTGGAACAAACAGAAGGGGGTTCCCGAGACAGCTTTCTCAGACCCTGCAGAAGCCTACTTATTACATTATTATATCATGTCTCTAGGCTTGCATGATTTGTCTGGCAAACTCTTCATCAGTCTCCTGTTTCTAACCAGGTAATAGGTGATATACACCAATGACCATTTCTTTTGTTTCTTCCTCCATTGATCCGCAGCCAAAAACTTAACACCATGTCCTTCCCCTACATTCTCCTAAGTTCCAGCATTTCCTCACATGAATATATCATCTTAATATGCAGTTCTACTCCACACCCATCTTTTTTTCCTATTCTACTTCTCTTAAGTAAGGTATAGCTTTCCAAAATTATTTTCCGGGCATGGGATGCATTCTACCATTTCTTGGTCTTTTCCAATTTCACTCATTGGGGTCAAATTTGCTATGTTACAACAGGATCTTTAGTTTACCTTGCTTGTTGTCCATGAGTTGTGTATTTGGGCTTGCATTTTATGACTTCTCTTTTTGAACTGTTGCCTGGGATTTTTTTTTTTACAAAGACAGTGGAGTGATTTGCTATTTCTTTCTCTGGCTTATTTTATAGATAAGGAAACTGAGGCAAACAATGTTGAGTGACTTGCCTAGGGTCACACAGCTAGTGTCTGAGGACAGATTTGCAGCCCGGAAAATGAGTCTTCCTGACTCCAGACCCAGTACTCTATCCACTATGCAATCTAGTGGCCCTTTATGTCCCTATCCCCACCATACGATACTAGAGACTTTGGGAAATTTCCCCTTGGGTAAAATCAGGAATTCTCTCCCTTGATTGAGCTAAGATATCTCACTCCCAATAGGAGAGCTCATTCACTCTGTACTGTTTGGTATAGTCTCCTATATAAGTACACTGACTCTATTGCTAGTAGCTGAATAAATGGGTTCACTTGCTTTTGTTTTGTGTATTCATTGTGGAAGTGGTATGTGGGCTTAGGAGAGTCAAGCCTTGGAGCATACCTTCCCCATTCACAGATAGCAATCAGAAGCTCCACTTAAACCTCAAAATTATTTCCTCTAGATTAATAACATGGGGGGAAGGAGGGGAGATGGATAGCTATAATTCTAGTCAGGAATCAGTCCCTGATTCCAGCCTCCTCATCTCTCCTGACAGGAATCAAAATCTCCCTTGGAGAAGGGTGGAGTGAAGGAAATTCTAGAGATGTTTAACCTGGGTCAGGTGTATTCTACTCCTGGACAATAGCCCATTGTTCCTATATCAGAAGCCATCATCTAGAAAGGCAACTCCTGCTCTTATATTCCATCTTCTGAGTTAGTTATTCATGTCCCTACTTTTCTTTCTAGCATCTTTGATAACGATTTTTTTTTGCCCCAGAATATACTCAAGTCAATTTGGGATTCATCCAACTGAATCTTATGGATAAAGATCATTCACGTATTATACAACTCAGTGTTTTCTTTCAGCCAATCAGGAAACCTAATTTCATAGCAGGTTTTCAAAATACTCTTTTCATGTTTACTTAGCTAACTTTGCATCTTTTCTTTCTCTTCTCAAAGTGGGGAGGGGATAAGGAAAATTGTGACATGCAACTGAAGTAATTTTTCTCTTTATCTAGAATATAATAATTTAACACACAGTTCACTCATGACTTGGTCAAAATACAGTACCCTCCATTGTCTATGAGTAACAGTGCCCTGATCTATGGCATTATGTTATTAGGAAGAAGTGTTGTGAACCCATGGTCATCATTTTGGGACGTGAAATCTCTGATCCCCTGAATGGTACTGGCAGAAAGTCGTTGCAGTTTCAGCAGATTGACTGGAAAGCTTTTCTGAAAGCTGAATTAGGCTGAATTTTTTTACCATTTGACACTGGAATGGGATTGTCAGAAAATGATGGACAAGTGGTCAAGCAGATGACTTCAAGCTTAACCTCCTTTTCTACCACTGCCCTGAATGGGATCTGTTCAAAGAAATCCATTCAGGTAGGAGAGTAAGTTTTGTTAGAAATGATATTAACTAATACATTTATACTGCTTTTAAATTCACAAACCAATTTATGTACTTTATGTTGTTTGATCCTTATAGCAACCCTATGAGAGAGGTACTAATATCTCCATTTTACAAATAAGAAACTGAGGCTTAGAGAGGTTACATGATTCTCCCATGATTACAAAACTAGTATGTTGTCACCTCTGGGATGGAACATAAAATCTTCTGTTTAGCATTCAAAGCCTTTCAAAATCAGACCTGCTCCTACCTTTCACTTCAGTCTTTTTTCAGTCATATCTGACCTTGTGAGCCCATTTGGGTTTTCTTGGCAAAGATACTGGAGTAGTTTGTCATTTTCCTCTCCAGCTCATTGTACAGATGAGGAAACTGAGGCAAACAGGGCTAAGTGACTTACTCAGGATCACACAGATAGTAAGTGTTTGAGGTCAGATTTGTGCTCAGGTCTTCCTGCCTCTAGGTTCAGCACTCCATGGACTATGGCACCACCCAACTGTCCAGATTCTGTTTTACTAGTGTTCTTACACCTCACTTAGTGATCAATGACATTGGCTTCCTTACTGTTCCTTAGACAACACACTCCATCTCTCAAATGTGGGTATTTTTGCTGGCTGTCCCCTATGACTAGAATAGACTCCCTCCTCACCTCTGCCTCCTGATTTCCCTGACTTCCTCCAAATCCCAGATAAAATCCCACCTTTTGCAAGAAATATTTTTTCAACCCTCCTTATTGCCAGTTTCATTCCTAAGTCTTAAGAATGTGTTTAATTTTCCCTGAATACATCTTGTTTGTACATTGTTGTCTGTGTGTTATTTCCTAAATTAGACTATGACTTCCTTGAGAATGGACATTGTTATTTGCCTTCTTTTTTATCTCCATCACTTAGCAGAATGCCGTATACATTGTAGGTAGTTAATAAATTCTTATTGACTGACTGAAGTTTCAGAGGCAGGATTCAAACTCATTTTTCTTGCAACTCCAAATCTGTCACCCTTTCTACGTGGGAGTTAGAAGATCCAGTTCTAGCCCAAACAAGTTGTACTGCCATTGGTAAGATACTAAACCTCTCTGAAATTCTACTTCTTCATCTCTAAAATGGGAATGATATTACTTTCTGTACCTACTTCACAGGGCTATTGTGAAGATCATAGAAAACATGAAAATATAAAGCAATACTTGGACTAGAGGTATTATTAGGAAGAAGGAATTACATTTCTCAGATCTACATATGTCAACATTAACTTCTCTTTGAGGTAATAAATAAACAAACAAATAAACAAACAAGTTGGTGGCATAATCACAGCTAAGTTGGAAACATTGGAATCATCCAGAACAAACCATCATCTATAGAGAGAAGCTGAGAGGCCTCGGATGTACAAAATCATATTTCCCCAGGCATAGGATTAATTAAAACTATCAAGTGTTCCCAGCTTTTTGAAATTAACTTTGAAAGTGTTTGGTGTGAAGGGATAAAGAGAGACAGTGTGGTGGGGGGAGGAGGGACAACAGGGAGAGAAGGGGAAGGAAAAAGAGAAAGATGCCTGAGCTGTTTGTTTCTCTCTTAAGAGCAAAGGAAGAATAAAGGGACTTCAAAGTATTTCCCGCAGCATGGCTGATGAGGAAAGGACAGAGCTAGGGGAACAAACAACTTTATCAGGGCACTACTCCCCCACTTAGGTGCATATAACTGCTTGCTCTCTAGGGAGCTCCAGCTGAGCACTTGGAGATTGATTTTCTTTGGGAAGAAAGAAGGGAGTTATTTATCTTTTAAAAATAATTTATCTTATGATTTTTCTCAATTTTTTCATCCTAACCTGACTTCCATCTTTCTTCTCCATAATATTCAACCTCCTTCACAAGTCTTCACTGGTTCTAGAGGCAAAGGAACAGGTTTCAAACCATGCCACCATCACTGCGTTACCTTCAGAAAATCACTTCACCTTCCTAGACTTCAGTTTCCTGATCCTGACATGAAGGAGTTGGAGTAGATGGTGACTGATGTTCCTTGTAGTCCTAGACCTGTGATCCTGAGGGAGTCACCACCATCACCTTTCTGAAACAATGGACAATGAATGGGTGAGAACATCATGGTCATCGTCATTGGTCAGGACTAATACAAGAGTAGGAAAAC
The DNA here is from genome assembly GCA_028658325.1 of Potorous gilbertii. Lineage (NCBI taxonomy): Eukaryota > Metazoa > Chordata > Mammalia > Diprotodontia > Potoroidae > Potorous > Potorous gilbertii. The sequence continues at coordinate 203,468,658 of CM053769.1, read as the reverse complement.
TAGGAGCACCGAAAGTATTTAATGAATACTTCAGTATGTAGAAAGAATTGTGACTTAACTGGTTTAGGTGCTCCCAAATGGTTTGCAGATGTAGAACACAATTCCTTCACACCTTTGCAGAACTGTCAGAACTTAGACAATGCTGGTATAACCTTCAAAGGCCCATGGGCCCAGAATGAGAAGAAAGGAAAAGGATTCATCTCCAATGCAGAATGAGTGGAAAAGAAAAGGGCATATATGGAGTGCTCAATCAATACTTCAATTATATTGAGATAAATGATGTCAGACTGTGGAACCACTGATGAACCACAGATGGTGACACTCAGGTCTCAAAAGGTCATTGACCCTTAGACTAACAGAATCAAGTGTCTCTTCCTTCTTTCCTTCCTTTCATTCTCTTTCTTTCCTTCCTTCTTTCTTTTTTTGTTCCTTCTTTCTTCTTTTCTTCCTTTCTTTTTTCCTTCATTCCTTCCTTCCTGTAAAGACTGTGCTTTTGCTGAATCCTAAAAATATTTCACCATGCCCTCTGCCATCATTTACCATGAGAAGAAATCCAACTGGTTTTCCATTTGTCTTTATATAAGGAGGTCAAGGACACTTTGATGTCTCCTTAAATCCACCAAGCAATTTCTTGTGATGCTGAATCTCGGGGGAAGTATTTGGGCTCTATAACCCACACCACCTACCTATTTGCCAAGATTTGGAGAAGATAACTGGCTATCTGTGAAGAACACAGGGTAAATTGGATTTCAGTCATCACTCCTTTGAAACTCAGAGGATCTAAAACCCCTTCCTGTCCCCTGTGCACATCTAACCCATCCCCAGTCAATCAACTTGCATTTATTAATTGCCTACTATGCTAAAGGAACTATGCTAAAGTGCTGAGGTTAGAAAGGCAAGAAACAGTTCCTTTTCTCAAGGAGCTCACAATATAATAGAGAAAGATGACATGCAAACAACTCTGTACAATCAAGACATTTACAGGACAAAGTAGGGGTAGTACCTGAAGGAAGGCACTAACTTTGGGGGGGAGGGGTTCAAGGAAGGCTTCATGCATAAGACAGGACTTTAGCTAAGACTTGAAGAAAGTCAGGGAAACTAGGAGGCAGATATAAGGAAGGAGAGACTTCCAGGTTTGGGAGATGGTGAAAATATTGAGGGTATGGGGTGTCAACTGGGAGGAGGCCTGATTGTAGAATATGTGTGAAGGGTAGTAAGACTTAAGAAGACTAGAAATGTAGGAAGGGCCTAAGTTATGAAAGATTCAGAGAGGTTATGAGGCTCAAGGGAGATAATAGATGTAAAACATTTGGCAATCCTTTAAGTGATACACACACACACACACACACACACACACACACACACACACACACACACATATATATTATTAGCCTGAAGTCACCAGGACTCCAACCTCTTGATGATCTCATTTCCTGAGCCTTCTACTGTACTCCAGACGGGCTCAAGCAATAATTCAGAGGGACAATACAAGGATAGGCTAATAAATATTCAACACCTAAGCTAGAGGAGGAGGGGTGGTGAGGGTGGGTCTGAGACAGGCTGTATGCACACACTTCTAAGTTTAATATGCATCATTAGCACTTTATTTTATAGTTTTTTTAAATTTCTGAACAATGCTCATACTGAAATTTCAACAAAAGGCCAAGCAAGTCAGAACTGGCTCTAGCACACCCCTGGAACGGCTTTAAAATCCGAACAAAGATTTTTGTATTTTATCCTAGAGGTAATAGGGAGCCTCTAGAATTTATTGAAGGGAGGGTTATAGGTACTTTAGGAAAATCATTTTGACAACTGAGTGCAGGACAGATCTGAATTGAAAAGATTTGTGGCATGGGGACCAGTCAGCAGGCTATGGCAGTATTCCAACTATGAGACAATAAAGACCTGCACCAGGGTAGTATGGTGTCAGAGGATATAAGGGTGCACATACTAGAAATATTAGGACGGTATTGATAGAATTTGACAATTGATGAATATGGGAATGGTCAGTGAGAGAGAGTAAGGAATTAGGTTTAGAGCCTGAAAAACTGGGAGAATGGTGATTTCCTTGACAGTAACAGGGAAGAGAGGAATAGGGAAGGGTTTAGGGGGAAAAATAATGGGTTCAGTTTTGGACATGTTGAGTTTAAGATCTTAAGAATTTAACGACATCCATTTCAAAATGACTAACAGACAGCTGGAGATGTCTTCGTTCATGCCATTCAACTTACTTGCAAGGTTTTATTAATGTTCTCATCAATGTTGAAGGTCAAAGTGTTAAAGGGCTATTTTCTAAATGAATAATTACCTGGTAAATGCCAGGTACTGCCTGTAAGAAGAACAGGATCGATGTAATAATCTAATCTTGGACCTTAGAGTCAATAACTTTGGAGCTATAGGTGTGGTGACATGGCAGCCAACAAAATAAAGTGATCTTAGGTATGGTGTTCAAAACAGAAAGGTGATAATTCCATTATACTCTTCCCTGGTCAAACCATATTAGAGTTTTGAAGGCTGTCATGGCATGCTATATCAGAAAGATACTGATAAGCTATAAAATATCTAAAAGCAGACAATTGTAATGCTGAAGGAACTGGAGATCATGCCATGCAAGGAGAAGTCTTATGGGGGGCATCGTAACTGTCTTTAAGTTGTCTGCCAAGTGTGAGGTCATAATGTGGAGATATAGCCCCAACAGCAGGTCAAATGCATTGTCTAACAACCAGCCTTGCTAAGCATGGGATGTTGATCTTAAGGTTAACCAGTTGGGGAGGAATTATTTAACACATGTCATGTGGAAGAAGGATGGTTCTATTGCTCCCCAAAAGGCAGAAGTAAGAAACATGGGTGTAAATTACAGGGAAACCATTATTGGCTCAATGTCAGGAATTTCTTTGCTTCCTTAACTCTTATTTATTGTCCAGATCACATGATCAGCATTTGATGGAACTGAATATTGTCTTCAGCTGGTTCATGCAGGTATGTCTTATCTCCCTAGCAAACTAGAAACTTTTTGAAGGCAGGAACCATGACTTATACTGTTGTATCCCCCTCAGAGTCTAGCACACAGGGCTGCACACAAAGTGATAAGAGGATACATATTAGATCATAATTTTAGTTCTGAAAGTTAAGTGTCATCCTTTCCTGATAAATAGAAATGACACTATGTAGACGAGAATTGGAAAAGGAGTTTCTAGGCATAGAAACAAGGATGTGCTTCTTAGGGAAGGGTAGGTAACCACCATCAACTGATGTTCCAAAGCCCAAGTTCCAAGTGGCCTTTGTCCAAGAGCTTTGACTTTACAACCCAAAGCTGTAGCAGCCCAGCAGAGAACTTGCCTCTACTCTCACACCCTATACTTCTCCTGTAGTTAACTCTGCTCTCCTGCTGGCCAGATTTCCAATCTAGCAGCAGAGCAGGGATCTAAGCCAATGTGCCTCTTGTTGGGGGGAAACAGATGGCTGGACAGGAGAGTGCTGATGCTGACGGAAGGAATTGCAAAACAAGTATCAATCAACCCGGGCAGCCCAGCATTAGCAAACAGGCAGCTCATAGACATCCTTGTCTGGGCCAAGACTTTCTGGTGGCATTTTTAGCGGCATTCCTAATTGAAGATGAGGCACTGAGCTAATCAGCCACTCTAAGTCCCTGGTTAAATGAGACAGGTGGCATCTGAGAGCCCCGCCCCTCTCCCAGTAACATTGAAGAGGGGCACCATCAGTGCCAGCCAAGGGATATGTGAACAGAAATGGAAGGAGAGAGAAATGAAATTTAAAGGGATATTAACAGGAAGAAAAGAACTTTAACAACTCTTATGGGGATCTCATTGTAGAGAGGCTCCCAAACTGAGGGCTGAGGACCCACTGAGGATGGGATTGGGCAATAGGACAAAGTAATTGGCAACAGCCCACAAAACTATATGTGAATCAACTATTGCTTTTTTAAACTTTACTTAGCTCCCACAAAGTATGCAGTGGGAATCAGGATAACAAATAAGGGAATATACCTTCTGTAGACTAAGTAAATAAAATATGTCATGCATATATGCATTATGATTTTTCAAATATATGCAAATGCTATTGTGATTGCTGAAATACAAATTCATTTAAAGACATTACTGAAATCAAAGTAAATTTTGGCTATTGTGTGTTTTCTCAGTCAATGGACACAAATAGTACTGAACTACTATTATGTTATGTTAATTTGATGTTTAAAAAGGGTCCTCATATTCTGACAGGTTTGAAATCATTTACTTAGTATTATTTTTTTCATTTGTTTCTTGTTTGGGTGTAGACGTGTGCATCAGCAATTGCTTGTAACTTAGTCTTAGAGATTTCCCTTGGAGCAGAGAAAGGTGATGTGACCTACAGAGGGTCACACACCTATCATGTTCAGAGGAAGAACTTGACCTCTTGATTCCAAGGTCATCAGTCTATTCACTACCCCCACACCGCCTCTCACTTAATTGTCCATTTTTTTTCCATGTGTGAGTTTTGTCTCCCAGGCTGCTTCTTCAATATTGCTCCACAAAGTCCTATATTTACTGTCCCTTCCCCTTTTCCCTTCCCACATAGCATGCCTTATGCTAAAATCATTAGTGTTGTAAGCAGTTTAATTGGATTAGTAGAAGTATTATTCTCATGTCATATCACATAGACTGTTCATGCATTTTGATCCTTGGAAACAACCCTTTTCAATGGAAGAAACTTTTCTAGTTTGGAGCCTCTGTCTCCTTCCTTCCCTGCAGATGTGAATTGAAAGAATTCGTAGAAACAGAAACAAGGATTTGCTCCTTAGAGAAGGTATGGTAACCAAAGATTCCAACAGAGATTCCAAAACTCTGTCTCTCTGTCTCTCCTCTCTATATATCTTTGTCTCTCTTTTCTCACTCTGTTTCTGTATACCTATCTCTCTGTCTCTATCTGGATATTTCTATCATTTCTCTCCAGTTATTAAATGGAATCAAGAACAAGGGTTATTTATTTCAGACTCCCTGTTTCCTTGTGAAAGGGAGAAGGATGGATCTATGCAGGTAACATAACGAGTTTAGAAAGTTCTGCAGACCTGCAGTGATTCTTTTGTTTGTAGATCCATTAGCAGACAAGACAGCAGAAGAACAGCTCTTCCAGGTATGTTGCTTCCTAGCATTTGGAACTTAAATGTTTACTGGTTTGCCCCCCAAACCCTAACACTGAAATGGAACACTGATAAAATGTACTCCCAGTTAATAACTAACTTTCCTACTTTCCTAAGTCTAACACGAAAAACAAACAAACAAAACCAGGGGCAGCTCCAACCAGCACTGAGTCTTTCTAAAATCCCTTTCTGTTTCACCTTCAAAGACTCATGTTTGAAAAGGGCCATCTTTTATCACCATTACCCCACAGTACATCAGGAAAGTCTAACTCTGCATCAACAAGTCTCGACCAATTGCATTTCTTCTCTGTGCTACATGCTAGTTGGGTGGTACAGTCACTCTTCTGCTATAATAGCAGTAGAAATCTTGATGAAACTCTCATTCCAATAAAAAGACAAAGAGAAACATGTGTTCCTGCTTCCTGGCTACCCTTGGATTGCTATCTTGTTTTGTTTCTGGAAAATGAAGTTTGCTGACTAACTGCAACACAAGAATTTTTTTTCCTGGTCTGCAAACAGACTGATTTGGAATAGCCTAAAGTGGTTAAAGTCTGTAGAATTTTATAATAAGTTAGACAAAGAGATCTGGAGGGTTTTACAAATGTAGTGCTCTTGGGTAAGTAGACTCCCCAAGTCCCTTAGAATGCACTAATCATAAGTAAACTGGATAAATACAAAGATGAGGTTCCTAACCTGGTACACTTTGGAGTAATTCATTCTTAGCAAGTTTTTCCTTATGTAGAATCCATAAACCCAGGTACCTTTGGGTTGCTTCTAACTATTGCCTCCGTATGCATTCTGGAACAACTTTGATACAGATACACAGGGAAGCCACTGATCAACTTTGATTTATAAAGACAAGTAGAGAGACTAGAAGCCAGGGTAAATAATAATAAAAGACAAATGCAAAGTTCCCTGGTCATTTAGAATAGTGTCAGAAATATGACAAACCACAACCAGTTAACTAGGAAACACAGAAAAAGTGGGTTTAGAAAGATAAAGATGAAAACTCAAGATAAATTAGAAAGTATTTACAATAACTCCTTTCAATAAATCTCAGATACCATCCAAAGGTACTAATAGATCCTACAGAGGTGATTACAACTGATTGTCTACAAAGCTGCTGGCTGTGATATTTGAAAAAATAATGGAGGTTAAGATCTATACCATAGGAGCAGAAGTAGAAAAATTGCCCCTCTTCCTTTCCTAAAAAGGAAAATAGTAAACTGTTCAGAATATAAGTCAACAAGCTTAACTGTAATGCCTGGTAAAGTTCAGTTAAATTCAACCAGTATTTATAAGTATCTATATACCAATATTTGTGTTAAGCACTTGGGATAGAAAACAAAATTCCCTGCCTTGAGGGAGCTTGTATTCTACTAGTTTATAGATATAAACTAACAAAATATATAAAATAAATTCAAAGCAGATTTTAGGAGGAAACTTTGGTGAAATCAGAAAGAGCCTCTTAAAAGAACTGGCACTTCAGCTAAGCCTTGAAGGGAAGTAGGTATTTCAAGATGCAGAAATGTAGTGAAATCATTTCAAAGATGGGAGACAGCCCACATGAAGGTAAAGACATAGCAGATGAAATGTATGAAGAAAATTGAATAGCCCAGTTTGACTGAGCATGTAGAGTTCATGAGGAGAAATAATATAAAATAAGCCTGGAATGACAGCTTAGATCCAAACTACAAATGTCTTTCCTCCAATGTCAAATATTTGGATGTTGTATTTTATACTACAGACAATGTTCGATTATTTTTCAGTCATGTCAGACTTTCCATGACCCCTTTTGGGGTTTTCTTGGCAAAGATATTGGACTTGAAGGAATCTTCTACATCTCACTTTACAGATGAGGAAACTGAGACAAATAGGGTTAAGTGATTTACCCAGGGCCATGCAACCTGTAAATGTCTAAGACCAGATCTGAACTCAGAAAGATGAATTTTCCTGATCCCAGGTCTGGCTCTTTGTGCACTATGGTGCCACCTAGCAGACCTCACTAGAGACAGTAGGGAAACACTAAATCTTCTTCAACAGGTGAATCATTAATAGGCCTGGGGTTTTTTTGTTGTTGTCTTTCTTTTTGCTTTTTCTTTTAGGAATACCAATTTGGCAGCTATGTGGAGGATGGAATAAAAAGGGTAAAGGTTGGAGAAAGGAAGAAAAATTAGGAAGTTATTGAAATAGTCCAGGGAGAAGTGATAACTACTTGAATTAGGTTGTTGAGGTGTGCCTAGAGAGAGAAGGGAATCAATGTGAGAGGTGTAAAGGAAGTAGAATGAATAGGTCTTGGCAAACGATGGGTTATGGAGGATTAAAGGAGAGGAAAGAGTCAGGAAGGTTGATTATATTATGAACCTGAGTGACAGAAAGAAGGACCTTCAGCAGAAATAGGGAAGTTAGGAGGTGGGGTGATTATAGGGAAAAGATAATGAGTTTTGTATTGGCCATGTTGAATTTGAGATAACTATGGGTCATATGGATCAAATTGTAGAGCAGACATTTGGAAACGTGAAATTGGAGTTTAACAGAGAGATGAAAGTTGGCTATCAGTATTTGGGAGTCATCTGCATAGAACTGATATTTGAATCCAGAGAAAAAATAAGATCACTGAGGGAGAAAGTATAGAGAGAGAAGAAAAGATATCCTGGGAGAGAGCCCTAGGCTACATCTGCTAACAGTATGTGGGATGTTGACAACAATCCTTGGACGCGCAATAAAAATGATCAATTAGATAGGTAAGAGGAGAAACATGATAGAATTGTGTCATGAAACCAGAAGAAAGGAGTGAACAGTATCATATGTTTTATGAAGAATAAGAAAGATGAGACCAGAGAAAAGACTACTAAATTGGGGGTGGAGAAGGAAATGAGGTTTGGTGCCCTTGGAGAGATTCTATCAGTCAAGTGATAGAATCAGAAGTCAGATTATATGTTATTGAGAAGTGAGTTAAAGATGAGAAAACAGAATGTAGATAGCTTTTTTCCTAAGTTTGTCTGTGAAAGAGAAGAGAGATACAGATACCATTTGAAAAGATAGCAAGGAAGAGTTTTGGGGTTTTTTTAATTTATTTTAAGGATGGGCTAAGCATAATACTTGGCACATAATAGGCATTTAACAAATTCTTATTAACTGGAAAGAACTTGGAACATCTTTACGAAGTAGGGAAGGAGCCAATGGGTAAGAACAGATTGAAAATTAAAGTGAGGGTAAGTTCCCAGAGGAAATAAGAGGGTAGCAAATCAAGGATACAGAGAGAAATGATGAAGAATGACCTTTACTTAAGCCTGTAGCAAAGGCAAAAGAGAAAATTCAAGGACCAATTATTAAAACGATAACATACAAGCTTTTAAAAAATCATCTGGTAATCACTAAGACCTGGCAAGGGTTCATTAAGAACTAGCATAACTAGTTACTTTTTTTCCCCTTTGGCAGAACAGATCAGTCAGGGAAATTCCACAGACATAGTATGAAAAGCACTAAATATAGTCTATCCTGACATCCTATGAACAAAAAATGGATAAAAGACTGGAGAGATGACATCACAGTTAGGAGAATTTGGAACTGATTTAATGAACGGCCTTGAAAAAATGGTAATTAATAGGTCAGTGCCAACTTGGACAGTGAAGTCTAGTGGAGCAACTCAAGTGATCTACCCCCTGGTCTAGTCTGGCTCAACAATTTTTCTCTGTTGATTAAGATAAAGAAATCCATGTCATGATTACAAAATTTGTGAATATCAAAAAGATGGATTAAATAATTAGCATGTTATATGACAAATCAAGATAGAAAATTTTCTTTGGTGACTAAAAAAATGGACTAAATATAATAAATTATAAATAATAGGAATAATGCAAGGTCTTAAACAAAGCTTCACACACTCAACTACACAACTAAAAATGGGAGAAGAGTGGCTAGTAAGCAATTGTTAAAAAAAAGATCTGAGAGTTTTATGGAACAGCATGATCAATTTAAGTGAAAAATGAGACACAATATGTGAGATATATAGATATAAATATACACCACACATATAGTTATGGTGAACAGCCTTCATTAATAGAAACAAAGTATCTTTAAAAAATGGGATACCCTCCCTTTTTTGAAAAGGTGGGATAACATGGCTACGGAATATTGCAGATAATGTTGGACTTGTTTGATGTGTTGGTTAGTTCATTTACTGGTAAAATTCAATTCAGCAGGTGTTTATTACATGCTATGTCGGGTTCTATACCTGTAATATGGAAGTGTACCCAGTTTGTTGAAATGATTTTTTTCCTCTTTTCATTCTTTAGGGATGGCCCTCTGGAAGAGGAAGGGAAGAGGAGATATATTGGGAGACATAGATACTACAAATACCAGAGATATCAACTAAAATAATAAATAAAACAAGAGAGGTGATAGTTTTGTACCCTATCAGACCACACATAGGGCACTATATTTCAAGCATGGGTGCCACATTTTGGGAAAAGCATCAACAAATTGGATTGTGTTCAGCAAAGGAAGACCAAAATAATGAAACTGTCAAACCCATTCTATCAAAGTATATCAAAGGGCCTTTCCCTGTCCCATCCCATCAACTTCGGTGACAGAAATTCAGTACAAAAGTTAGCAGTTCAGTTCCCTCCCCCTCCGGTGTCCCATTAAAGCTCATTGAACCTTCAAGGTAATTTGTGTGGTTCAGTGGCTACTTTCCATGGGCATAATAGGAAGTGAAAGGGTAAATGAAAATACGTTTTGGCTGAGAAAGATTCATAGTGAGGTATATAGGTCGCAGACATGCAAATGGTCAAAACCTTGGGGCAGAGTAAACAGAGAAGTCTGAGAAACATCAGAAGGTAAAGCTTAAGCAGATGACAACTAGGGAGGAATAGGGCACCAATGCCAACCAAGACCCCAAAACCATTGCTTGAGGCTCACAGCTAGAAGGTAGAAACTGTGCTGGGAAAGGATTCTTAGCTGTGGCACCACCCCTTCTAACTTCAGTTTTCAACAGTTATTTTTTTTAAATTCCCACTTTTCCCCATTGGCTTGGAAATCTGAGGGAGACTATAACTCATTTTTTGTATGGAAAGCTAAAATAGTTGTTTATGTCATTGTCCTCTTTCAGTGAAGGGATCTGCTATTTGATTTAATTATTTCCTCTTGGTCTCTTGGCAATGACTACATGGGATGGGGATCCAACCTGTTTTCACAGAATTAAGATTAGCCCAAATACTCCAGCAATGAAACTGGTGGGGCAAAGCAATTTGTTGTTATCATTTTCAGTTATGTCTGATTCCTCATGACCTCCTTTGGGATTATCTTGGCAAAGATACTGGAGTGGGTTGCCATTTCCTTCTCCAGCTCATTTTACAGGAAATTGAGGCAAACAGGGTGAAGTGACTTGCCCAAGGTCACACAGCTAATGAGTATCTGAGGGCAGATTTCCACTCAGGAAGATGAATTTTCCTGCCTCCAGGTCCAACACTCTATCTACAATACCATCTAAAGAATTCTTAGAATGAAGTGGGAATGTTTAAGGTTAAGGAAGAGAAGGCTTGAAGGGGGACATGATAGCTGCTTTCAAGCATTATATAGTCTCTCATGTAGAAAAAGAATTAATCTTGATCCACTTGATCCCAGAGGGTAAAATTCAAAACAATGGTTGGAAATTGCAAAGAGGCAGATTTCATCCCAATAGAAAGAACAATTTCCTACTAGCCACACACTTAGAATTATGCCTTGCAAGCACACGTATGAGCACACAAACACACACACACACACACAAATGCGTGAATGAGTAAAAATCCCCTGGCAGTATAATAAGAGATATAAACAGAAAATAAAAGACATACACACACACACACACACACACACACATACCCTCAAGAAATTTTTTTAAAAACTGTCCCCTGCCCAATTTCCCACAGGGACTTGTGTAACCTTTTTGACTTATAATATGAGTTTATGTGTCTCAAAATTGCCAAAGAATCACTCTTCAAATACTATCGCAGCCACCCCTAACCTGCACAGTACATATGATTTTGAAGGACATGGTTGGAGGCACATCACGTCTCTGTGCCTTGTTGCCCCTCAGGTTGATGGTTCCCTGGAGTGTCTATCTTTGGGCACCATTTATCCCTCTGTTACTACACTGCTCATTCAGCAACCTTGACTCTCACCAATTGCTTTCCTCCAGAGGCTACATGGGTGCCAAAGCATTTATCGAGGTCTGTGAATAGCTGGGAATCTTTATCTGGCACCTCCTTCTCTCTGTCCTGCCACTGTGTCCAAACCCTGGCATCAACAAGTAAAGTGTGCAAAGGAATCCCTTTTCTGCTTGTCAAATAGATGTGTCTCCTCTGAGGGCTCACCTCATTCTAAGTCAGATTATAAAATGTTAAGGTTCTGTGTGCCATTTCCCTAGAGAAAATGTGCATTAGAAGCTTAAGAACAGCTGAGGGAAAACACAGTGAGGTCATGTCATATGTATTAATGGGAATTCAAAAGCAAGAAACAAGGGAACAGATTGTGGGACAGAAAAGAGAGCATGCTGACAACTATTCTGAGTGAGGCTTTTTGTTCCTGAAGGCAAGAGAACTGGATCAAGTTTGGAGAACTTAAGAAAGTTGTTTGAAATGATTTTATTCCCCATAGACAAAAGAGCTGTGATATTGTCAATAGGGAACTCTAGGATATATTGTGATACATCCTAGAGAGTTGTCTATAGATGTCAGATGAATTTCCCAGAGTCACACAGTTAGTAAGTGCCAAGAGGAGGAGTTAAACCAAGTCCTCTGATCCCAGATTCAACACTATACACAGTCTGCCAAAATATCTTTGAGGATATTATTTATTAGGGTCATTGATATAGAGACAAAAGCAGCCATGGAGGGCATCTAGTCTAATACTTTCAATATATTTTAGTGAGGAAATGTAACACACTCTACCTCAATCAACCAGTCAAAAGTATACACTGGTCTTGAAGATATACTTAAGAATTCTGAGAGGATTAAAGTGTTTGGTACCGAGTGAATGAAAAAAAATGATCTTACATAGGAAATATCTCCTGATTGTTAGGGTCAACTTAAACATCTTGACCCAAAAAGTAAAAAGAAAGACAGAAAAATGAAAGGGAGACAGGAGAAGAGAGACAGAGACAGAGACAAGAAGTCTTGACAAAAGTCAAGATGGTAGAGAGAAAGCATTTTTTTCTCATTCACCCAGAAAACCTTCCCTATGACAACCTGGAAAATGTATCAGTCCAAATTCTTATTGGGAAAGCCAAGAAGAAAAGGCACATAGAGTTATTTTTCCAGGGCAGGACCACTTAGAAAGAAAGACAAAATGGTCTACGGACAATGGGGCTGGAGACAGCCAGCACCATCACAGAGCAGAAGGAGTAGGGAACATTCCAGCACCCAGGAGTGGCAAGGATACTGAGATTGAACAATAGGGCAAGAATCACTGGGGTAGAAAAAGATCCCAGGGGCCCCATAACTAGTGTTTGGAGCAAGAATGAGTATCATCTGATCATTCTATCAAACATCCCAATTCTGGGTCATATTTCCAGAGTAGAGAGCAGCCACAAGAAGAACCCTAGCTGTATACAGAGCAAGGAACAAGTTCCAAAACCTTAGCTGTGTGGCTCTGAGCCCAAGAGCAGAGCAAGGACTTAGTTGTAACATTTAGCCCCACACTTAAGGCTATAACAGAATAACTCGACTAAAGGAGAACAAATAATTCAGTCACTCTGAACCTGCAGAACCTCCCAAAGGGCTAACCATGATTGCCTTCAGCAGCAGTCTATTAAAACTCAACTATAAAGAAGCCAATAGACCCAAAACTTGGTCAGGAATTTACAGAGGTCAGACCAAAAGTGCAGTGAACAGACCTCTCCCTGAATTGCACTGCTCTGGAAGTACCAAGGATCCAAAACTGAACTCTGAAAACAGCAAAAAACATAAAAACACAGAAGCACAGGCCAGACATGCCCCACTTCTAGCCAGAAGTGAGCAGAGCCTAATACTAGCATAAAGTCTAAAATCAAGAAGTAGGTTGGAAGAATAACTTGACAAAAAAAAGAACCTGACCATAAAAATCTGTTATGATAAAAGGAAAGCTAAAAATATGACCATAAAAGAAATTAATGACTTGAAAATATCTATAAGCAAAATTTCATAGAAAAATGCAGATTAGAAACAATCCCAACAAGAATTCCTTAGAAAGTTAAAAAGAGTAATCAAAAAGATCATTTTTTAAATTCTTATCAAATAAGGGAGGTAGAGGAAAAAAATGGAACAAGAAATGGGTACAATCCAAGACAGTTACCAAAAAGAGAATTAACAACTTGTAAAAGAAGTATAAAACAAATTAGAATTGGACAAATAAATGCTAATGACTTTAAGGGACTACAAGAATTTTTTTTTAAAAAAGTCAAAATGACTGAAGAAAAAAATGCAACAGAAGAAAATGTGAACTCTCTCATAGGAAAAAACAACTGACCTAAAACTTGCTTTAAGAATCACTAGATTAGCTGGAAGCTATAAACAACAACACCAACAACAAAAAGTGTAGACATCATGTTTCAAAAAATTATAAAGGAAAACTTCTCAGATAACTTAGAACTGGAGGGAAAGGTAGAAATTAAAAGAATCTATTGTTCACCTCCTGAAAGAAATTCCAAAATGAAATCTCCAAAATTATATTATAGCCAAAATTCAGAAATCACAGTTCAAGAAGAAAATACTGTAAGCAGTCAGAAAGAGTTTATGTACTATTGAGGATCATGCAAGACTTAGCAACCACAACTATAAAGAAACAAAGGCCTTGGAATATGATGTTCCAGAAGGCCAACAATCACCTACTCACCGAACTAAATATAATTCTATAAGGGAAAATAAATATTTAATGAAATAGAGAACTTCCAAGTAATTCTGATTAAAAGGTTAGAGTTAAATAGAAAATTTGACATTCAAATACAGGACTCAAATGAAGCATAAAAAGGTAACATGAATAAGAAAGCATAAGGGACTAATCAAAGTTAAATTGTTCACATTTTTATATGAAAAATGATATATTTAAACACTCTGAACTTTATCATTTCCAGGAATATGAGAGAAAGTCTAATTAGACAGCAAACCAAGGTATGATTCTATTATGTTTGAGTGATCTCAAAAGAAGAATGGAAGGAAGGCAAAGAAGAATATTCGAGAATGAGGAAGGAAGAATGGGAAAAATTATTTCATATAAAGAGGGCATGAAAGAAAGAGTTTACACAATAGAGGGGGTAGTGGATGGGGCAACACTTGAACCTCACTCTCATCTGAGCTGAACTTCAAGAACAGAAGAATATATACACACATAGTTGGGTACAGAAATTCATCTTACCCAATAGGGAAGAAGGAGGGAAAGAGGTTAAGAAAAAGCAGGGAAGGGGGAAGTAATAGTAATAAAGTAATACTAATAAAATAATAGTAGTAATAAGAGGCGGCAGTGATTAGAAGCACAACAGATGGAGAAGAAGAAGAAGATAGAGGAGGAGGAGGAGGAGGAGGAGGGGGCAGTGACTGTTCATACAAGAATAGGACAGAGGGAAACAGTCAGTAGTTACAGCTGTGAATGTTAGTGGGATGAACTTACACATAAAATGGCAAAGGATGTGTGAATGCATTAGAAATTAGAATCCAACAGTATGTTGTTTACCAATACACAAACACACACACGGGGGTTGGAGCAGAATCTATTATTCTTCAGCTGAAGTTTTTAAAATAAAAGCAGTGGTGGTAAAAATGTCTCAGAGTGAACAAAAGCAAAATATAGATCAATAAAGTGAATTAATGAAGAAATACATGATAGATGAGTGATTAGATATATGAATGAATAACTAAGTGAACCATTCGGGCAAGTAAAAGAGGACTCCCAATTTGGGAGCTGAGGATTGAAGGCCCCTGACAAATCTCTTTGTGGCAGTAAAGGGGTGAATATAGGCAGGGAAGAACAATGAGTGTCTCTGTTCCCCATTGATCATATTATTAGAAAGACTGGACCAGTAGGAAGTAACACAACCAGATGGATGTAGAGAAAGATGTGCTGAAAGCAAACAGATATCTTAAGAAAAAGCAACCAAGAATTTATAGATGGAACTGAATCTCTTCAAAAGTTCAGATGACCTGGAGGTCAGTTTCATTGTGCACTGGAGCTGGTAGCAGCAACTCTGGAGCAGCAATGCTTGATAATAGCCCCTATATTGGGAGCTGGGAGACATACCCAAGACAAACTGGACACTCCAAGGAAAGGCAACTTCTCTTCAATCCTTAAAAGGCACCAACCCATGGAAGTCCAGCAGAGAGTTACACCTAAAGGGAACCATTAAAGGACTCTACAGAGAAAAGAACTCACAGTGACCAGAAGCTGTGCATTACCTTATGTTCTCTGATTCTTTGCATCACTACCTTTAGTTTGCTAGTGTTTGAGTGTGAAGCCACTATCCTGTCAGCTTGCTGACTGGAAAAGGATAATGCATTCCTGATTTGGGAGGATTGCTTTTGTAACCACTGTCCTAACTATACCTACCTAGCAAATATTCTTTCTAAAAGCTAATGAAGTCTGGCTAATAAATCAATGGAAATTACACTGGTAGTGGTTGTGGCTGGCAGTGGTGTGAAGCCCCCAAGCATTCTCAGAGATCCCCCTTGGGAAGAGAAATGATCCCTTTCTCTAACCTTCCCCCAGTGTGAGTGAAAATTGGGTGTGTCATTTAAAGAGCTATGGAAGGAGCTACATACAGATGAGAAAACTGACCCATAGAAACGTTGATTGAATTGTACAAGGTCTCTTTTATGTTTGTCTGGTATTTTTGTAATAAGTGGAAAGTCAGGATTTGGATCCTTGTTCTCTGACTCAAAATTCAGCACTTTTCCTACTGTACTATGTGCCTTTCATTTCTAATAAGTAGCATTTATCACCTGTAATAAGCCAGGGAAGACAGGACCAGAATTACAAAGAGGATTTTAAACAGATAAGAAATAGGATAAAGCTTAGTTTCTAACCATTGGCATTGTTTGTAATAGTTAAGATAATGATACAGTACACTCTTTGTACTTATAAATTAACTTTCTTTTTTTTCATTTGCTCCATATGTTTTTGTATTGTTCATCTATATAAAAGGAGAATATCTACTCCTATTTTCTCGATCTAAATAAGTAATTATATTTCCTCATAGTAAGCATTGGTGAGAATATAGAGCAGTACATGTTTGTTTTTCTTCATTTTCTATTCCAGAATACAGTCAAAACCACTGGGCCTGTTGTTTTGCTCTAACTCAGCTGGGGCACTACTAATCACCTCATCACACCAAAAGACTTACAGTAGAATGTTGGGGGGAATTAAGCAAGCTCTTTAAGACCTCCCTCTCCCACTGCTCCTCAGCCCCAACCTCTTATCATCGGAAATAGTACAAGGCTGACCCAATCACACAGCAGGATAGAGAGAAGTAGAAAGGAGATAAAAGAATATGTTGATAAAATAATAAAAACTGGGAAAGTGTATTTCACAACAATTCCCTCTCACATTTTCAAAGATTTTGAACTCTTCATATTCATTCCTTTTCCCATTTAAACTTCCCAATAACCCTGAAAAAAAAAATTTAAAAAAAACTTGTCCTTGTTTACATATTTCTTGGCAGAAACTGGAGAAGAAATTGGTTCTCCTGTGAATCACATGAACCCAGCTGTTTCCCATAGAGCCCGTTGATCCTTTGTCCTGTCATTGATCTCACCTTGCAGAGTCCCACCGGTAGCCATCACTCCTACTAATGTGCTACTGAATGGAGCTGGGGAAACCTACAATGTCCACTACAAATTTACATTATGTGCTCTCAACTGGACCCATGCTTCAAGATAATCCTTCTACTCCTCTCTGACCAGATCTCTACCTCATTCACCACATATAATAAACATTTCCAACCTTTCTTTTTGCTTCAATGTATGTTCACATGTTTAGCACAATATCTGGCACATAATAAAGGCTTAATAAATATTTTATCTAATCTCTCCCTGTGCCACATTCCCCACAGCACCCACCCCTCAAACTCCATTTCCTCTCTTTTCATTCTCTTTTCAACTGTCTGTAATATGGTCACTGGTCAACTGAAATTACTGAAAGGAGGAGTCTCAATTGAAATTCCTCTCTAACAAACTCATTCAGTGCCCATGAATTCAATCATAAACTTTATACAAATTATTCCATAACTAAAAATATATATGTATGTATATACATATATATGTATAGACATATTAATGCATATATGTATATATCTGTACATATATATGCATAGATATGTATATACATATATAGCCCTAGTCTTCTCAAATATTCTAGTCCCACATCTCCAACTGCCTATTGAACATTTCCCACAGTGTGTCACATAGGCTTTTTAAACTCAAGATGTTCAAAACAATTTGTTATCTTTTCCCCCAAACCCACTCCTCTTTCAAGCATCCTTTTTATTGTCAAGGGAACCACCATCCTCCCAGTTACCCAAGTTCCAAACCTCAGTTTTATCTTCAACTTTTTGTTCTTACACACTTCACAATCCAATAAGTTATAAATCTTGTTTTTTTTTCTCTCCCAAACATTGTTCATATGCACTCCCTTCTATTGACTCATATAGCCAACAGCTCTTACCTCAAGAGACACAAGTTTCTCCACATACCAATCCATCCTCCACACAGCTGACAAGGGGATTTTGCAAAAACATAGATCTGACCATGTCATTTGCCACTCCAGTAGTTCCCTATAACATCTAAGGTCAAATGTTAACTATTCTGTTTAGCATTTGAAAATCCCCATGGTCTCTTCCTGCTTTTCAAGGTTTCTTTCATATTCCTTTCCTCTACACATTCTATGGTCCAGCAATGCTGGCTGTCATGCCACTTCCCACACACCTTGCTCCATCTTCTGTCTCCACGCTTTTGCATTGACTGTCCCCTGTGTCTGAAATGCTTTCCCTCTTCATCTCCAATTCTTACAATTCTGGGTTTCTGTCAAGATTCATTTCAAATACCACCATTTGCAAGAGACTTTCCCCAGTATCCCATGAGTGACCATGGATAGACCTGTACTTTAGATGTGCCAATTTGGCAGGAAACTGCAACAAGGGAGGAAAATAGGATCTTAGATCTAATATTAGGAGACACCTCAGAGGACATCAACTCCAACACTCTTACTTTACAAATGAGGAAACTGAGGGCTCAGGGAGCTAAAGCAGCAACCAAGGTCACACAGATAGTTGTCAGAGATGGGTTTTTGACTCCCACCCTCTGACTGTAGAGGAAGCATTCTTTATTCTATATCATGCCACTAAAAGAAGAATCAAGGGTGTTTTGTTTAGTTTTAAATGTATGAAAGTATACGAATAAACACCCTTAATAGTAAAAAAAAATATTTTGTGGATCAGTAAAAATTTACATCTGGGAAACACTGAAATAGAAAACTTGTATTTATGTGCAAAGCCCGCTTCAGCCAAATCCTCCCAATGAGCCAGGATTCACTTCTATTTGATTGCATATAAATTGCCAAAGGTAAATTTCTCTTGTGCCTATGGTTTGGTCAGGGAAAAAAGCATAAGATGCAATAGAGAGCAAACTAGAATCTGAGCAGTGATAGAGTTCTTACTAGCTGCCCCCTTTTCTCACTCTCCAACAGTATAAACCCCCTTATTGTAGGGAAAAGGGAAGAAATATCTGCTCTTTTTGCAACTAACAAAGGATCTTTTTCTGTAATGTTCATTAGAATGAAGGGCAACAAGGAGAGAGAAGAGGAAATGTATTGAGCATTAAAGACTTCTCCAGTTCATTGTCTTTCTGCCACTATCCCCTAAGAGAGACTCAATTAATCAACAAGCATTTAATAAGTACCTCCTTAGTACCAGGCACCGTGTTGAATGCCTTACAAATACTATCTCTTTTGATTTTCACCACAATCCTGGAAGGTAGGTGCTATTGTTATCCCCATTTTACAGATGAGGAAACAGAGGCAGCAGAAGTCAAGGGACTTGCTTAGGATCCCACAAGTGTCTGAGACTAGATTTGAACTCAGGTCGTCCTGATTCCAGGCCCAATCCTCTATCTATTGTGACAGCTAGCTGCAAGACAAGGGGAATGGCCAATGCAATGGCAAAGAGACAGGAGATAGAGTGTCAAGAATGTGTAGAAAAGTCTGGCTGGAGCACAGAGTGTGTGAGCAAGGGAGTGACATTGTCAGACTTATACTTTAGGAAAATCAATTAGCTCTATGGAGGATTCATTGAAACACAAAGTGCAATGAGTCAATGAGAACAGTTAGTGAGATATTTTGACAAATCGTGAGATGTGATAAGTCTGAGTCAAGAGAAGAGGGAAGAGAACAGATGTGAGATATTTTGTGAAGGTGGAATCATAAGACTTGGGGACTGATTAGATACATGGGGTAAAGAAGAGTAAAGGGTGAGGAATGACAATGAAGTTGCAAATATGATGAATGAAAGAATGATGGTATCCTTGACAGGATGAATTTGGAAGAAGTTTGAGAGGCTGATTAGACCTTGAGTTCGAAATGTCCAATGAGCAGTTGGTGATCTTAGGCTGGAGCTCTGGAAAGAGACTAGGGCAGGATGTATAGTTTTGGAAATTATTTATATATAAATAATTAAACCCTTGGAAGCTGAAGAGGTCATTGGAAGATTTCACCAAAAACATTGGTGGTTCAAACATTACATTCATCAAAAGTTTAAAAAGAAAAAGAAAAGAAAAAGAAGAAGTAATGTTCTAGTGTCAGTCCTCTACTAGCTATTAAGGCCAAAAGAGAAGGATCCCTCTTAGAAGACAGTTTGATGTCAAGGATAGAGGACTGTATGTGAAGCCAGGAAGACTTGGGTTTGAAACCTGGATCAGACATTTGCTGACTGTGTGATTATGAACAAGTCATTTAATTTTTCTGAGTCTCAGCTTTCTCATCTGCAAAATGTGAGTATTTTTGTTTGTTTTGCCAAACTCAAAGTAGTATCTAAACGAATCCAATCAGTTGCCAAGGTCCATCAATTCTACCTTCATATCATTTCTCATATATAACCCCTTCTCTCCTCTGATCTCATCACCATCATGGCTTTTTCACCTCGTACCTGTACTATTGCAATGTTCTGCCAGTTGATCTTCCTTCCTCAAGGTCCCACTTCATGCCATCCTCCATTCAACCATCAATGGGATCTTCCTAAAGCATAGGTCTGACTATATCATCCCCCTATGCAATAAATTCCAATGGCGCCCTATCACTCTAAGACCAAATGTAAAATTCTGTTTGGCCTTTAAACTTACAACTGGCCCTTTCCTACCTTTTTTGTATCTAACTCTCCTCTATGTACCCTATGATCCAATGACCCTGGCCTCCCTTTGTTCCTCTCATAAGACACTACATTTCTCTCCTCCTTGGTTTTTCCTTGGTTATCCCCCAGGCCTGGAACCCTCTCCTTTTCCTTGTCAATATCTTAATTTTCCTGGCTTCCTTCAAATCTCAACTAAAGTCCCACCTTCCACAAAGACCCTTTCTCAATGCCCCTTAATGCTGCTTCTTTCCATCTATTGATGATCTGCAATTTTTTCTGCATGTATCTTGTTTGTACATAATTATTTGTATATTGTCTCCCCTAAACTAATGCACTGCTAGACTATGAACTGCTTGAACACAAAGACTGCCTTTTGCTTTTTTTTCTGTAGCCCAAGCACTTACCATTGTGCCTGGAGCTTGGTAGGTTCTTAACGTTTATTGACATGTGAGACATTATTAGAAAACAAGTGGACTAGTCACTGGTCACCAAAAGAATGAAAGATCACCATATCCTCGTTCCCTCTTGAACTTTCTACCATGCTCTTTAATTTTAATTTCAACCAACTACTATCTCCCCTATCCCTTGATATAAATAACTCCCATTTGCCTCTACCACATAGGCTTCTTTCTCTCCTCTGACACAGCCACCACCCAGGGTACAGGCTTTTATCACCTCATACCTGGACTACTGCAACAATGTGCTGGTTGATCTTCCTGCCTGCTTTGTGTGATTGGCAGTCAACAGTAGACTCCATGGTCTTTTTCTTTCCTAAACTCAAATAGATTGTCCTAGTACTTTGATCTGCATGGTCTCCCCCATTATCCCTGCCAACACAGCTGACCACAGGCAGATTTCCAGTCAGCTCCAGGCAATGCTTCAACTCACCAGGGAGATCCATGGACTCCAGCCTCCCACTTGGCCTCTGATACACCCTGTCAATCCACAATCCTTTCTTCAGTTTATGACAAGGAGTTAAGGGACATATTAGTAGTGGCAAAACCAAGATAGAACAAAGGACTCCAAACTAGGATGTTACAGAGAACAGACCACTGGGCCTGGAGCTATGAATATCTAATTTCAAATTCAGCCTCACATACTCCCTAACTATAAATCACTTACCCTCTGCTTGCCTCAGTTTCCTCAACTGCAAAATAAGGATTATAATGCCCCTACCTCACAGGGTTATTATGAAGATGAAATAAGATAATATTTGCAAAGTGATTAAAACCATTGTGCCAGGCACAGTACTTGGCACATAGTAGATAGGATATAAATGTTCCATCTCTTGCTGTCTCCTTCCCCAGCTCTACGATCTCTTAATCAGAAGAGATTGATTCAGATGAATCTGAGCATGATTTTGGGCTGGTAGTCTCCCTCAAAATCACATTTCCATCAGCTCCCTCACGTTCCATGAGCTCTTTCTGCCAGGGACTTTCCAGGGAAGAGAGGAAGGAGGGGTCACATAGGTAACATTTTCCAAAGGAAGCATTGATCTGCCACAGACCCATGAGTGAAAGTAAATTCCAGAACCTGGCCAGTGTTATGAGGAAGATGCAAACCTGACAACTGAAAAATGTCCCCAGCCCTAAGGCTTGACACAACCTGTCAAGTATCAGCTGGATGTTTACGATTCAGGATTAAGAGTGGTGCTGATGGGAAACAAGACAGTAGTTCTAAGGCACTGAAATTTTTCACAGAAGCACAAGTCAGTACTGAGGACAGGGAGAGGGGGATAGAGGGAGACAGAGACAGAGTGCACATGAGCAGAATTTTTAACACCCTATAAAAGGAGGGCACGTAAGTGACTGAGTGACTAGAGCATGGAACTGGCAGTCAGGAACATCTGCATTCACATCTGGCCTCAGACACTAGCTGTGTGATCCTGGACAAGTAACTTAACACCGTTTGCTTCAGTTTCCTCATCTGTAAAATGAGCTAGAGAAGGCAATGACAAACCACTCCAGGATCTTTGCCATAAAAATCTTGGGTAGGATCATAGAGAGTTGGACTCAACTGAACAAAAATGAAAAGCAGGCCACACACAACACTACGTACTAAAGTGGCATACAACTGAATTATTGCACATAATCAAAAGGGACCATAGAGAGGGTCCTATCCCACTGTCATGTTACTGGAGCATGAACTGTGGCCCCACGAGGGGAAATTATTTGCTCAACATCACACAATTAATGCTAATGCCAACACTTGAACCTAAGTCTCTTGTCTTGTACTTTTTTCTCTGTTTAATGTCTCATACCCCTACTAAACTGTAACCTTCCTGAAGACAGGAGTTGTAGCTTATCTGAGCTTTGTGTCTCTCCCAGCACCTAAACCAGGGCTCTGTAGAGATCAGACACATAATGAATACTTCTTATATTATATTGATCATTGTCAGGTAGTGGTTACTAATGGTCACTAGGGAAATATGTGCATGACAAACTTAGGTAAAAACTGAGGCATCTAAGTAGCCCAATAGATAGAACGATATACTTGGAGCCAAGAAGACCTACGTTCAAATCCTGCCTCAGATGTTGTATGGGCAAGTCATTTAATGTCTCTATATCTCATTTTCCTTCTCTGTAAAAATAAGGGGTTTGGACGTGGCCTTCAAAGCCTCTTCTAGCTCTAACATTCTGATCTTGTAAGATATTAAGTATACAGTGAGTGATACAGACTGTCAGCTAACTTCAAGTCAGTGAAACTAAACTCACCATCCCTCACTTCTATCCCTATTCCAAAACTCCTCTCCTTCTTTTGAGAGCACACTGTACTTCCAGTCACTGAGGCTCGAAATCTTGGAGTCATCTTTGACATTTTCCTCTCACCTGCCATCATACATCTAACTTGGTGGCAAGTCCCATCAATTTTATGTAAAAATAATGATAGCTGCCATGTGTATATCACTTTAACATTTACAAAGTGTTTTACGTATGCTCTCTCATTTTATCCTAATAACAAGTCTGGAGATACACGGTATTATTTTCCCCATTTTATAGAGAAGGAAACTGAGATAGACAGGGTAACAAAAGAAGTCTCTTCAATCTGTCCCTTCACTCTACTCATATAACCTGGGCAAGGATCTTCAAGGTCTACAAGAGAGGTACCATGCTTTATTTATCTTCATATTGTCCAATGTGGATCTTAGAGTGCTATACATAGAGGAGGAACGTAAAGGAGGGAAAGAGAGAAAGAAAGAAAGAGAGAGGAAGGAAGGAAGGAAGAAAGAAGGAAGGGAGGGAGGAGGAAAAAAGTAGGAGGAAGGAAGAAAAGAAAGGAGGAGAGAAGGAAGGGAAGGTGGAAAGAAGTCTGGAAGAAAAGAGGGAGAAAGGGGAAAGGAAGGAAGGAAGGAAGGAAGGAAGGAAGGAAGGAAGGAAGGAAGGAAGGAAAGGAAAGGAAAGGAAAGGAAAGGAAAGGAAAGGAAAGGAAAGGAAAGGAAAGGAAAGGAAAGGAAAGGAAAGGAAAGGAAAGGAAAGGAAAGGAATTTACCAGAGATAAAGGAGGAGGAACTCATCTGATTAATGTGGAGATTCAAGAGGCAAAAGAAAAAAAAAGATAAAGAAAAAGACAGCATTAGCACAAAACCTTGCTGAGTGAGCTCCCCCCATTACCTTGGAATTATAATTACATCGGCCCTTAATATCCACACACCCAAGTAATTACAGCCGGCTTATAGCTTCCCACTGCAATCTGATATTAACTTTCCATCACCCACGCTCAGAGCCTGGGGGAAGAGACAGCTAACACAGCAGGGAAACCCAGGGCCTATCCCATCCTTGGTAAAGAGGCTTCTCCCTCCCCGCCATGTCTGCCATGCTGGCAAACCAACAGTCAAGCAATTGTTCTATAGGAGCAAGAGGGGCTGTTCTAAGTCAAATTAAGGGGATCCCTCTTTCTAAATTCTGGGATCCAAGACTGAGTCTAAGTCATGTTTGCTCATAAAGTAAAACCTCCAAAAACTTCCAGAACCCTTTTCCTGTCCTCTGTGACTTTTTAGGAAAGGTTTTCATATGACTACAATGTCTTAGGATATGTCTGTTCAAGCAAGCTTCTACATCCCTGAAAAAAAGTTGTATAGGTAACCTCTGTTGACCCCTTCACGGGATTACCCATCATCCACTCTCACTACTGGGGAGAAAGGATCACTCATACCTTGGGAGTTCTTTATAATTTCAAAGCATATTTACGTCCATTGATTCATTTGATTCTCAGAATATAACTGTGAGATGATGAGGGTATGATGTTGACCTTAGGTTCACAGGTAAGGAAAGTGAAGTCCAGAAAAAGTCAAGCGATTTTACTCAAGGCCATACTTGAAATTACTGATAGAATCAGAAGGGAAACCCAGGTCGGGAGTCTTAATCAAGACTTTCTCTAATATCCTGACTTACTTGTTCTTCATACATGACCGTCTCATCTTCTTTTTCCATCAAATGTTTCTTTGATGTTTCTCCCGTCATACCTCTTCTCTCATGTGATTCTTTGCTTATAAGATACTGCATACATCTCATAATAATAATTTATATGCCACTTTAAGGTTTATAAAGCGATTTACTGATACCATTTCATTCAAGCTTCATAACAATCCTGGAAGATCAGTGGTATTATTATTTGTATTTTACAGATGAGGAAACTGAAGCAGACAGAAGTGAAGTGACTTGCCCAGGATCACACAGCTACTAAGGGTCTGAGGTCAGATTTGAACTTAGGTCTCTCCTGCCTCCAGGTCCCATGCTCTATCCGCTGAGCCAGCATCACATCCACCCTGGACCTCTCTCTCCAGTGTCCTTTGGATGATTCCCCAACTTCAGTTCTTTCAGAGAATTTTATAGGATTTCATGACTAACAAACATAATACAGCATGGTAAGAATACTTATATTTTTTAAATTTGAAAGTATTTTATTTTTTTCCAATTACATATAAAGACAACTTTCAACATTGATTTTTTGGAAAGATTTTGAGTTTTAAGTTTTCCTTCCTTCCCTCCCTCCTCCCCAAGACAGCAAGCAATTGGACATAAGTTCTAGGTGTAGTTGCATTTTTTTAAAATAGACTTTGTTTCAGGGAGAACCTGATTCAGGTATATTGAAACTATTTTAACTTAACAAAAGGCCAGCCTTCCAGCTTCCCTCTTTCTTTTGAATTCTTGGACCAGATCACATAGGAGAAAAATAATAATTTAACTCATAGGTTATCTCCATGGACCTGTAAGCTAGATTTCAGGAGGCCTTAAAAAAATGTCTATTTTCATTAACATCTAACTTCAATTTAACATTTCTTTCATTTGTTAAAATAGCATCATAATGCCTATAATACGTACCTCATAGAGGCATTATGAAAAATCACACATGAGGACTATAACGTACTAGAGAAAACTTCTAAGTGACAGCTATTATTATGAAAAGCAGCCAGGAGAATAAGGTAGTGCTCTGGACAATCAGATTGGATGAACGTTTTCAGGAGGAGGAATTAGGGAGGTTTCACAGATCAATAGTTTTTTAGTACTGAAAAGGACCTTAGAAGTTATCTAGCCCTACACCTTTATTCATAGAAGCAGAAGTTTTTGCCAAGAAAGTAGAAGTCTGCTTCGCACTGCACACAGGTCACAAGTGTCATAGGCAGAATTGAACCCAGATCTTCTGACTTCAAACCCTGCTCCCCTTCTAATAAATAATGCATTAGAACAGCATCTTAAAGAGTGGGTAATATGTAAAGATAGAGAAATTAAGGTTTCAAAATAAGGGCTATCCAAGGATGACCCCATGTCCTGAACAAAGACTGGAGAATGAACAGTGGAGGGAAAAAATGAGTTGGTCCATTTTTCTTTTCTGGAGGGTAATGTACATGAGGGCAATGTAAAGAAGTCTGAATTACTAGGTAGGGTTCAGATTGGAGGAAGGCTTTCAATGCCTTGTAAGCAATGAGATATTCTTGGGTCCCATGTCACTGGCATGATTACAACAGAGCTTCTTAAAATTTTTCTAGTCAAGATCCCTTCAGCAACCCACAGTTTAAGAAGCTCTGTTTAGGAAACTGGACAAAATGGATTAGGAGAGGGGGTCTACAGAAGTAAGAAAAATTATTTACCCAGGACAATACTAGCTGCTATGACATTTCTTGAAGAAGTGAGAGATGTGGTCTCTTATCATAAGGATTTTAAACACATACTAATGAACTCTTTTGCTTTCCTCATAGCTCAGACTTAGAGGTCATGTTCTCCTTGGAACCTTCTCTAATTCTGGACCCCAAATCCACTTCCACACCCCAAGAAGGGTCACAAAGAGTCAGATATGACTGAAAAACAACTTCACCACCACCATAAAAAAAAAGTAGCCTTAGGACTTGGTAGGTCAGAGTAAGGAACCTGGAGTCAGAAATACCTAGGTTCATAATCCTGCTTCAGACAGTTAATAGTTGTATGACTGAATAAGTCACTTAATCTCTATCTACCTCCATTTTCTCATCTGTTGCTGTTAAGTTGTTTTTCAGTAATGTCTGACTCTTTATGAACCCTTTTGGGATTTTCTTGGCAATGATATTGGAGTGGATTGTCATTCTTTCTCCACCTCATTTTGCAGGTGAGAAAACTGAGACAAACGGGAAAAGGGACTTGCAGAGTCACATAGCCAGTAAGTGGCTGAGGCTAGATTTGAACTCAGAAAGAGGAGTCTTTCTGACTCCTGAACCATCACTCTATCCACTGCATAACCTAGCTGCCTTCCTCGTTTGTAAAATGAGAAAAACAGTGCCATCTATTCCTCCCCCTACCTGGTTACTATAACAAAATGATATAGTAGGTGTAGAGTACTTTATAAATGTTGATCCAATTAAATACCACTATTATTAATAATATCATTAATAATAAACATTATTATTGATGAAAACAGCTGGTATTTATGTAGCACCTACTATGTGCACAGGTACTGGGCTAGGTGCCTTTACAAATACATCCACAACCCTGTGAGGTAGGTGACATTATGATCCTGTGATGCTAATAAGTTAAAGATCTTCCCCATCCATGGACAAGTCTGCCCATTAAGGGAAGTTTGATTAGAGGAGGCCTCCACCTTTGGTTAATTTTCTAATGAAGCACTGATTCTCAAGGGTTGCGATGCTCTTTGCTGTAAAAAAATATAAATACTGTGAGGTTTTACTCTGGTGCTTACTCACTGGAAGTGTTCGTTGGGTCAGATGAGACTCTGGGCAGTCGTTAAGGATGCCCCCCAGCTTTGAAAACCCAGATGCTGGTGTTTCTCCCTCTGGTAACTATGTACGTATATAACGGTCAGACAGTTGGCTCTACGTGTTGATCGGCGAAGCATGTGTTACTTGGGATCAGGCAGCTGGAAGCCCTGCCTGTTGATCACTATTTCTTTTCAATTTCTCTGAAATTCAGGGTGCTGACTTTTGCCCCTGAACTAAGTGAATAAATATATGGGCTTGATTAAAATAATTGTTGACCCCTCAAAAGTTGCCTTTCCTTTTAGAAAAGTACCTTTAAGAACCTGTACCACAGGCCCTCCTGTATATGCTGGGATCCTTGCTTTTACATATTCCCATCCTGCAGCTGAGGAAACTGAGGCAGAGTTTAAATGACTTGTTCAAGGTCACTCAGTTAATAAACACCTGAAGCTGTCTTTGAACTCAGATATTCCTGACTCCAGGCCCAACACTCTATCTGTTGTGCCTAATTGCATCATTGCTGTAATCAGGATTTTTATCAAAATAAAGACAATATTTTTTAATTTATTAATTAATTTTTAGTTTTTGACCTTCACTTCCATAACATTTAAATTTTCTCCCCCTCCCACTTCTCTCCCTCTCCAAAATGGCATGCAATATGAAATGACTCTACATATACATTCTTATGAAACTCATTTTCATATTAGTCATGTTGCATAGATTTGTGTTCATCCTTCATTGCCAAAGAAGACCGTGCCATCAAAGAAATGATGATTTGCACTTGACTTTGTGCTGAGCGAAGGAGGGCTGTACAGGTCACCAGGTTCCAGAACCATCTGAACCCTGTGACCAGATATTCATCAGCATGACTGGAGATGACCCAGGGCAGGATGCACTGGGAGACCTGGGCCCCTTTAGGCCAAGGTCTTTGCAGGTACTCATTTAGGGTGAGGCAACACCCATTCATTGAATAGGACTCCATGTTGCATGGAGGAATTATAACAAATGAGAGAAACCATGAAAAAGAAAAAACAAAGCAAAAAGAAAATAAGCTGCTTCACTCTGAATTCTTACTTCATAATATTTTCTCTGGATGTGAATGACATTTACCATCATGAGCTCTTTGCAATTGTTTTAAGTCCTTGCATTGCTGAGAAGGACTGAGTCTATCAAAATCAGTTATCATACACTGTGGCTGTTTGTGTGAACAATGTTGTGCTGGTTCTGCTCACTTTGCTCACCATCAGTTCATATAAGTCTTTCCAGGATTTTCTGAAGTCCACTTGCTCATCATTTCTTATAGCACAATAGTATTCTATTACATTTATACACCACAACTTCTGCACTCATTTCCCAATGGATGGGTATTCCCTCAATTTCCAGTTCTTGGCCACCACAAAAAGAGCTGCTAGAAATATTTTTTGTATATATGGGTCCTTTCCCCTTTTTATGATCTCTTTGAAATATAACCCTAGAAATAGTATTTCATTTTTATAGCCCTTTGGGCATAGTTCCAAATTGCTTTCCAGAATAGTTGGATCAGTTCACAGATCCACCAACAATGAATTAGTGTTCCAACTTTCCCATATCTTCGCCAACATTTATCATTTTCCTGCTTTGTCATGTTAGCCAATCTGATAGGTGTGATGTGGTACCTCAGAGTTGTTTTGATTTGTATCTCTTCAGTCAATAGTGATTTAGATCATTGTTTTCACATGACTATAGATAGTTTTAATTTCTTCCTCTGAAAACTGTCTGTTCATATCCTTTGACCATTTATCAATTGAGGAAGGACTTGTATTTTTATAAATTTGACTCAGTTCTCTATATATTTTAGAAGTGAGGCCTTTATCAGAAATACTAGCTGTAAAAATTCTTTCCCAGTTTTCTGTTTCCCTCCTAATCTTGGTTACATTGGTTTTGTTTGTACACAAACTTTTCAATTTAATGTAATCAAAATTATCCATTTTGCATTTTATAATGTTCTGTATCTCCTGTTTGGTTACAAATTCCTCCATTCTCCATAGATCTGACAGATTCCTTGCTCCCCTAATTTATTTATAGTATCAGTCTTTGTGCCTAGATCATGTTTCCAGTTGGAATTTATTTTGGTATACAGTGTCATACATTGGTGTATGCCCAGTTCCTACCATACTGTTTTCCCAACAGGTTTTGTCAAATAGCGAATCCTTATCCCAGAAGCTGGGGTCTTTGTATTTATCAAATAGCAGATTGCTATAATCATTGACTACTATGTCTTTTGTACCTGAAGTTTTCCACTGATCTACCCCTTTATTTCTTAGCCTGTAGAGCATAATGCTTTGTTTTTGCTTTTGTTTTTGTTTTTCATATAAACTAATTTATTTTCAGTTTTCAACATTCATATGCACAAATTTTTGAATTTCAAATTTTCTCCCCCTCTTCCCCCTTCCCCCACCCCAGAACACCCTTTCCTCCCATCTGCCCTCCCTTCTATCACCCCTACAAACATTTTATCCATTTCCCTTCTATTTTTCAATAGCGTAAGATAAATTTCTATACCACATTGATTGTATATCTTATTTCCTAGCTTCATGTAAAAACAATCTCTAACATTCATTTTTAAAGGTTTCTCTCTCTTCTCATTCTCTCTTTCTCTCCCTTCCCTCCTCCCCACTCACCCTTATTGAGAAGATAAGCAATTTGATAAAGGTTATACATATGTAGTCATGTGATACACTTCAAAACAGTCATGTTGTGAAAGACTATATTTCCCTCTATCCTTTCCTGACCTCCATTTATTCTATTCTTTCCTTTGACCCTGTCCCTTTACCAAAGTGTTTGCTTCTGATCGCTCTTTTCCCGAATAAGCACTTAATAAATCTTTACTAATTTCAAGATTCTCTTCAATTTTTTCTTTTCCCTCAGTTTATAGAATTGTAGAATATTAGAACTAAAATGAACCTCAGAGACTGTGTAACACAACTCCCTTTTATGTAGGACACTGAGACCTGAAGAGGAAAAGGGTTTTGAGTATGATCCACAATATAATTGAAACTAACCAAGGTCCCCTGGTTCCTGGTAAGGTTTTACTTCCTATCTCTGCTTGGGCTCCCAGCGTGACAGTTCCCCAAGCCTAGAGCATGATGGGAATATCAGCTAGAGATCCAGGACAGTAAAAATGGCCTCCCCCAGCATATTGCATTACAATCCACCAACAGGGTCTCAGCTGGGGAATCAGAGAAGAAGAAAAAAAAATCCCAAGTCAGCTTGTGTGAATTATTTTCCCTAGAGGTCTTAGAACAGAGATAGTTTTAATTAACTGTGCATTTCATTTAGACTTAGCGGGAGAGTTATTGTACATTAAATAAATACCAGTTGGTTATTAAGAACATATTTACTTGAGACTTAACAACTCCAGCAGGTTATGGATACAGATTTCCGTTAAACCACAGACTGGTACATTTGTTTGTAGTAATCAATTGTTCTTTACTCAAGATATAATAATTGCCCTATTGAATCTGAAGAGGCCTATCTCACTGTAATTTATATTAAACAAATTCCCCCATTTAGTGATCATTCTTTTTCTTTGGGGTGGGGTGAGTGGCTTCTCTTGGGGGACTATAAGGGATGGAGAGAAAAATTCTGGTATCAAGGCCTTGGGTCTACCTACTTAATACTGTCTCTTTTTAAATACCCTTAAGTTAGGGTATAATTCAGGTTTTCACATGGAAGAGGAGGTAGTATCAGATGGGGAATGCGAACAGGAAGGGACAAAGACTGAGGAATTAAGAGGGTCAGACAGGAGACCTGGTCTCTAATGTTAGTGAATCCATAGCTTCAGTGGGCCTCATAGTATCAGTTTTCTCATCTTCTTTTGTGTGATCCACAGATTTTATAAACATGCCATCATTGCTTTCATTTGAGTGACTGATAAAAGTTTGGAACAGAATGGGATCAAGCAGAAACATGGTGGTAAATATTTAACAACCAACCTCTAAAGTAATACACATGCTATTCTTTTAAATTTAATCTGCATTATTAACATTTTTTTGTATCACTTTCTATACTTCCTATCTGAAGGTCATTCTCATTATGAAGAGGTTGGTAGGGGTGAGGGAGAACTAAGGAAAATAATAGGTAATTCATTCCTTTGAATTCTTCTCTGTCATCTATTATCATCCTCCCGCCCACACTGAGCAGTAAAACTATCTCTTTTTAAAAATAAAATTTTTTTCTGTACATAACATTCACTGAGAGATAGTGTAATGTAATGAATACAAAATCGGGACCTGGATTCAGAACTTGTATCTGACATATATTGTCTTGTGTGACTCAAAGGAAGTCATGTAACCTCTTAGGGCCTTCGGGCAGCTCTCTAAGATTTTAAGTCACTGATGAGTTACTGATCTAGTTCCTCTCCTGAGAGTGCTCTACATAGACACATCCTGACCAGAAAGAAAGTCATTATCATCCTCATTTTAGCTTCTTCTTACAGGACCATTCCACTTGTCTATATTCAGACTCAGTTACCTGCCCTTATTTTCATCTTTCTGTACGTGACTGCCTGTCCCATTACTGGGTCCCTGGAATGAATTCAGAGGATTGAAGACACTGTCCACACCCTCCAAAAATCCACAGTCTACCTGGAGAGATAAGACTGAGATCCATATATACGTGAGGTAGCTGGAGAAGAACATAAGACTCAATCTTCCTGTACCAATCCTAACAGCTCCTCTTCCTTCTCCTTATTTTTTCCCAAATTTGTTTATTTTCAATTAAAACTTCCGTAAGTTTCCTTCCTCCCCAAGATGGCATGCAATCTTATATAATCTCTCTACACATGCATTCTTATTAAACACATTTTCACATTAGTCATGTTGCATAGAAGACTTAAAATGAATGGGAGAAACCAAAACACAACACAGAAGATAATCTGCTTCATTCTGCATTCCAGTTCCATAGTTCTTTCTCTGGATGTGGGTGGCATTTTACATCATGACTCCTTTGGAAATGTTTTAGTTCTTTGCATTGCTGAGTAATGGACTAAGTCTATCAAAAATAGTCCTCACACACTGTGGCTGTTACTGTGTATAATGTTCTCCTGGCTCTGCTCACTTCACTCAGCATCAGTTCATATAAGCATATCCAAGCATTTCTGAAGCTCACCTGTTCATCATTTCTTACAGCACAACAGTACTCCAGTATATTCATATACCACAACTTGTGCAGCCATTCCCCATTGATGGGCATACCCTCAATTTCCAGTTCTTGACCAGAGAGCTGCTTTAAACATTTTTGTACATGTGGGTCCTTTACCCATTTTTATGCTGTCTTTGAGATACAGCCCTAGAAGCAGTTTTGCAGGGTCAAAGGATATGCACATTTTTATAGCCCTTTGGGCATAGTTTCAAATTACTCTCCAGAATGGTTGGATCAGCTCACAGTTCCACCCTCCCTTCTCCTTATTAATTGGTGTTCTTTACCTTTAGTTGTAAAGGGAAGATGAGGAGGAAAAAGATGTAAGAACTAACCTTATTCTTTTTTCCTAACCTGATACTGCAACTAAGGCCCATATATTTTCCCTGGGTCATTGGCAGAGAAAAGAAAATTAGATCAAATCTGAGAATAAGTCTTGACTGGTATAAAAAAAGGACATATACTAAAACTCAAGATACCACAATGCATCAAAAATCTTGGATTTTTTTCTGTGCAAGTAACTTCTCTACCAATGCAGATCCTACCTCTTCATGCATTTGTGGATAGTCTTCATGAGTGATTGTAGAGAAAATAAAAATAATCCAATACCTGGTAAGTTCCCTTTGGATTAGGCGACTATCCAAACATCAAAAGTCTGGTAATAGAATCATAGGGCCATAGACTGGATGGAAGATGGAGATGGAAGAGGAATTTGAGGTTATCATTATAAAACATTCATTTTACAAATAAGAAATTGAGGCACACAGATGTTAAGTGACTTGCTGGAAAAACAGATGTTTGAGGTAGGATTGGAACTCCTGTCTTCCTATGTCTCATATGGCAGTGCTCCAGCTGCAACTCTGCCCTGCTTTTTTTGGCAACAGACACAATCCATACAGTACCAGGTTTCAAATTCAATTTGGTTCAACTCAATTCATTCTTCATATGTAAATTCTAACATGTAGGAAGTTTATCAGTGGTCTTTCCTAAAATATGGTACCCCTAAGCTGAACATAATACTCCAGATATATCTGACCAGGGCAAAGGACAGTGGGAACATCACCCATCTAGTCCTTCACAGTACACCTCTCAGGGCAGACTAAGACTGAGTTGTTTTTAATTGGTCACCATAATGTTGACTCAGCCTGATCGTTTTTTTGTTTTTTTTTTTGAGAAATGTAGCGGTTTTACTTCCTTCCTCATCTTGATCTTGTAAGGCTGAATTTTCTTAAAGGTCATGAAGATGATGATGACAACGATAATGAAGAAAAAGACAACGACGACAATGATGAAGATAATCCCATTTATATTCCCTTTTTTAAGCCTGTGAAATAGAGATTTGGTGCATAGGGGTTTGCAAGCACCAATCTTCCTGTCTCTGGCACCTACATCATGGGTATCTCCATGACGGGTAATCTAGGTATGGGCCAATCCTCTGTTCTTTATTCATAAGTGATTAAACTTCTGTGCTTCTGTTTGCTCATCTATAAAATGGGTTTAATAATACATGGCACTAGCAAGCTCAAAGGAAAGTACTTTGTAAATCATAAATCACCATTTAAATATGAACTAGTTATTATAAACAGCTTTAAAATTTGCTCTAGATCAGGTTGTAAAAATAAACAAACCCCTCACTACAGTCTGATGAGTTTCATCAATCTTCCTTGGCTCATAGCTTTATACCAGCCCAAAAATCTTATGACAGAGTAGTGTCTCCTCAAGCAAACCAGAGCAGACCCATCTTGCCCTCCACAAGTAATGTGATAGAATTGTCATAAAACTGCCATTTGTACAAAATTTAGTGAGACACCCTGTCACATTACACATGAGGAAACTGAGACCAACAGAAAAAAATGCCTTAAATGTCTTGCCCAAGTTTAAACCTGTAGTAAGAGGCAGAGATGAACTTCAAGCTCAGATCACTGAAATCCAGATTCATTGCTCATTCCATGATGTCACCGAATTTCTTGAATCCACCATGGTATGCTGCCTAAAAGACTGCAGAAGTCTGTAAAGGGGAAGAGTGGTAATTCATTCCAACTGGACAGAGAGAAAAAGCAGAGGTTTTTAAATGACTATTTAATATGTTGACAATTTTTGAGGTCCTTTCAGAATATTTTGTCTTTTGTCTGTAAATATTTGTTCAAGTATTGTCATGTGTGGTGCTCAGTGTCCCACTTCCTTCTCTCCCCTCTCTCAGTGATTGATGGACAGGAGAATCTGCTTAAGCACAAGAGGAAGCTAAGTGGTCTGGATGGGTCCACAGCACATTCATCAATACGACAGGCAGAGCTTGCAACTAACTTCCTCCAGAATTTGTTTTCTTTTCCTTTTCATAGCTTCATTGCTTTTCATTGCAGGCATCAACTTTCTTCTCTCTCCTATCTTCATCCCCATCACTTCATTGTCTACTTAGGGAGGTCAAGATGCTGCTGAGTTATTTCTTTAAGCCCTTAAATTTGAAGGTACATATGAAAGATACTCCTCTATATTTATTCTCATTTTACCTGATGAAACAAACTATAAAATGTGACTGTCTCAAACAAGAAAACTTCCTACTTTCAAGGATCTGAGGGTCAAGAACTCAAATAGACCTTAAAAACCATTGATCCTGCCTTCCAATTTTAGAGATGAGGAAACTAGGACCCTTATTAGACAAGAGAATTAATATGGTCACATAGATAGAAACCAGACTTGAATATAGATTCTCCAGCTCCAATTCTTTACTTTTTCTTCTTATCACGTGCTATCTTCTTGTAGGCAGTTAATCAAACGATCCTTCCTTTAATTATTGATCATAATTTTTTTTAGATGCCTCTTGGATAGTGGATGGAGAACTGGTGTCAGAATATGTATAGTTAATCTTCAGTTTTATCCCTGCAGGGAATTGTTTTCCTTGTCCCCTTGGTAGTGGAAAAGTGAGGTCCTGAAGGATTATGCTTGCAAAAGTCAAAGGTGATTCAGGAGGGATCAGTGATTTCTCTTTGGCTAAGGGAAGTTAGATTGAACATTTGAAATCTCCAGTCTGACTCTGTCACTTTCTAGGGCTTGATATAGATTATAGTCATTCTTGAAGAGGACCAAAATGACATCGCTATGCTATAGTCAAGTTACAGTGTGTCTGACTGACTGATCAAATCCATATGATCCCAGAATATTCTACCACAGGTTGGGCACAAATAGTCCATATGAATATTTGGGGTGGATTCTCTAAATTTGCACATCTCATGTTACATAGATTATAAAACACTCCAGAGAAATCAACCAAGGCATGTAGGATAGAGTCAACCATATTTATAATATTCCTTCAATTTACTCTTTTCTTTCCTTTTAAATCATCTCTCAGACAGACAACCATCATCTGACAGATGACTTACCAGGCTGTTCTGACTTGATTGAACTTCTCAGAGCTTACAATGAAGCAGTCCTCTTGAATCCCCAAAAGATCATAAAAATGAGAAAAGATTCCACATGTACAAAAATATTTATAGCAGCTCTCTTTGTGGTAGTCAAGAACTGGAAACTGAGGGGATGCCCATCAATTGGGGAATGGCTGAACAAGTTGTGGTATATGAATGTAATGGAATACTATTATGCTATAAGAAGAGATGAACAGTTGGACTTCAGAAAAACTTGGGAAGACTTTTATGAACTGATGCTTAGTGAAATGAGCAGAACCAGGAGAATATTATACACAGTAACAGCCACACTGTGTGAGGGCTGTTTCTGATAGACTAAGCCTTTCATAGCAATGCAAGGACCAAAAACATTCCCAAAGGACTCGAGGCATTTTAAAATGCCATCCACATCCAGAGAAAGAACTATGGAATCAGAACACAGAATGGAGCAGACTCCTTTCTGTTTTGTTTTGCTTTGTTTTTCTCATGGTTTCTCCCATTCATTTTAATTCTTCTAAGCAACATGACTAATGTGAAAATGTGTTTAAAAAGAATGTGTGTGTAGAGCCTATATAAGTTTGCATGCCATCTCAGGGAAGGAGCAGGGAGGCAGAGGGAGAAAGTTTAAGGCTTATGGAAGTGATTGTTGCAAATTGAAAACAAATAAATTAATTAAATTAAAATAACAATGAAATAGCCTTCAAAGACTCAGTGTTACTCCATTGCCACAAAGAGGCTTCCAGGGATGATTTTTGCATGAAATGTTAAGAAATTCATAGGACGATAGCCAACACAAAAGGCCAATATTGATGGGAGGACATAAGTAAGATTTATACAAGATGAGAAGGTATAGATGTGTTGCTATCCTCTCTGAGGAATATAATGCCTATTTTGATGAAATCTCAGGTTCATAGAAGTACCAAATAAGCCCTAAAGAGAATATATTTGGTACCTTGAAAGTATGTGCTAGACAGGGGCAATGACATGATTTAGTGAATAGAGTACTAAATCCTTGAATCAGGAGGACCTAAGTTCAAATCCAACCTCAGACACTTGATACTTACTGGCTTTGTGATACTGGGCAAGCCACTTAATCTGAATTGCCTCCAAAAATAAAAGAACAAAAAGTATGTATTAGATGGTGCAGAGGACAAATTAAGTTTGGGTTTTGAAGAACTGGTTTATAAGTATGGGTGTTAGGACAGAAAAGAGACAGAAAGACAGAAAACTAGAAATCAGAGAACAGGAAGAATATTAAGCCTATTAAGTAAGCAAATAACTCAGGGACTTCAGTCAGGGAGTTAGATACCTAAATATTTCTGAGCTTATTCAGAAAAACTTGAATATTTAGGGTAGATCTCCCCTGGGTGAATATCTGTTTATGTTATGATTCCCCTGGGATCTAATGACCCAGCTTGGATTCTTTCTGACTTAATTTGAACCAGTCTCCCAAGGGCTCAGGACGGCAAAGACCCAGGGTCTGACACAAAAAAGAGCAATACTCTCCTAAGCAGTGGAGCTCAAAAATGAGCCTTCAAAGGACCAAAGCACTGAGGGAGAAAGAGAAGAAGAAGGGTATGGAGAAAGAGACCAAATGAAAGCCATGAGATGACCTTGAAATTCTACAAGCCAGGTATCAGCTTGGTCAGCCCTTTCTTGGTTGCGTTCTAGTCTGGAGCTAAATCCCAGTGTTGCTCAGAATCAAATCAATAAGCATTTATTGAGCACCTACTCTGTCCTAGGCACTGGGATAAGCTCTAGAGATGTAAAGAAAAAGCACCCATTGTCTCTGTTGTCATGTTCTAGTAGGCAAGACAAGATACAAATAAGTACGTGCATACAAGATAGATACAGGGTAGATGAGAGGTGATCTCAGAGGAAAGGCCTTAGCAAATGAGCCACACTGAGAAGAGTTCCTAGAAGATGAGATCTGAGCTGAGTCTTAAAGCCAACCAGGGAAGCCAAATGATGGAGGTGAGAAGGGAGCACATTCTAGCTAGCATGAGGAATGCCCCAGGAATAGGTTCTGGGACAAGTTTCAATGCTTCCTTCACTGACATATCTCTGGTAGACAGGTGTCACTTTTGGCTATCGGTTAATGCAAGGCTGCCTTCAGACTCATTGCTACTTTGAGGTCAGTTAGACACAGATATTTTTAGACTCCATTACTTAATAATTGAAAGGGCTCTCTCTTTTCTTATAAGAGCTCTGCACATTACCTTCATCATACCCATCACAGCACTGTAGTATTGGGGAATTCACTGGCTCTTACCTTACTCCTCTGCCAGGTAGAATAAAGAGAGCAGTTTACAAGGTCAAGTTAGATAATTTCATTAATTGGTATGATCATATAAGCCCATGGTGAAAGGCAAATATACTAAGACTTAAAGAAAGAATCCCTCAACTTTCCTCTAGGGAATCACAAAATGTTAAAAAAAGGAAAGGACCTTCAGAGACTACCTGGCCCAAATCCTTCCTTTTATAGATGGGAAATCAGTCCTAGACGGGGGAGTGACTTGTCTATGGTCACACAATTCAATTTTATTGAATTCCAAAAACATTTATCAAGTATCTCCTGTGTATAGGGTAGTTAAGAGGTCAAACTCTCTGGAAGACTAGGTGTGAGAAAGTGATTTCTTACTAGGCTTTTTTTCTAGAATTCAAAATGTATGATCTTCTTAATGTGGGAATTTCTTCCACTAGTTCCTGTGGGGGAAGAAAGTCTGTGTGTTTTAGTGGAGCACAACCTTTATATAAGTCAGTGGTACAACACGGTAGCCCCAAAATTAATGCAAAGATATTGAGATGCATTAAGACACTACATATTAAGAGGCATAGTATCCAGAATGAGAATGATAACAGTCTGATTGTTCTCTGCCCTGGTCATGCCATACCTAACATATTGCACTCAGTTCCAGGCACCACATTTTTAGGAAGAATATTGAAAAAGTAAGAGTACATGCCAGAGAAAGTGACCAAGATATTGAAAGACTTGAAGAATGTGCCATTGCGGATCAGCTGAAGAAAGTGGGAAAGTAAAGTTTGAGAAATACTTGGGGAATTGGGGAGAGAGGTGGAAGGAGGTTCATGTGAAGGAGAGCTAACACTTGCTTTGTTGTGATCTGGAAGGAAAAACTAAGATCAATGGGTAAAAATTGAAAAGGGGGTAGATCTAGGAACTAAGGAAAGAAGAAAGTAAACATTTATTAAGTGCCTTCTAAATGGTGGGCACTTTGCTAAGTGCTTTGAAACTATAACCTCATTTGATTCTCACAGCAACCCTGCAAGACAGATGTTGTTACTATCCTCTTTTTGCAATTGAGGAAACCAAGGCAGGCAGAGGTTAAGTGATTTGACTAGTCATACAGCTAGTAAATGTCTGGGGCCAAATTTGAACTCAGGTCTTCTTGCCTCTGAGCTCAGTGCTCTACATACTATGATACCTAGATGTTCCTAAGAAAAATTTCCTAATAGAGCTACCCAAAAGTGAAATGGCCTGCCTTGGGAGATAGAGTTTATCCTATGAAGATATTTTCTCATGGAGACTGGATGGTCTTTGTTTTGTAATGAAGAAAGAAAACATGCCCATAAGGATGTAGGTTGGACTAGTAGGCCCTGGATCACAAACTGAACACAACTCCCTCCATCTTGTGTTAAACTTTAGCCTACCAATTAGAGGTCCCTTTTCACTCCAAAGATAATAACCCCTCCCATTGTAATTTCAAGGATATCCTATTATGATACCATCTATTCCAGACAACTATTATGGTTCATAGATTCCAGGAACCAGTCTGACCACTTAGGTTCTGAATTTCTTATTTAATCTATCAACCCTTGCACCATTCCTTCCCTCTCTACCTTGCCTAAAGCCTTCCTCTTCCTTCATAGTTTAAGCACATATAAGCCCCATGGAAACTCACTCTGAAGAGTCTGCTCATGTGAGTGTGACTCCCTTGTTAGTAAGCTCAGTAAATCCTAATAAGTTGATTCTTGGTTGGTGTCCCATCATTCCTGTGTCATAGACAAGACTTTAATATCTCTTACATTTCTGAGGTTCTCTGATTCCAAGCAAGGCAATTTTAAGAAAAAATCAATTCAGTTCCAAGTATATAAAATCTAATAACATAATGGTTGTTTAAGGGAAATTGTGTGGCCTGTTTCATTGTTTGTTTCTGTTGTTTTTTTTTTTAATGAAACTATATCCCCAGGATTCCTGGTTATTTGGGACTATTCTGGTAAAGGGAGGATTACCGTGAAGGGGAGGAATAAGAAGCCACAGAAGGAAGGTTGAGAGGGGAGCTGACTGGTATACAGAGGTCATCTTAAGGTTTAATATTGGAAAGGGGTAGAGTATAAGGGCTGCCCCCTCCATTGTGAGTTTGTGGGCATGGGAGCTCTTTGGGTTGTGATGGAGAGATGAAT
Source organism: Potorous gilbertii (assembly GCA_028658325.1). Lineage (NCBI taxonomy): Eukaryota > Metazoa > Chordata > Mammalia > Diprotodontia > Potoroidae > Potorous > Potorous gilbertii. The sequence goes on along the minus strand of CM053769.1, from coordinate 203,427,994 downwards.
TAGGAAAGAGTTAGTTGGGATGATGCCTACTTATGTCAGGAGGAAAGAGGTGTTAGGAAAAACCATGATAGGTTTTATGATTGCCTCATAGGGGCCTCATACAAACTATGGATTCAAGTCTGATTATTTGATTTTTTTTGTAATAGTATTTTTTCCAATTATATGTCAAGATGATTTTTAGCATTCATTTTTACAAGATTTTGAGCTCCAAATATTTTTTCCTCCCTCCATCCATCTCTTCCCCTCTTCCTAAAATGGTAGGCAATATGATACAAGTTACATACATGCAATTATGTAAAATATATTGCCATATTAGTCACAGCTGTGAAAGAATAAAGATCAAAGTTAAAAATGATGGAAAAAAGTAAGTGAAAAAAGCTTCTTTCTGCATTCAGAGTTCATCAGTTATTTATCTGGATATGTATAGCATTTTCCACCATGAATCTTCTGTACTCATCTCAGCTCATTGTGTTGCTGAGAGAAGCTAAGTCATTCATAGGTCATCATCACATAATGTTGCTGATACTGTGTACAGTGTTTTCCTGGTTCTGCTTATTTTACTTTGTATCACTTTGTGTAAGTCTTTCCAAGCTTTTCTGAATTCTTTCTCTTCATCATTTCTTATTGCACAATAGTATTCCATTGCATTCATATACCACAACTTGTTCAACCATTCCCCAGTTGAGGGGCATCCTTAAAATTTATATTTTGCCACCATGAAGAGGGCTGCTATAAATATTTTGTTCATGTTGGTCCTTTTCCTTTTTTATGATCTCTTTGGAATACAGACTTAGTTCTGCTTCAAGAAGTATGCATGGTTTGGTTGCCTTTTGGGCATGCTTCTCTCCAAAATTACTGAAATGCTTAGATCAGTTCACAACTGCACCAACAGTACATTAGTGTCCTAGTTTTTCCATATCCTCTCCAGCATTTATCATTTTTTTCCTTTTGTTGCCAAATTAGCTAATATGATAGGTATGAGGTGGTACCTCAGAGTTATTTTAATTTGCATTTCTCTGATCAAAAGTGATGTAGAGCATTTCTTCATATGCCTATGGATAGTTTTGGTTTCTTCATCTGAAAACAGTCTATTCATATCCTTTGATCATTTACCAAATGGGGAATTCTTATAAATTTAATGCAGTTCACTATGTATTTGAAAAGTGAGGTCTTTATCAGACACATTTGCTATGAAGATTTTCCCAGTTTTCTGTTTTCTTCCTACTATTAGTTGCATTGGTTTTTTTGTAAAAAAACTTTTTAATTTAATATGAACAAAATTATCTATTTTACATTTTGTAATGCTGTCTCCTCTTTGGTCATGAATTCTTCCTTCTCCGTACATCTGACAAGTAAACTCTTTCTTGTTCTTCTATTTTACTTACAGTCTTATCCTTTGTGTCTAAATTATGTACCCATTTTGACCTTAACTTGGCATACAGTGTGTGAGATGTTGGTCTTTACCTAGTTTGTGCCATATTGTTTTCTAGTTTTCCCATCAGTTTTTGTCAAATTTTTTATCCCAAAGCTGTGGTTTTGGGGTTTATCAAACATAGGTTATGATCGTCATTTACTACTGTTTCTTACATGGAATGTAATCTCCTTGATGACAACGACTAACTAGTTATTGTTTTTTTCATGTCAAGCATCTCAAATAGTGTCTATCACATAGTAATTGTGTAATAAATGTTTAATTGTTTATTAGTCAGTTAATACATGTTGTAAAATGCTTGAGGACTTAAAAGAAGAAATAAAGTAGAAAGAGAAGATTTGAGGAAACAGGGATCACTTCTAGATGGGAAGACAGGTAAGACGAGAGAAGAAGAAGCAGCTGTTGGCTTTGAAACAAGGGAAGGTCTTCAATGGGCAAAAATGTGAATAGTCTTTCCCAGATATGGGAGGTAGTATATAAAGAGACAGCATGTGCAAATCCATAGAGACAGAAGAGGGCAGGACTAGAATGAAGAATGTAAATCGTTCAGCATGACTTGAGTATGGAAGACTGAAAGGAGCATAGTAGAAGATAATGCAAGAAAGATCAATTAGTCAAAAAGAGAATGGCCTTGAATGTCAGCTTATTAATGGAAGGTCTAAGACTTCACTTCAGGTTTCTTACAGTTCAATAGTTCTTTTTGTCCCAGTAACTAGCATGAGAATGTGACCTGTGACTTCACAGGCAAATGTAAACTATCCTGAATAAATATAAACAGCAAAGGAAACTCCAAATATCCCATTGGAAAACTTGCCCATGACCCTGGGCCATCCTGGCACTATGCCCACTTTGTTCTATTTCTCTATAAAACCTGACCCATCCTGGTATTGGTGCAGGAATCTGCCATGTTACTTTGTCCTGCTGCCACCCAGAGCAACTGATGTCTTGTGAGTAAATGCTCCTAATTAATCCTAATAAAACCTGTTTGAGTCCCTCTTTCTCCGGCATCTCAGTATTCTCTCAGACACCTACAAATGACATAGTTAGGGACAGAGAGATTCTGCCCCGCCTTATACTCTTTCAACAGGTACTGAGATGAGCAAAAAGAGATTCTCTATGTCCAAAGAGGTTACATTCTAATGAAAGAAGATAATACATAAAAGGGAACCAAAGAGTAGAATGGGAAAGAATATACTCATATCAGGGACATGGGATGGAAGTCCAGAGTGGTGGAGTGATTAAGGCTGGCCTGGGTCCTTCCTCAAAGTACAAGTTCTGTTATAGAGGAGGCTGCCAGAGGCATTATGTTCTTCCAGGGTAAGAAAGTCAGGGATCTTCCAGGTTGAGAGAAGCCTGCCTGAGAGTCAAGAGTAATGCCTGGGAACTTCCTTCCTTATTAGGTACTTCCTTTGTCCCAGACATGGTGCTAAACACTGAAAATACAAAAAAAGACAAAAACATTTCCTCCCTCCAGGCAACTCATATTCTGTCAAGGGAGGCAATATGCAAAAAAGCAAATGTTATAAGATAAACTCAGAGGAAATTGGAGATGATCTCAGAAGATAGGCACTAGTTAGCTATGCCTGAGAAAGGTTTGTAAAGAAGGTGAGATTTGACCTGAGGTTTAATGGAAGCCAGGGGAGGCAGGAGGTGGAGATGAAGAGTAAAAACCTTCCTGACACTGGGAGCAACTATTGAAAATGCCCAGATTTGGGAGATAAGATGTCTTGTTCGAGGAACAGTAAGGAGGTCAGTTTTGAGGGATCATAGAGTATGTGTGTGGTCAAAGCAGAGGAGGGGGTAAGTGTAACATGTAAGAATATCGGAAAAATAGCAAGGGACTAGGTTAGAAAGGGTTTTAAAATCCAAAGAGAAGAGTTCAAATTTTAATCTGAAAGTAATAATCTTTGGAATTGATACAGTGGGGGTCATGGAGAGGGAAGGTATTGCTAAAACACAGTCAGACCTGTGTTTTAGGAAGGAAATTAGTTTAGTTTTAGACATTGTGCATTTTAGATGTTTATGGGACATCTGATTCAAAATATCCAGTTGACAGTTAAGAGATGTGAAACTTGTCTGCATCCATGAATCCAGAGCCAAGGAATTCTTTAAAGAGCAATTGAAAACACCCTGGATCCAGCAGCAGTTCTGTTTGCTGTTACAGGATTATGGTTACTATCTGTCCTCTTCTCCAAGAGGACCAATGACCTCAGGAGGGAGAGGTCTTGACTTGTAAGTGAATTCAATTTAGGTACGGCAGAGTTGATATGATTATATATGCCTATACAGTCTTCCCTACTAGAATTTAAGCTTCTAGAAGATAGGGGCTATTTCATTCTTTTGGTTTCATTTCCAGTGCTCAGCACAATGCTGGGCACATAGGAAGAAATGTCTGTTGATAGTAAGTCTGGGCTAAGCAATCATTGTTTTAAAAAAAAGACAAGTGAGAAGGGAAATTGTGCCCATTCATGGCACAATTCAATTGTGCACATTCATGGCACTTCCTGCCTGCCCTACAGACAATTAGCCTTGCCTTTTAAGGAAAGCTAGGAGGGTGGGTGCCTGGTTAGTGCTGTCACCATAAAGAGGGGGAGGATCATCTGACAGTCCAAGCCCCCTCTGATCGCTGTGGCTGCTATTTTCTCCCTGTGAATGGGGCCAGGCAGGCACAGAGTGGGCAGAGTTGGGAACGTGGTTGAATGTGTTGGGGCACACGTGTGTGTGATTTTCCCAGAGAAACTGAGTAGGCGGTAGCTTCTCTCTGGGCATATGCAGATAAATAAAAAGCATCAAGCAAGCAATTACTGAAATACTCCATGTGCGTCTGTGTGCAGCTACCAACGTCAGCACGATGGGCTCTGTTTCCCCACATTTGCAACTAGAGCCCAGCAACTCCTGGGTAGGGTTTAATAATCAGGTACCTAGGAATGGGCCAGAAGGTTCACTCCCCTCCCTTGGCAGGGGGGATGTTAAACCCCCGACACCCCATAATTCTGGGATTGTGTAATATGTAATTTGATTCAACCCAGCAAAAAAGTACAACAGCAGGAGGGCTCTTGACAAGAATAGCAATGTCTTCAACTGGCCCCCTCCTCTCCAAAGACTTGACCAATAGCAAAGGCAAATGCTATGTGCCAGCAGGAAAGACTGGAGCAGGTTTCTCTCATTCCCTCTGGGAAAGGCAAGGATGATTGCTGTCCATAGGAGCCAGCTGAAGAAGGGATAGGTCAGAGATGGTTCCTCATACTTTGAAATGGGACCCAGTTTTCTATATAGCCAGGATTCCTGGCACTGGAAACAGAAAGAGACATGTTTTTACTGAGGGAGCAGTTGAGCCAAGAAAAGGAACGGTAGCCCTGTCCTTCCCCATCTCTTCCTCTTGGTTTCCTTGGCTTCCTACAAGATTCATCAAGATGCTGATGCAAAAAGCCTTCTTCTCTTCACTAGCCTCCTACCATAGTTAGACCTTTCCCTTTCACATTAACTCCCATTTATTCTTTCTTCCCTATTCCAGTGTGAACTCCTTAAAGGTAAAAACCATATTTTGGCTTTTCTTTGTATCTCTGGAACTAAGCTGGAACATAGTATGCATTAAATAAGTACTTGTTGACTGGCTGGCTTGTGCCTTTTGATGGTTGAGAGTTTGGGGGTGAACCTGGAAGAGGGGGACCCCAAGTAGCAGGAACCTGAGGTCAGCAGTTGTGCCACACTGTAACTCTGGGATGGGACCTTGGGGTTTGTAACTGATTATATGAAAGGGCTGGAGGGTGCTGCATGTACCATGGGGGAGGCCTCAGGAAAGGACTCTGGGGAACAAGAACAGGGGTAGGCACACCACATGCAGGCATGGGATCCCAATACTGGTGACCCGGGAAAATCATATGGGTCCTGTGCTAGTAACCATTCTGCCTTCTACACACTACATGAATAAGGTACTCTGGACCAGGGAAAGAACTGAAATATAATTCTGAGGCTACGGAACTGCTGTGTGACTTCATGCAAACAAAATATAATGAGGAGGAACTGTGTTCATCTCTTTTAGAATTACTTTGCTCTTGTTCAATCATTTTTCAGTCCTGTCGACTCTTAGCAACCTCATTTGGAGTTTCCTTGGAAGAGATGCTGGAGAGGTTTGCCATTTCATTCTCGAGCTCATTTTACAGATAAGGAAACTGAGGCAAGCAGGGTGAAGTGACTCTCCCAGGGTCACACAACTAGTGTCAGAGGCCAGAACTGAACTCTCAGATGTGAGTCTTCCTGACTCCAGCCCTAGGGCTTGATCCAGCACACCATCTAGCTGAGTCTCAGTGGGTCAAAGACTGTTTCCCTGTTTGGGAAATGGAGTCCAGTTACTGTCAAAGTTCAGATAAAGTCCTGACGTGGTAGCACGAAGCAGATTACATTGTAGGCCAAGGAGAAAAGCTGGGATAGAACTCTAAGTTGCTGTGTAACTTTAGGTAAGAACTTGTACTTGTAAAAGCCTCTATTGTTTCTTTATCTGCTAAATCAGAATAATAATCCCTGCTCTAATTACCATCCCTCAACCCTTTGCCACGAATATCCAAAAGGAGAAGCTCTCTGGTTAAAAAGCAACCCTAAGGTATGATCACACACCTTTCCCTAAAGACAGTGACTTTGACGTTTCACAGAAGTAACCTGGGAGAGCCAAACCTGGTCATGGGGCAGTGATGCCTAGAAAAGGCCTAATTATATAATCTGTAACTTTTTCCATAACAGGTTTATTTCAACCAGCTGCAATTTATAGATGTTCTTTGGAGAGGAACTCATCAATATATTTGTTTTTCCTTTGATATATAGTAGCAGGAGTGAGCCGGTCATGGAGTTTATTAAGTTTTGGCAGTTTTCTATCACTTTCTGGTGTTATAGATTTTCTTTCTCCTCCACAAACTAAGGGAAAAAATCATTTAGAATCCTGAAAAGCATTACAACCATGAAAAAAAATAATACAGAGCCCTTAGAGAAAACCTGAAGGACACCCCAGGAGAATATGGAAAGGCAAATTCCTGCAGATGTAGTGGTCAGGGATGCTGGGCACAAGCTGGTCCATGGAGGGTTTTAAGCTAAAAGAACAAAGGTGAGGTGACAGGGGAACATCATGTAATATCATAGCTGGAAATGAGCTTAGAGACCATGAAGCTCACCTCCTTCACTTTACAGAAACTGAGTCCAGTAGTGACTCTTCCAAAGTCACTGAGGTAATAGCTAACCTTTGTTATTGTTACGTGCCAGGTACTATATGGTCGATTCTCACAACAATAACAACAACCTTGGGAGGTAGGTGCTATCATCATCCCCATTTTCACAGAGGAGGAAACTGAGGCAAACAGAAGTTAAGTGACTTGTCCAGGGTCACACAGCTAGGCCAGGTTTGAAGATGACTCGTCCTGATTCCAGACCCAATGCTCTGTCCGCTGCACCCCCAGGTAAGCAGCAGAAAAAAACAATTTGAATTCTGGTCTTCTGACTCAGTTGTCCTTTCCACTATCTCCTCCTTCCCTGATCCTCTCAGGTCATTAATGAATGGGCCAAAGTTTTCTCATCTACAAAACTGAGGTAGCTGGACCAAATGACTCCTCAGCACCTTCTAACTTTAGACTTCACCACCAGAAAACATTTGAGAAAGCTATTGGCGTCTCTGAGAGCAAACCTGCCCTCACTAAAATAGAGTATCTGAAAATTCTGGGATATAGGACTTCTGAGTCCTCCTGAGGCCTCATTTCAGTCACTCTCCTCCACTTTTTTTACCCCTTTCCCCTATGAAATTGTCAGACAGGATTGCCTGGGGTGCCCGGGATTAGTGATCCTTTACCTGCCAAGGCAGTTTGCCCTTTTCATCATCTCTTCATCCAGGTTCCCAGGGCCCTGCCCTATAAACCTCTTCTCTGGAGAGGATTGCATAAAAATCTGTTCCTTCAATCTTTCAAGAAGCTGTAATTTCAGCACACAAGGCTTCCCACCTCTGATGCAGAATGAAATCCAACACGCTACAATGAAAAGAACACTGACTTTAAAGTTAGGAGACAAGCATTCAGATCCTGCCTCTGTGTGACTTGGGGCAAGTCACTTCACACTAAGGGACTCAGTTTCCGCACATGTAAAATGAGGAAGTTGAACTCAGAGGTCCCTGAGGTTCCTTGCAGCTCTAACGCTGTGATCTTCTGATCCATCCACAGTAGAGTACACAGTCCTCAAGAGCTGCCATAAACATAACAATCCTCTGTGCTAAGAACAACCTGGCAAGGAACCTCTCAGAAGCTGGCCAGGCTGGTCCTCAGATGGCAGACTCATCATCCATCACCAGTTTAGGCTTAAATTCTGCCAGCCTGATAGAACATGTCAGCATTTTTGTTTTTCTGGTGTAGTCTTTGAGAACCTAGTCACCTCTATGCCATGATGAAGCATCAGGAGCACTTAAGTGAAGGAAAATCACTCACTCTGAGGAATAAATGATAGAGTACCTTTGATGGATATGGGAGAGAATGCAAAAGAAATTGTTTAATGGGGATATTTGTGGGATTATAGCTCAGGGTCCTCTGAAATCACAAAGTACCAAGAGTCTTGAGGTCTTTAACATGAGTCTGTGAATATTTGTTTAAAAAGAATTGTGTTTATATGTGTATAATTGCATTCCATTATAATCATTTTCATTTGTAATGCTATATATATTTTAATATTTTAAGTATTTAACAGCATTATTCTGAGAAGGGGACCATATTGTCTTCACTAGACCACCAAAGAAGTCCATGACCCAGAAGCAGCTAGATTCACTCTGATTTCTGTCCTTTTCTTTCTTCCCCATATTAGAAGCCTAGAAAAAATTAATGAAGGGCCTTGAAGCCCTTTAAAGGAAATGGGGTAGATAAATACCCCTGGATCCTTATCCCCTGAATTCTTGACAGCTTCTTTTCATGGTGAAATCTCGGAAGCTTTCTATGATAAAATTGCTCCTCTACTTTTAACCTCAAATTCATTCCTCATTCATGCCTGGAATTCTCACCTCTATTTCCTCATCTCTGACTCAACTCAAAAGGTCCCTCCTACATAAAGTCTTTCCTTATATACCCAACTGTTGTGGCCTCCCATTCCAAGTTATACCTTGAGTATATATGTACATGTGTGTGTACATGTATGTGTAAGTATACCTATGTGTGTATATTTTATGTGTGTGTTATTTTTACATATATGTATGTTATATATTTATATAATAAACATTATATGCATATATATGTATATTATTTATATATGCATATGGATATAAATATGTATGTAAATACTTACATTTGTGTTTTCTGCCCTATACAACATAAACTCTTTGAGAACAAGGACTGTTTCATTTTTTACTTTTTTATCCTGAACATGTAGCACAACACCTAGCCTGATACACAATAGGCCCATAGTAATGAATGCTTATTGATTGGTTGACTGATTGACTCTGTGTCCTCCTGCTCATTGTTCCTTGTAACTCTTTAAGCACAGCTCATGGACAATGACTATGTTTTATTATTTATTTTATTTTATTTCAATTAGCCAGCATTTATAATCTCTCTCTCTTTCTCTTCCCCCTCATTAAAAAAAAAGAAATAATAAATAATCTCTTGTAAGGAATATACATAGTTAAGCAAGACTAACCGGTGGCATAAAAATGCATGCCTCATTCTGTAGGCTGAGACCATCATCTCTTTATCAGGAAGTGAGAATCAATCACTAGCCCTCTGCAATGATGGATGGTAATTGCCTTGATCAAAATCCTTGTGTTTCAGTTGTCTATAATGTTATTGCTGGTAAACTGTTCTTCTGCTTCTGCTTTCTTCTCTCTGTAAAATTCATATGAGTCTTCAAGGGTTTCTCTGAAACCCCATCTTTCATCATTTCATATGACACATTACATCCACATACCATAATCTATTCTTTGCCCTTTGTATAGGAAGAGAAAGATAAAGAATGAGAATGGGGGGATGAATGAGGGAACTATGGAAAGAGGAATGGAGAAAGAAAAAGAAAGGAAGAAAAGGGAGAAGAAAAAGAAGAAACAAAGTCATCCCTGTTTCTAAGCAGTACTATAAGGAGTTTCCTCCCTTTCCTTCTTCTTATCTTCCTGTAAGGCAGTGAGGCAATGACATTATTCTCCTTTGCTTCATACAGAGAGGGAAACTGAGACCCAGAGCGAGGAGACTCACCATGCTCATGATTGCACAAAGACTAACTGAAGTCTAGCTAGACTGTATTGCCCACCTCTTGCCTGCCCTAGGTCTCCCCAATCCTGACATTCCCCTTTCCCCACACCCAACACATATTCCTTTCATGTCATTGTCATTGTCATTGTAGCTCAGCTCTGAATCTTACTACTGAGTTATTCTGTACCTTCATCTTGGAAGTTTCTCTCTGTGTTCTTCCGTAAGCTTCCTCCCCCTTACCCTGAACTCAAAAGATGGGGATGTTCTTGGGGATGGGTGGTGGGTAGGGAGAAAATGTATTCAATCAGCAGCTGTTTAAACTGCAGGATGGACTTCATTTACCATTATGGGGAGGCATATAAGTTTAAAGGTTTACAAACACACTCTAAATCTATGATCCACTTTTACATGAACACTAATAAATCTTCAAAAGGGAAATTCATCATTCCTCAATAAATGTGTCTCTTCTGCAGAGTCTTCCTTAAAAGCTGACAATTCCAAATATAAATTCCCAGCCTCAATTCTAGCTTCCAGCTCCCTATTGGGGCTTTGGAGTTATGGATTAGATGCTGGTCCAACTCTAATGATAAAGTGCCTCATGGAAGCTTTCTCTCATATATTACTTCTCCTTCCCCCACCAAAAATGTTATTTTTCTTTAAATTGGGGCGCTCCAGATTGGCTATGTGATAGACCCACAGAAAGCAACTGTTGAGATAATAAGATCATAAATTTGGAACTGGAAAAAATCATAGAGAAGACCTAAGTCAACCCTTTTATTTTACATATGAGAGCATTGAAGTCTAGAGAATGTATTCAGAAGTGGTAAGTAGCAAAGACAGAATTTGAATTTAGGTTTTGTGTACTTTCTACTCCATCACATCCCCTGGACCTCAGTTTCCTCATCTGTATAATGAGAGGGTTGATCTAAATGGCCTCTAAGTTTCCATCTAGGGATCTTTTAAATGGTGCCCCAAATAGTCTCTTGTCCAATAGAGTAGTCAATCCAATTCTCCTCCCCTTCTCCCATTTTCACTTTGTTATTGAGTCTTTTTACTTGTGACCAAATCTTTGTGACCCCATTTGAGGAGGATACTAGTGTGGTTTACCATTTCCTTCTCCAGTTCATATTTTACAGATAAGGAACTGAGGCAAGTAGGGTAAAGTGTAGTCACACAGCTAGCAAGTTTCTGAGGCCAGGTTTGAAGTCAGGAAGATGAGATTTCCTGACTCCAGGTCATATACTCCATCCATTGTGCCACCTAACTGACCTATTTTCACTACCTTGCCCTCATGCCAGGCTCACAAGCCTGTCTGCTTAGGAAGAACTCTCTTTGGATAGGGACACATATAAAGTTCTATACTCGGTTTCCAAAATTCATTTCACAAATCCTAGATGAGGTAGGCATGGCTAGATAGGAATTGCTTTTATCTCTTCAGATAGCTCTAGATCATGGTGGTTATTGGGTCAAGGAGAAACCTCAACAGTTATGAAATAGTTTCATCTTCAGCAAAATGGCATCTCCAACTACCGGTTCCCTTTGAAGTGTATTCCCTCCTTTGTCCTCATGAGTGTCTGGTTTGGAAACCCCTGTTCAGGCCTCTTTTTTCTCATCTCTCCTCTTGTCCCATGGATATATTGATTCCAGCGCCCTGTGGCTTGGTTTTTCCCATTTGCAAATCTGTTAGAGTCTAGACCATGCTGCCTACCTTTTTCCTGAGGTAGCTGTGACTGGTTTATTCTTCATATTCACAATTTAGATGACATCTTCCTTTCCCCCAAGAGGGTTATTTCTCTAGATAAAGTAGATTGCTCTTAATCAGTAGTATGCATCAGCTCATTCCCCCAGGGCCCAGGATTTCCACTGAGACACTGGAAAGATACTAGAGGAGAATCAAGATGAGGGACTAACAGGAAAGGGAGAATATCAAAGCCAAAGCAGAGACGTGTTGGTAAGACTGAGTGGAGAACACAGGCCGTTTTTCAGCAGGAAATAAAAATATGTTTGTAATTAATGATCCTCCAGGAACACACACACAGCCCTTATTACTGTAGTAATTTGGAGAATCCTACTTCACAAGCTGTCAAACTTTAATTGCCAAAGATGTGTCCTAGCCCTAGGAGGGTATCTAGTAAGGATGGGGGTGGAGACATGAACACCCTTGATCCTAGTGGTAAGCCTTTCAAGAGCTAGTTTCGTAAATTTCAGTGTGAGTTTTTACACCTCATGCTACAAATCAAGGTTTGATTTATTGTTTTGTTGATTGTCTAGACTTAAGAAAGTGAAGAGAAAATTGTTAATGGCACAGATTAAACTTAAAAGTGTGCCGTGTGTACATTTTTATTCAGAGAACCAGTTGTTAAATATTTACCAGCACACCCCTACCTAGGTCATCCTGATCCTATTTTTGTAGAATATTGAGGATGGATTCTCAGTCTATTTGAATATCTGGAATGAAATGTGACCCCATTTAAGGAGATCTTCCTTTGCTAAGTACCTGACAGGTTTCATCAATACTTAAAAAAAAGAGGACCAAAACCCAGTGCAAAGGAAATGATGAGAAGTTCTATAAAACTATCTCTGTGACAAACAGGTCCAACAATATGTGGCATGGTCCTCTTTGTAACAAAAGGAGGTACCTTTGGGGGAGTCAATAGCAAAACTATGTAGGCAATGTGGTCTAAAACTCCCAAATCTTGTTGAGAACTGCTAATTCTTTCCTCCTCTCTCATCTAGTGTTTATGAAAGTGAGGTCTAAAAACCAACTACAGGAATACACACATACACATGCACCCAATACACACACACATATATATGTATGCGTGTGTATTTATGTATATGTGTGTATGTGTATATAGATATATGTATATAGAAATATACACATATTATATGTATGTATAGATACATGTATATACACATTATATATTATATGTGTGTATGTGTACGGATATATACTTGTTAAAAAGATATGTGTATGGATATCTATGTATATATCCACATACAAACATCTGTGGTAAATCATTTCAGTTGAGTTGGCAGATTATTTCAACCTGTGATACTCATTTGGAATCCTAACTCTTTTATTAAATGTGTTGTTAGCTATCCCTCAAAATACAGGTCAGGAAGTAACTCTAGTAAAAGAATCAAGAAATATAGGACTCCTCAGGAAAGGAATTGGGGAAAACTTGGATCTTAGCTGTCAGGAACTATCTGGCACATAAAAAAAAAACACAAATACTCACCACTTTTCTCTCAGGTAGAACTTAACCTCCTTCTGGGTGAGTTCAGACTAATTCTAAAGCCATTCCTAGTACGATAGATTCAAGAAATGCCAGCTTTAGGAGATTTGGGGAGTAGCGTCTAGTCCTGTTTTTGTGACTAATACCTAGATCTTTGACCTTGGACAAGGCATTCCATCTCTTTGAACCTCAGTTTCCTTACCTGTAAACTGGGGAAAAGAGCACCTATTCCATAGAGCTGTATAGAGTATCCAGTGAGATGGGATAAGCCTTAAAGCATGTAGAAATGTCAATTTAATATTACTGCTTTTATTACCATTCCCTTTAGTTAAAATGAATTCATTCAGGCTGGTTTTCTGTTCTCTTGCTAATAATACCCTTTATCTAAACTTCTAGTTTTGGTTTCGAATCTATGTTGCTTGACTTTCCAAACTCCTGACAGTTGCTCAATTAACTGGAGATAGGACCATGTCACTCCTCTACTCAATAACCGCCTATGGTTCCCTATCACCTCCAGGCCCCAATTTCAAAGGTCTTCATAATCTTCCCCTCCCTCAGCTTTTCAGTGTTCTTATGCCTTGCATTGGCTCAACACTCCCCCATTTCTCAGGGATGATCCAGTGACAATGGCCTCCTTGCTATTCCAAAGATTCTATTTTAAAGCATCTGGAGTATATGGAGTATTCAAGGAGGACTACCACTCTGATGGTGAGGACTTGCCAAGTCATTTTCAGGGCTGTTCATCCATCTTTGGTATCTACCTCTTATCCCACTCTCAGCTGTGGATCCAAAAAACTGTAGTATGAGCAACAGCCATGTCCAGTCAAGCCATCTCAGCAGATGGGCTAAACAAGGTTGAGGGTAACAGACAGACCTGAAACTCATTGGTGAGTTAGGTGGATATCCTCCTCAAACATGTGACTGCTTCCCCTGGTGGAATGGGTAGGTGAAAATAATTCGCTCCAATGGCCACAAAGGCAGCTGAAGGAGGCTCCATGGAGTACTTAGTGCTCTGACAACACTGAGGTCATCCATTCCATCCCAGGCCATCACTAGTCTTCTTAGCTGTTATCTTGTCAATGGACTTCAATGACTCTGGAAGAGAGAGTGAGGCTGCTGACTTTGTGTAACTCTGCCTTACTTCAATTCACACACATCACCCTTTGATGTAATGACATAGTCTTCTTCAGAAGCAAAGAACAAACAATAGCAATCTTATAGCACCTTTGCTGACTGTTGCTTCTTCCTAGAGTGCTCTCCCTAGAGTGCATCTCTTGTCTCTTTGCTTCCCTAACCTCCTTCAAGTCCCAGACAAAACCTTACCTTCTACAGGAAGCCTTTCTCAATATCTCCATAACGCTAATGCCTTCCTTCTCTTGATCATCCCCAACTTACCCTGTACAACTTATTTATATATTTGTACATTGTGATTTGTACATTGTCTCCCCTCTTAGATTGTGAGTTCCCTGAGGACAGGGATTTTACTTTCTTGGAACCTGAGTAGTGCAATGTCTAACTTACAGTAGGTACTTAACAAATGTTCGCTGACTGTCTGGCTTATTTCTTCCTATTCCACCTTACTTCTTGTGACATCTTTGAATGTGACCAATAGTCCATTTGATTTATGAAACCTGCCAGACTTTCTCAGGTTTAGCTCTACAAGAGGAGGGATTCCTCCCAGCCTTTCATATTTGTCATCCCCCAAATATCTATGCAACATTAGCTCTGGGTCAACTAAATGGAAAACAATTCAATCAAACATGTATTTACTATGTACCTACAGTATGTGTGTGTGTGTGTGTGTGTGTGTGTGTGTGCGTGTTTCTCTTTCATTGCTGAAGAAGACCATGCCATCTGAGAAATAATGACATGATTTGCACTTGACATTGTTTTGAGTGAGGGAGGGCTGTGCAGGTCATCAGCCTCACTTCTTCTCCAGAGCCATCTGGATCCAGTGACCAGATATTCATCAGGTGACTGGAGATGACCCAGGATGAAGCAATTAGGGTTAAGTGACTGGCCTGAGGTCACACAGCTAGTGAGATTCAAGAGTCTGAGGTCTTCCTGACTCCTGCACAGGTGCTCTATCCACTCCATGTTAAGGATTTAAAGAAAAATAAAATAAAATGGTCTCTACTTTCAAGGAGATTGAGAACAAGTATCCTTGATGTCCTAGGTACTACAATTCTCTACAAGAAAGGAAATCATGCTATTATTTTAATAGAGTACTTTTTTTAGAAAAATCCAAGTCAAGTGCTAGCTGTAGCTCTGGGGGCTCATCAAGGGGTTGAGTCCTTCATAGGTGGGACACGTTCAAAAGACAGATGGTTTGTAGTGAGAGGCTGAATGAACAAAATATCTCTATGGCCATGGAAACTCCACAGAGATGGGATGCTGAGCCCTGCTGACTCCCCATGTTTTCTTGACTCGGTTGCTGAATGAATATCTTTCAACCATACTCTCAGGACCTTCCCTCACTAGTAGAGGTTGATCTCCTAAGAAAAAACTTGCATCTCATAAATCAGTCATTTATTCTTCTCTTTTCCCCCATTATCTGGAACTGAATCAATGAGCCCTGCCTGAACTGTGGTAAAACAACAATACTATAAATAGCTTACTCTGTGCCTGGTACTCTGTTAAGTGTTCTACATTTATTATTTCATTTTATCCTCACAACAATTCTGATAAGTAAATACTGTTATTGTCCTCATTTCATTGATGAAAAAGCAGAAGCAAAGTGACTTGCCCAGGGTCACACGGGTTACAAGTGTGTGAGGTTACATTTGAATTCGGTTCTTCCTTACTGTCTACCTACTGCACTACCCAGTCTCCTCACTATTTCACTCCTCAGTTATTCATTATTCCCAGTGATTTAATAGGAAGCATGATGTAGTAGAAAAACCAGTGGGTCAGGAGTCAGGAGAGACCTGGGTTGAAATGCCACCGCCCAATCCTGGGTAAGCCCCGTCACTCTCTCAAAGGTAGCCTCTCTTCTGTCAAATGGTGATGACATCTTTAACTCCTTTCACAAACCTGTCAGGATCAAATGAAGCGGCTGGTGTACACGGAGTGTTTGGGGAACCTTAGAGCATTGTATGAAATGTCAGTTGTGGCTGTGATTACTGTGATTATTAGAGATAGCCCCACCACAGAGGCTGCCCAAAGAATTTCCATTTACTCAGCGGGAGCTATTGGAATTATAAATATGATGCATAAGAGGAGAGCCTTAAGGTGGGGAGGAGAATGAGTTTGGAGGAGGAGGGAGAAGGAGGACAAGGAGGGAACTAGGGAGGAAAGAGGAGAACAGGGGAGGGAAGGGGAAGGGAGGGGAGGGGAGGGGGACCACAAGGGAAAAGACTGAGAAATCTAGGAAAGGAAGAGAAGGGAAAGGAGGGAGAAGAGGGCAAGGAAGGAAGAGGGAAGGGAGGGGAAGGAAAGAAAGAGAGGAGAGGAGAGACGAGGGAAGGGAAGAAAGAGAAAAATAGTCAAAGATAGAGAGGTTGGGAGGGGGAACGTGACAAAGAAAAATGATAAGGAAGAGAAGAGACCCTGTGCTTCAGAGACACTCCATCTCTTCCCTCAAGACCAAAAAACAACACAATTTACACTCTTTAAGCCTTTAACTGAATGGTAGTTGTTTTCTCCTGGAGTTCCCTAGGGCCCAGACACATGTGAAATGTCTTTGTAACTGAGATCCCCTAGGGAGTTCAAAAGGAGGCAACTGACTTACTGAAGGGGATATCCCGGCTCTGAGCTCCTGGAAATGGGGAAACAAGCTTAGGAAAGCTGGCTTAATTACTCAGTTTTGTTCTACTTTCTCCACTGATCTTGCCCTGCTGCAGAGATCTAACCGAGAGCCAGCTTGCATCATTGGCACAGTCCCCAGTGAAACAGGACTTGCTTCTTGGTTTGCTGCAGACAACGGAAAGCTCACCAGGGAAGTGAGGCAGCCCAGGAGGTATCATACTTGGCATGCATGGAGAGCTACCCAAGGTGCCCATTTTCCCATTTCAGATCATTTCCAAGAGTTTTATGGGCCAGCAGGCTATTCTAAGTTAGGGCCAGGGCTCATAGGAGAGCTGTGAAAGAGAAAAGAGAAGAGGTGTTTATTTGCACCTAAGGACAGTTATTCTCAGGGTATAGTAACACATTATTATTAATAGCAATTTTCATAATATTAATAACAATACGTCACATTTTGGCAACACAGACTTTTAAATCTTCAAAAGGAAGGAAATAAGTATTTTTATTAAAAGTTTACTGTACGTCAGGCAAGAGCTGCATTAAAGTACAGAGATATAAAAACACAAACAAGAAAAAAAAGTTCCTTCCCTCAAGGAGCTTGTATTTCAATGGATAAAAGAACACACAAAAGGAAGTGGAAAATAGAAGGATTGGGGAGAACAAAAATATGAAAAAGTTTTTTACTCATACTTTTAATTTAATCTTTATACCTAGGTTCATATCTTGCCTCTGATATTTTACTACTTATGTGTCCTCAGGTAAGTCATTAAAACTCTCTAGGACTCAGTTTCCTCATCCATAAAAAAAAGCTGTTTGACAAGATGGCCCTTTCACCTTGAGACCTATGAATCTATAATAACCCTAATAAGGTTGCAAAGGGGAGCATTATCATATCTCTTTTACAGTTGTAGAAACTGATGTTCAGGTGATTCAGTGACTTACCTTGGGACACTAAGAAAGATAGTTATAGTTCAGAAGTCAGGGCTCCAGACTTTCAACTCAACATCCTTTCTGCCATCCCAGCATTCTAGAGGAAAAGGTTCAGACTCAGCTAGACGGTACCTCAGAGGTCGTTCATCCAACTTCACACCTCTCTAGAGGAATTCCAGACCATCATGGGTATTGTTACTTGAATGTTTCTCATGGCAGAGAGACTGTGACCGTATGAAACACTTTTCCCAAAATAGAGCAGTTCTATTTCTTAGAAAGGTCATTCAAAGATGAAATAGTAGAATGGTATGTAAATTGGAGGTAAAGACATACAGAAAAAGGTACCAGAGAATGTGGTGAATTGTGAGGGGCAGAGCCCATAAAGAAAAACAGGGAAAGTTATCCTGGGTACCTTGCTACCTCCCTTTCTTGTGCCTTTGTCTAATCTTTCAGCACCCCCATCCTTCATGTTTTTAAAATAAGTTTTTATTGATATCTTCAGTCTCTTACATCACTGCAGTTAACCCAACTATCCTTCCCCCTCTCCCTCTCAAAGAGTCCTTCCATATGGCAAATAGTAGTTTTTAGAGGGGGAAAAATTCAATGCAGCTGACTGATAATTGAAAAAGTCAAGTTTAGTGTAAGACCTGTGGACCTCCTACCTCCTACCTCCAAGAACAGGCTATCTTCTCATATTTCTTCATTCAAGTCCTGCTTGAGCTTTGTACTTCCATTCAATTTGCTTTTGACTTTTTGGTGTGTAGTTATTCTTTTCATTTACATTGTTGAAGCGACTGTTTTCTTGGTCCTGTATATTTCACTGTGTATCAGTTCAAAGAAATCTTTCCATGTTTCTTGTATTCATCACAACCATTATTTCTTATAGCACAATAACATTCCAATACATTTCATGTACCTGAGTTTGTTTGGCCATTCCTCAACTGATGTGTATTTACATTGTTTACAATTCTTAGTTATTCCAAAAAAGTATTGATATAAATATTTTGGAGTATATGGGAATTTTCTTATCATCGATGGTTTTCTTGGAGTATAAGCCTAGCAATGGAATAACAGTTTCAAAGGGTATGGACATTTTGTTTTGGTTTTCAGTCATGTGTGACCCCCTTTTGCATTTCTTGGGCAAAGATACAGGAGTGGTTTGCCATTTCCTTCTCTAGCTCACTTTACAAATGAAGAAATTGAGGCAAACAAGGTTAAATGAATTGCCCAGGGCCATATAGCTAATAAGTGGCTAAGGACAGACTTTCAGATTAGAAAGATAAGTCTTCCCAACTCCAGGCCTGGCACTCTGTTCATTGCTCCACTTCACTGCCCATGAATATGTTAGTCACTTTCTTTACGTAATTCTAAACTGCTTTCCAAAGTCATTCTATCATAGCTCTAGGAACAATTTACTGATGTGGCTATCATTCCTCTACACTTCCAACATTGAGTATTATCATTTTTTGTCCTTTTTGCCAATTTATGGGATGTGAAGAAAAATCTCTGTGTTGCTTTGATTTGTATTTTTCTTATTATTAGTGACAAAGAATAACATATATATATATATATATACATTTAATATTTACAATATTTAGATTAAATATATATCATGAATATCAAACCTTTATCAGAAAAATTTGATACAAAGAAACTTTCCCATTCAACCACTTCAATTTTTATCCTAGTTATAATATTTTTTTTTCTGTGCAAAAACCTTTTCCACTTCAAGTAATCAAAATTATCTATTCTATTTTTTTATAATTGTCTCAATTTCCTGCTTGGTTCAAGAATATATCTGCCCATAGCTATATGAGGTATGTGATTTGTTTCTTTTCTAATTTTTATAATAGTATGATCTTTAATATTAACTTCATAAATCCACTTAAAATGTATTAGGGAATATGGTGTGAGTTGTTGGTTTAAATCTAATTTCTGCCAGACTGCTTTTCAGTTTTCTCAGCAGTTACAATCAAATTAAAAGTTGTTTTCCCTCCCTAGGTAACATGTTTTCTATTTCATCAAACATTGGGTTTTGAATTCTGTTTTGCTGAATATCTCTTATCTAGTCTGTTCCATTGATCTCTGTCTCCCTCTGTCTCTCTCATTCTGTCTCTGTCTCTCTCTCTCTCTCTCTCTCTCTCTTTCCTTCTCTCTCTCAGCCAATACTAGATGGGTTTGATGATTCAGTTTGAAGTCTGGAAGTACAATTCTTCTCTCTCCTTTTCTAATTACCCTTGATATTCTGGGTTTTTTTTTGTTTTTCCAATGAATTTTGTTATTATTTTATCAAATTCTATATAGTATTCCTTTGATAATTTACTTGGTATATCATTAAAAATGTAAATTAATTTTGGCAAAATTGTCATTTTTATTGTATTGGCACAGCCTAGGCATAAGCACTAAATATTCCTCTTCCTATTTACATTTTTCTTTATTTCCTTAAGAAACACTTTGTAGTTGAACCTATGCAAGTTTTTGCATGCTTTGGTAGGTTCATCCCCAAATATTTTATGCATTTTAACATTTATTTAGAAGGGAATTTTCCTTTCTATTATTTCTTCTTGTTTTTGTTATTATTATATAGATTATATTATATAGATATTATTATATAGATTGTTATATATTATATATATTATATTGATTTTTGAGTATTTATTTTATAACCTGAAACTTTGAAGAAGTTATTAATTTTCTCAATTAGTATCTTTGATTATTCTCTAGGATTTACCAAGTAAACTATCCGCAAATAGGGATAATTTTTTCTTCTCTAGTTAGGTTTATACCTTTAATTTCTTTACCTTATCTGGATGCTGCTGCTAGAATTTCCAGAATTACATTAAGTAATACTGGAAAGATAGGGTATCCTTACTTCACTCCTGTGTTTGGAAAAGGTTCTAGCATATTTTCTTTGTATATGATACTTGCTTTTGGTATTACATGATTTTTATGATATTAAAAAAGGTCCCTCTATTCCTATATTTTGCAGGCCTTTTAGATTTGAAAAATGTACTTTGTCCAAGACATTTTCTGTTATCTACTAAAACAGTCATGTGATTTTGGATGTTTTGGTTTTTCATATAATTAATTATGTTGACTTTTTTCCTAATGTTGAATCATGCTATCATACATCATATAAATTCCACTTGGTGATAATGAATAATTTCTTGGATAAGTTGTTGTGATCTTTTTTAGTAATATTGTGTTTAAGATTTTTGAGTCGATGATCATTAATGATATTGACCTATAAATTTCCTCCTCCCTTCCCCCACCGTGTTTTCTTTTGCCATGGTTTAGATGTTGACTATATTTGTCTCATAAAAGAATTCTAGTAGAATGCTTTCTTTCTCAATTTTGAAATTTATTTTTTGAATATAGGTACCAAAAATTTTTTTAAAGTTTGATAGAATCCAAAAGGTATTTCTCTCTCCCCCCTCCCACACACACACACATCACCTCCCATCCCCAAAATCACCATTAATTCCTTTACAACTATTTCTATTTTCTTTTCTGAGATTAGATTATATAAGATCTCTATCTGGTCTTCTTTTAGTTAGGTTATTTTATATTTTTGAAGCTATTCCTCTATTACTTTTGTATTCTCAGTCTGGTTGGCATATAATTATGCATAATATGTTCTGATTATTTTTTTTTATTTCTTCTAGTTTTGCTGCAATTTCATCTTGCTCATTTGCAATTTTATTGATTTGATGTTCTACTGTGTTCTTTTTAATCAGCTTAGCTAAGGGTATATCAATTTTATTAGTCTTTTCAGAGAACCAGGTTTTAGTTTTATTTACCATTTCTATGGCTTTTCTTGCTTATAATTCATCTATTTTTATTTCAATTTTTAATATCTCTTGTGATTATTTTAGGTTTCTTTATTTGTTGGCTTTCTAATTTGTGTTAAATTAATATTTAATTCATTACCTTTTCTTTTTCCATTAATGTATGTTTGTGAGGACATGATTTTTCCCTCTGAAAACAACTTTGGCTACATCCCAGAAATTTTGTTATCTTGTTTCATCATTATCATTTTCTTTTTCATAGTTATTAATTGTTTATATGATTTGTTCTTTGACACATTCATTATTTAGAATTTCCTTGTTAAGTATGCATGTGGATCTGTATCTTTTATTTGTGGTCCCTGAACCAATGACTATTTTTACTGTGTTATGGTCTATAAATGATATATTAACTATTTTTGCATTTGTTACATCTGTTTGTAATATCTCTGCACCCTGGTATTTGGACAATTTTTGTAAAAGTTCCATATGATACAAAGAAATATGTATATTCTCTTGCTATCCCATTTAGAAAATGTCATAAGTCTTTTAACTCTAGTTTCTCCAGCAATTTGTTCAATTGCACATCTTCTCTTTTCTTTCCTGTCATTATTTGTTACTACTTACATCTTCTTAGCACAGATACAGCTTCTTCCATGAATTTGGATGCTAAGGCTTTGGGAGCATATAAGTTTGTTGCCACTGTTGGTTTATTGTGTATGGTTTCTTTCAATATAATATAGTTTTCTTTTTTATCCTTTTTAATTTTTCAGAATCTATGCATAGTGATGCTTTGTTTTGCTTTTTTTATCCTTTCAGTTTTATTTTGCGTATCTTGTTTTTTTAGATGTATTTCTTAGAAGCTATAGATTAAAAGATTTATTTTTCTTTTCCAATCTGTCACTCTTTGTTTTCTTTTTTTTTACTTCAACCAACAATACTGATTGGTGAGATGACTTGGTGCTTCATACTTATTGCATGCCTTGTACAATTATCTCTGGGAAGCCTGATATTACCAGCTACCTCCTAGTGTGTATACTCAGGAACACGCTGAGTGTCTATTGATATACCATTCTCCTAGTCATTTTTGTCCCATTCTTACTCTTTTTCTAGATGTTGAATCTATCATTTAACTGGGTGAACATGTTCACAAGACCTGTCATTTTCCATTTAAGCCATGAGTACATAGTAGATAAAGCACGTCTTACGCTGCTAATCCTAAGCCTGAATTTTTGAAACCATTATTTTGTTTGTTTTTTCTTGATCTTTAGTGGAACAAATATTCAACCCAAGCTGGGCATTTCCAGGCTTAGAGGAGAACTTGTGCGTTAGATAGGTTAGAAGGCCCTGCATCTTTTGGTCAGAGGTGACTGGTAGAAAATGAGACCTCGGCAGTTACTACGACATGCTTGCAGAGGACGGTGACCAATAAGAGCCTGAGCACAAACCTAGATCTTTTTGCGCAAAGACATAGATGAGGGGTGATTTAAACAATGCAGAACTAACATGCCTATTCAACAATCCCAAAAAACTAGTTTCTGTTCTGATGAGGTTTAAATATTAACTTTCAAAGAGAATATGACTAATAGTTCTGTTAAGTTAGTGAGTCCTATTTTAAATCTTTCTGTCAAGCTATACTGTTGAGCCTTTTACATTTCTTAGCATTTCTGTTATTTGGGAGTGGAAAGAACCTTTCAATTTGCAGATTTTGAGTATCATTTTTACTTCCCTTCTCAACAATTAAAAATATCCTATATATTAATATCAATCTCAGTTATAAGTGACTCTTTCCCTTGGTGGCATTGGTGCAAAAGAATTAAGCCAAAGAATGTGAGACTGCATCTCGTTAGCATCCAGGATCACTCAAGTTTAAACTTATTATAGACCATGTACATTTAGACCATATGTCTAAACTATAAAAACAACCTGGGGAGAGGGAGAGAGTAAGGGTAGTGCCCCAATCATTTATGCCCAGGAAGAGTCCTTTAATTAGATAGATATACACGTAAGGATAAAGATAAGAACAAGTTTAGGGACTTGATCTATGATGTTATTGACAAAGAGAATCCTAATAAAGAAACTCCCTTGACCAGGGCAGATTAGTACTTTCTCTGTGTCCTAATTTTAAGGAGCTATCTAGAGCACTGATTTGTTAACTAACTTTTCCAAAGTCACAGAGTCAAGATGTACTGATGCAGACCCCAGGTCTTCTTAGCTTTGAGGTCAGCTCTCTATGCTTTATAACATGCTGCCTCTAAAAAATACATACATATATATGGATATATGTGTATACACATATATAAAATGACATAGAGCAAGCTTTTGGAGAAATAACACAAGTGAATCTATCCATTAATATCATTCCATAATATAGAGTAATTCCATAATTAACTATTACCATTTTCATTTAACCCTACTTTGATTCTCAGACTTGAATAGAACCTCCTCTGTAACCCACCCAAAGTCTTTTATCTTAGAATTTCTATTCATATTAGAGAGACAGTCAAATTTGTAGACAGTTTAGTGTCAAACAACTTCCCAACAGTTTGTCTTTACCTGAAAGCAGCAAGTTTCCACCTCTGCTGCACTGAGACCGAACTAAGGAACATTTAAAGCCTCTAGAAAACCCCTGTGACTGTTTTCTTCAAACTGTAAGCAAGTAATTCCTCACCCTCTCTTTAAAAGGCTAGAAAAGCTCCCTACCTCCCCAAAAGTTTTCTAGCTTTCTGTAATTTACATGTGGTAGTTTCCCTTAGAAGTGAAAGTTGCCCTAGCAACAGGTCCTTTTTTCAAACTGCTTTGAACATACACTTTTATCTTTAAGGAGGATCATTCCCTAGAAATGACTTCTAAAAACTTGTATCTTTTCTGAAACATATACTTTTTCTAAATGCCATACTGACTACACAAAATATTTAATACAATTTTAAAGTAGTTTCACAGCATTCACTCTGCATTTAAATAATCTCCCTCATAATCCTTGTCATTATATCATATATCATATTCATCATATCATATATCCATGTCAGTGTCCTCATATACAAGATAAGATAGGAAAGGCAGCATGGCATGATGACCTGCATTCAATAGCCATCTCTGAGCCATACTGCTGTTTTAGGCCTGAGAAGGTCATTGAATCTCTCAATGCTATAGACAACTTTATAAGGTGCAGAGAAGGTGCTGACCTCCTTGGGTAGAAGGAGTCTCCTAATCTGGGAGTTCTATATACTCATGAATTCCCAGGCCCAGTCCTTCTCCATGCATAAGATATGAAGGCACACTAGAGGGGTGCTTTCAACAACCTATTTTCTGCTCAGTTCAAGAGAAACTCCACAATGTTATTAAACATTAAAAACAAGTCACCGTGGTGCTGGGATTCAGAAAGTAATTTCAGGATTCACAGCACTAGCAGAATCTTCCAACTTTCACCTAGTCCCAGCACTCACTTCCTCTACACAGCTGATCTTTCAAGGGGTCAGCAACTGAACAAACCACCCTCATTCAAATCATACAGAGAGAAAAAAAGTCTAAGAGTTGAAAGAGTCTTCAGAAGCCATAATATCATGTGTCATCCAACCTCTACTTTTTTTTAAAAAATAAAT
The DNA here is from genome assembly GCA_028658325.1 of Potorous gilbertii. NCBI lineage: Eukaryota > Metazoa > Chordata > Mammalia > Diprotodontia > Potoroidae > Potorous > Potorous gilbertii. The sequence goes on along the minus strand of CM053769.1, from coordinate 203,403,067 downwards.
TTATTTAACTTTTTACATTCATTTTCACAAGATTTTGGGTTCCAAAATTTTCTCCCCATTTGTCCCCTCCCCCTTCCCCGATACACTGGACATTCTAATTACCCATATCACCAATCTGCCCTCT
>CM053769.1:203346598-203402443 GCA_028658325.1 Potorous gilbertii | reverse complement strand
GTGTTGTAAGATAGGTTTTCATACCAAAATGATTGTGGATTTTATTCCTTCCTTTAGTCAAATGTGATGAGAGTAAACTTCATGGTTTTTTTGTTGTTTTTTTTTTCCCTCTCCCAGCTCTCTTGAACTAAGAAAATGTTAAGAAAAAGAAGGGAACATGGTAGAAGTTCTCAGTGTGTCTTCCCAGCACAGCCCTCAATCCATAAATACGTCCACTGGAATGCAGGACAAAACATAATGTATAAAAGATTGAATGGAAGATATATTATGCTATTGCATAGCAATGCTGTCTGCAGGAATTTATTGCTTCGATATATTCCCCATTAAAAGAGGTTCTGCTAGCTGAGAGAGAAGTTCAATTCATCTTATATCTGTTGAAAACCATCAATATTATGGTTTACCCATTTAAACTGGAAATGGGACCAAATATTTGGGCTATTTATAATAAAAATATGAAAATCTTGGTAGTGTTGCTCATCTACTCACTTGTCCTGGTTAATCTGAAATCATTTTACAAAGGTCTCAGAGGTTTTCTCATATGGAGGCTTTAGTAAGCTGAGAGGCAAGGATGAAGAGTAGACAGACTGAAACTCAGGGGACTCTCCCAATAGCTGGACGCAGCTGCCATAATGAGCAGGCACTGCAGAGAAAGGAGATGAGCTGAGTTCAGTCCAAAGGGTATGGCAGGAGTTACGACAAGGTGCTATTGTTCCTTTGAGTTCCTTGAGTTACTGTATTATGAAGGCTTTAGTGTGCTTCTAAGATTAGGTTTTACACAGAGTGGTTTCAGTGGTAATAAATTTCCCTAGCCCTGAAGGACTTTGGAGGCTTTCCTTTTAAGGGCTTGGGTATCAAGGTTAGGAGTCAAGGCCAGCAGTACCATTAAACAAGGAGTCATGTTAAGAGAGAATTCAGCTCAATTAAAATTCAACAAACATTTACTAATCACCTAATATGTTGTCATGCTAGGAATTGGTAAATTGAGTAAGGACCTTTCATGACTGCATGCTTGCCAGGGTTCTAGTTAATGGACAACGTTCTCATACTTTCTCAGTCGCCAATGTAATGAAACAAGACTGTGTGCTTGCTCCCATACTTTTTGGCATGATGTTTTCAGCCATGTTGTCAAATGCTTTCAATGAGGATGAACGTGGCATCAAGATCAGCTACCGTAATTACCGTAAATAGGTAATTGGAAAATGAAAAAGGGCATTATTCTTGCCTATAACAAGTTTATATTTAAGTTGGTTGGTTGGTTGTTGTCCTTCATTCTCGAAGAGCACTGAAATGACACCACCTTACTAGAGCTGAGTTTCGATGTGTCTGACTGTGGCTGATCAGAGCAATACGATCTTGGAATGCTCTACCACAGATTGGGCACAGACAGTCTGTGTGTACATTTGAGGTGGATTCTCTTAAATTTGTGCATCCTGTAGTTCCTTTGAATTGCTTCAATTCTGCCTTGCTCAGAGAGCATAGCACCTACTCCGATGTGGGTATGCCATCCTGAACAGTCTTGTGCCAGTGTCTCCTATGTCACATAATCAATTCCAAAGTTCTTAAGAGAGACCTTGAGAGGAATCTTGTAGGATCTACATGTACCAAAATATTTATAGTAGCTTTTTTTTGTGGTGGTCAAAAACAGGAAATCAAGGGAATGCCCATGAATTGGGTAATGGCTGAAAAAGTTGTGGTATATGGATGTAATGGAATACTATTGTACTATAAGAAATGACAGACAGGAGGACTTCAGAAAAACTTAGAAAGATTGATTTGAATTGATGCTGAGTGAAGTGAGAACGAGGAGAACATTATACACAGAAAGAGCCACAGTGCATGGGGCCAGTATCCGATAAACTTAGCCCTTCACAGCAATGCAAAGACATAAAATATTTCCAAAATCTTTCCAAAAGACTCATGATGCAAATGCCAGTCACATGCACAGAAAGCACTATAGAACCAAAATGCAGAATGAAGCACACTGTTTTCTCCTGTGTTATATTTTGTGTTGTTTTTTATTTCTCATGGTTTCTCCCATTTGTTTTGATTCTTCTATGCAACAAGACTAATGTGAAAATGTATTTAATAAGAAAGTATGTGTAGAACCCATATAAGATTGCATGCCATCCTGGGGAGAAAGGGGAAGGAGGAGAAAATTTAAAAATTATGGAAATGATTACTGAAAACTGAAAAAAAATCAATTATTAAAAAAAGAAAAAAAAGAGAAAGTTCCTTGCATTGCTTCTTCTGATCACCATGTGAGTGGATGTCCTGAGTGAGTTCTCCATAAAATAGTCTTTTTGGCAAGAGTACATTTTTCATTCGAACAACATGGCCGACTCATTGGAGTTGAACTCTGAAGCAGAGTTCAGATGCTTGGCAGTTTAGTTTGAGTAAGGACCTTTCATGACTGCATGCTTGCCAGGGTTCTAGTTAATGGACAATGTTCTCATACTTTCTCAGTCGCCAATGTAATGAAACAAGACTGTGTGCTTGCTCCCATACTTTTTGGCATGATGTTTTCAGCCATGCTGTCAAATGCTTTCAATGAGGATGAACGTGGCATCAAGGTCAGCTACCGTGCTGATGGGTAAATTTTCCAACTCAGAAAGGCTGCAAGTCAACACCAAAGCAGAGGGAGTGTTGATGTATGATTTTCTGTTTGCAGGTACTAATTTTGGCCTAACAATTAACACCAAGGAAACAAGGGTGCTTGATCAGCCAGTACCACCCCATCCATGTGTGAAACATTAGTTACAGCAAATGGAGAAGTTTTGAATGTTGTGGACAAGTTCATTTACCTTGGTAGTGTACTTTCCAGGGTTGTACCCATTGTTAGTGAGGTTGACACACACATTATCAGAGCTAGTTCAATATCTGGGAGGCTCTGAAGAAAAGTATGGGAGTGAAAAGATATTTGACTACCAAATTGGAAATCTGCAGAGTTGTTGAGCTGAACTCATTGTTGTATGTCCGTGAAACCTGGGCAATCTACTAGCGCCATGCCAGGAAACGGAATCGTTTCCATTTAAGTTGTCTTAGGAAGATTTTGAAGATATTCTAGTATTAGTAGGAGGATTACAATAGCAGTTACAACTGAACAATCTCTTGCTTTAAGGAATTTATATTCTAGTAGGACATAGGAAAAATGATAATGAACACAATCACCACCACCACCCTCACTAGCATTTTTAGAGTACTTTAAGGTTCCCAAGCATTTTTATATATACTATCCCATTTGATCTTCCCAACAACCCTGTGAAGTCAGTGCTATTATCACCCCCATTTTACAGAGGAGGAAACTGAGGCTGAGAGAAGTTAGGAGACAGTAAGTGATATAAGACTCTCTAAAAACGTTACAGGTGCATACACAAAAGGGAATGCTAACACAGTGCATTATACCCATAAGAAGATAGGAATATGTCGAGAGTGTCATGGTCAGAAGACGAGCACAACGCTTTCAATGCTCCCCAAAGCTTGTTTTCCCATAAACTTGCCTTTCCTGCTAACATCCCTCATTCCGGATTTCTGTTAATGGCACCAGTAGTCTCTCAATCATCCCATCTCCACACCTTGGAACCTCTGTTCTTCTCCTTCATACCATACACTAGTTAACTAGGTTGCATCAACTATATTTCTAAAATTATTCTTTCACCCATCCCTTGCTATTTTAATTCAGGTACTCAATAATTCTTCTCTGGAATATTGGAAGGGGTTCCAAACTGGCCTCCATGCATCCAACTTCTTTCCATTGCCATTCATTTTTCACATAATCCCTAAAGTTACCTTGTTAATCCATAGTTCCATTGATCCATGCTGCTACTTTGCCCCCAAAATGTCAATGTGGTTTCTTATTATCTGTAAGACAAAATGCCAACTTCTTATCCTAATATTTGATGTTCTCTACTATTTCCTGATTTGTCCAACTGCTAGTGAACTCTTACTAATTTCTTTGTTTTTAACTAGTCTCAATTTTTATTATATGTATATGTGCATAAATATAAAAACATTCATCCCTAGATGTCAATGTTGATATTATATATGATAAAATAATATAGATTATTGCATATAGGTAATTATGTTTCAATATTAATTTAGACATCAATGTATAGATAACAATATTGATGTATTTACATTAACGTAAATATTGATATTATTTACGAACAAAACTTTCACATACACATGTGTATATATGTGTACACATACATAATATATACATACAAATACATATACATGCATACATATGTATATGTATACACACATTACCTTTGATAGAATATAAGTTCTTTGAGAGCAGGGATTGTTTCATTTTCCCTCCTTGCATTCCTATGGCCAGCACAGTGAGTGGCACCCAGTAAACAATTCCTAGGAGTTCGTTGGTTTACTGAAAACAGATAAACCATATATAAAGTGAGTGATTTGGCAGGGGGAGGTAGAGAAACTAGCAGTTGTGGAACCCAGGAAAATATTTATGTAGAAAGTGATGCTTGAGCTGAACTTTGAAGAAAGCTAGGGATTCTATGAGGCAGAAGTGAGATGGTATATCCCAGACAGAGGGGACAATATACTGTGCTTAGCAGAAAGTAGAAAGATAAGATTCTAATAGTAGGATTTAGAACTAGTGAGGACCCTGAAATTCACCTCATCCAAACTTCCCCATTATGTAGATCATAAAGTGTTATGGTATATGTTTCTTATCCCTTTAATACTGAACTCCTTGAGGGCATTGGCAGTATCATATTTGTACTTTGTAGTATACCCTCAGACACAATAGTTTGTGCCCTGCACATAGTAGGTGATTAATAAATACTTGCTAAACTAAATCTTGCTTTTGCTAGATTTTTAATAAGAACCAGGGTCTCCTGGATTGGGCAATTTGGGATCTTTCTGCCAACAACAGTCTTTCAGTGGGAAACACTGATGCTCACCAATGCCTCAAGGTTGACAATGGGATGAGATTTCCTTCCTCATTTCACTGAGACCCCATCGGAAAAAAATTATACAAACACATGCATACATACACACAAACATATATACATGTACACATATACACACATATACATATATACATATACATACATATAGATATACATACACATACATCTATACATATACATATAGATATACATGCACACAAATATATATCACCCCAGGTCATATAAAGTAAAGCAAAAAAGGAAGTTCTAGGTCCTTTATCTTCAGTCTAGTGTGTGGCAGGTGCTACGTGGCAGATGTGACATATCAATAAATGTAGCTGTGACAAACTGTGGTCACTTTTAGCATCGTGAAGAAGCTTTGACTGACTGTCTGGTAGACTTCTGTAGGACCATCCTAGAGTTGGATAGAACTTTAGAAATAGTGAAATCCAATTTCTTTGTTGTAAGTCAATGCTAGCCAACATTCGCTAAGCCCTTGCCCTGTGCAGGCATGCAGCTAAGCACCTGGAATACTAATCCAAGCATAAAGGTAGTTCCCGTCCTCAAGGAACTTACTAGAGAAAGTCCAGAGTCAAGAGGGGACCTCAGAGAAGAATGAAGACATAGATGACTGAGATCTTTCCTTAAAATAAGAATTCTGGGAAGAATCAGTCAATGTTTTCTTCCTATACCACATGCTGGGCAAAAATGGATTGACAATTCAAGTTGGATATAAAACTAGCTTAGCCCCAGTTTGTAGCTAGTTTATTGCACTAATAAGGGTCAAAAAAATATTAGACTGAACTCTAAGGTCAAAGACCACAAGACCCTTTAAAAATGTATCAAGTCATTTCATCCAAGATACCCGCCATATGCTTTCCTTAAGGATAGACACTTTCCTTGCCTGCCATTATGCTCCATTCTCCATAGAACTCTCCCCCACACCTGCTCTGCAGACTCTCAATCTCTCATCTCCCTTCAGAAATCCAACTTCTTTGTTTTACAGATGAAGAAACTGAGGCTTAGAAAAATTAACTTGATGAAGGTGACACATCTAATAAGTATCCAAAGCAGGATCTGAATTCAGGTCTTTCTAACTCCAAGTCCAACACACTGTCCTCTATGCCACAATACTCCTCCCTGACTTTCTGCCTCTTACTTTTATTTTTGTTATATACTTGTAATTCTTTTACCACCATTACATGACACATGGAGGCTTTCCTCTCTCTGGTAGTTGTAGTCTTTTTCCCACTTCAGTTTGAAAAAATACAACAAAACCAAGAAATATCAGAAAAGGTCATAAAGGAAATGGGAGTAACTAGGCTCCCTGGGCTCATCACTTTGTCATTCATGTGACAGTGAAAGTGTGGTTCAGTTATTTCATAGGGTTGAAACAGATGCATTTGGCAGCCCTAACAGCTGACTTTTGACTGTAGATTGAATCCTGGGGACACAGGTCTCTGAGGTTAGTTAATGAGACAGCATAGAAGGGAACAGGAATTCTGACAAATTCTCTCTGACTCTGAAGGTGCAGATGCTCACCAAGGCTCTTCTGGGGTTTGGAAACAATGCTAGGTAGAAAACGTAATGACAATACAATAGACTGCAGGCTCCTTTTCTTAAAAAACAGTCTCAGGGTTTCCTCTTTGTGGATGCTTTTTGGGACATTCCTGCTTGTTGAGACCCCTGTTGAACCCAGCTCTCCTCTAGCATCCTATACACCTTAGTGGAGACCACGTCAGTCTCTGTCACTGTGCCGCATGATAAATGGGTGGCCCGTTTTGTCCATTTGAAAACGGATTCAAAGTCAGACATGCAGGAAGTGGTCTGACTCATGGTTATATTGTGGGACCAATGTCTTGCTGCCCCTACACACTCCATCATACTGTATAGGAAAGTCAGTGATTTTGTTTAAAAAGAGCAAGCCAATGAAGGTTTGATTTTTTTTTTTTTGAAGAACAATATCTATTGCCCTCTGGCATTCTGAACCTGTCCCTCCCTTGTAGATGGAAATGAACTAGAAAATCACTTCTGAAGACTCCAAGCTGTACATTTTCTGTTCTTAAACTGGTTATCAGCACTTTCAAGCCAGTCAGAGATTAAGTACTTACTGGCTTTCTCTTCTGCTAACTTCCCTTGAGAAAGCTCACAGTGGAGGCCAATGCCCAAGCTTTGTTCATCCAAGGGTAGCCAAGCAACTGATGAAGGTGGAGATGCAAGAAGGGAAGATGAATAGACTTGCTCAGTTAAGTCAGCAGAGGCTGAGCTGTATGGGAAACTGGGACCTTCAGGGCTGGGCTATCGATTTGTCAACTTTTTTTTTAAGGGCATGAAAGAACACACACGTATATGTATATACATATATACATACATATACACAACACACACATATACCTATATATGTGTATGTATATATACATATATAGTGCCAACATGCTATATATCTACTATCAATTTAATTTATGTCTATATATGTGTGTGTGTGTGCATGCGCGTGTGTGCGTATGTGTGTGTGTGTGTGTGTGTGTGTGTGTGTAGATGCACTGTTTTGGTGAAGATGTAGCCCTTTAAGACTTTCACTTTCTGTGACCTAGGACTCTGATTAGAACTTTGTAACTCCCCACTCTACATTGCAAGTCTCATCCTGTACTGGGATTGGGGAGTGTTGGGAGTTATGCAGGGGAGGGACTAAGTACAAACCACTACTACATCGCAGCTATCCACCAATAGCCTATGTAACCTGGAATTGAGTAGAGGACAGCCCTCAGAGGAAAAAAGTTCACAGTCTTTATGCCATAGGAGTGGTCAAAGCAAGAAATATGGTGTAGAAGATGATGAAAAGGCACAGGCCTTAAACATACTGGGTATGCCCTAGAGCAAAGCCCCAGTTGCCTCGGGCCAGTTACATCTATAGATTTCAGCATAATACCTGAGCTTCATGGGAGGCTGGTCTTCATGCTGAAGCCTGAACAACCTTACGCATATTTCTCCTGACCCTTAGCAGATATGATTCTCTGATCTTATGAATGTTTCTCACTTTCTTCTTGATCTTGATCTAAATTGTACTTGTCTTTTTTTAACTGTTTTTTTTTCAATCATCCTTTCTCCATCCACCCACCCCTAGGATTATACTTAGTTTTGCCAGGTAAATTATTCCTAGGTGGTATTCTGTGTCCTTTGTATTCTGGAATATCTTATTCCAAGTTCTCATCTCCTCTCATTATAAAGTGGTGGCTTCTAAATCATGTGTTTTCCTTCTTCCCTCCCTCCCTCACCCATTGAAAAGGTAAGAAATGTAATAACAATCATATGTGTGAAATAACGTAAAATATATTTTCATGTTAGCCATACTGCAAAAAAAACAACTAGAACAAAGAAAATAGAAAAAAATTTTGCTTCAATCTGCATTCAGACTTCATCAATTCTCTTCATCATGAGTCCTTCCGAATTGTCACAGATCAAAAATTGTACTGATCAAAGTAGCTAAATCTTTCACAGTTGATCATTGTTACAATATTTCTGATACCGTGTTCCATGTTCTCCTGATCCTGCTCACTTCACTTTGCATTAATTTGTATAAGTCTTGCCAGGTTTTTCTGAAAGCATCCTTTTCATCATTTCTTATACAATAGTATTCCACAATTTGTTCAATCATTCCTCAAATGATGGGCTCCCTCTCAATCTCCAATTCTTTTGAACCACAAAAAGAGCTGCTAAAAATATTTTTGTACAGGTATGTTCTTTCTCTTTTTTCTTAACCTTTTTGGGATACAGACTTGGCAATGATTGCATTCATCCTTCGTTGTCAAAGAAGACCATGCCATTAGAGAAATGATGACATGACTTTGCACTTGGTTTGGTTTGGAGTGAGGGAGGGCTGTGCAGGTCACCAGCCTCATTTCTCCTCTAGAGTTATCTGGATTTGGTGACCAGATATTCCTCAGGATGACTGGACAAGACTCAGGATTCACTTTTAAGCCAAGGTCTTTGCAGGTACTCACATAGGGTGAGGCAAGGCCCATTCATTGAACAGGTCTATTTAAGAAGGAGCCAGGACATGGCCCCTTTAATGAGGTCAAGAAAAAGAAAGACATCAGGGCTGCGTGGGAACCAGTAATAGTTACTATTGATAATTACTCTAAAGCTAGGAGGGTCCAGAGGACCCCTTGGGTAGGGGCCCATTGAAGTCCCAGTTTCAGAGTGCAGTAGGTTTTAGAACAGGACAGGACAGAACAGGACAGGACAGGACAGGAAAGGAAAGGAAAGGATCCAGTAAAGCCCAAGTCAACTGGGCAGCTTTTGGCCATCCAAATTTACCTTCCTTTGGAGAGGAGAAGGAGGGGAGGGGGAGGTAGAGAGGGGAGGAGGAGCTGGGTCACCAGCCCCTGTAGGCCAAGGTCTTTGCAGGTATTCACTTAGGGTGAAGCAATGCCCATTCATTGAATGGGACTCCATGTTGCATAGAGGAATTATAACAAAGAGGAGAAACCATGAAAAGAAAAAAACAAAGCAAAAAAGAAAATAGTCTGTTTCACTCTGCATTCCAACTTCATAGTACTTTCTCTGGATATGAATGACATTTACCATCATGAGCACTTTGGAATTGTTTTAGGTCCTTGCATTGCTGAGAAGGACTGAGTCTATCAAAATCAGTTATCAAACACTGTGACTGTTTCTGTGAACAATGTTCCTCGGGTTCTGCTCACTTCACTCACCATCAGTTCATATAAGTCTTTCCAGGATTTTCTGAAGTCTGCTTGTTCATCATTTCTTATAGCATAATAGTATTCCATTTACATTCATACACCACAACTTGTGCAGTCATTTCTCAATTGATGGGCATTCCCTCAATTTCCAGTTCTTGGCCACCACAAAAAGAGCTGCTATGAATATTTTTGGTACATAGGGGTCCTTTCCTCTTTTTATGATCTCTTTGGAATATAACCCTAGAAGTAATATTACTGGGTCAAAGGGTATGCACATTTTTATAGCACTTTGGGCATAGTTTCAAATTGCTTTCCAGAATAGTTGGATCAGCTCACAGCTCCTCTAACAACTCCCACATCTTCTCCAGCATTTATCATTTTCCTGTTTTGTCACGTTAGCCAATCTGATAGGTGAGACATGGTACCTCAGAGTTGTTTTGATTTGCATTTCTTCAGTCAATAGTGATTTAGATCATTTTTTTCATATGACTATGGATAGTTTTAGTTTCTTCCTCTGAAAACTGTCCATATCCTTTGACCATTTATCAATTGAGGAAGGACTTATTTCCTGTAAATTTGACTCAGTTCTCTATATATTTTAGAAATGGGGGCAGGGAGGAACCAAGATGGTGGAATAGAAAGATTCACATATGCTAGCTCCAAACACATAGCCCATAAAATACCTATAAAGAACTCCCAACAAATTGTGGAGCAGTGGAAGCCACACAGCAATGGAGTAGAGAAGATTTCTGTCCCAGAGAGCCCTGAAAAACAGACATCAAAGGTCCGTTGCACACCGGACCTGGAGCAGAGCCCAGCCCTGCCCTGGCCATGTGGCACTGAGAGGAGTAGATCCGAGTAGGCTTCAGGGACAGAATCTCCAGTGGCCACACAGGTCCATCCACCCACAGATACCAAAGGTCAGTGAGAAACTCTTTTTGGCTGGCTGAGAGAGGAACGGGGTGTCCCCATAACTCAGGCCTCCTCAGGAGGCAGCAGCGGGGGAAGCAGCAGACAGGGGCTCCCAAAGCAGGGGAGTGGGGATCCATTGTTGAAGGTCTCTGCATAAACCCTGCAAGGGAACTGAGCCCCTGGTGGTGGCCCTGCCTCCACCTGAGCACCTGAATTTAATCTTACATTGAATAGCAGCCCTGTTCCCGCAAGTTTTCTGCTTCCCTCCTAATCTTGGTTGCATTGGTTTTGTTTGTGCACAAACTTTTCAATTTAATGTAATCAAAATTATTCATTTTGCATTTCATAATGTTCTGTATCTCCTGTTTGGTTACAAATTCCTCCATTCTCCATAGATGTGACAGATTCCTTGCTCCCCTAATTTGTTTATAGTATCAGCCTTTATGCCTAGATCATGTTTTCATTTGGGATTTATTTTGGTATACAGTGTCAAGCATTGATGTATGCCCAGTTCCTACCATACTGTTTTCCCAGCAGGGATATTGTGGAATCAAAGGGTATTAGAGTTTTATAGCACTGTGGGCATAATTCCAAATTGTTCTCCAGGATGATTGGATCAGACCACAACTCACCAGACAGTTCATTAGGGTTCCAAATTTTCTGCATCCTCCCCAACATTTATCATTTTGTCTTTCTGTTATGTTAATCAATATGATAGGTGTGAGGTGGTACCTCAGTTATTTTAATTTAAATTTCTCTAAATGGTAGTGAGTTAGAGCATTTTATATGACTATAGATAACTTTGGTTTCTTCTGAAAACTTCATATCCTTTGACCATTTATCAATTGAGGAATGACTTATCATTTTATAAATTTGGATCAATTGCCTATTTATTTGATAAATGAAACCTTTACCAGAGAATTTTGTAAATTTTTTCTGCCTGTTTCCTATAGTCAAATGATTCTTATTTTTTCTACTTGATCTCTTTTCCTAGTCAGTATGGTTTTTCTAGGATTTTCTTCTATTTTTTTAGTTATTGGACTTTGTTTTAATATTTTTTCAAGTATTCATTGTCTTCTATTTAATCTATTTTAATTTTAAAGTGGTTTGTTACTTAGCAAAGTTTTGCACATTTTGTACCAATCTGTTAATTTTCTTCTTTCTTTGATAGCTCTCTTTTCTCTTCCACTAATCTTTCCCCTCTAGTGCTCTAATTCCATTTACAAAAGAACTTAAAAAAAACAACTTTGAAATATCCTCATGTTTCATCTCTTCCAGGAATTCTAGTTGGATATGTTCCCAAACTGCATTTTTCTCTGATGTTCTTCTTATAGATATTTTGGAGTCATCCTCTTTTTCTGGGTTTGTGTCTTGAGTATCTGTCGCTATAATAGTGTTTTCCGGTAGAGTTTTTTGTGTATTTGTTCATGCGTCCAACTGATTTCATGTTTTCAGTTTTTTTTTTAATTTTACAGCTGAGCTCTGATCACTTCTGGAGGGACTGCCTGGGATGGTCTTTCTGTTTCTTTCCTAGGATATTGAAAATTATATTATTCCAGGATTTTCTAGTGGATATCTCAGTCTGAGGACCTATAAGGTTTTAGTGCTCCCAAAGTGGTCTGACAGAAGGTAAATTCTGATCATTTATCCCCATCCCCCTTGGTCTGAGATCAAATGCCTGACCTGTGTTTGGATTTAAGCAATAGGTCCATGGACTTGCTCCCTTTGATGTTTTAGTAGACTGCTGTTTGACCTGGTTTTATTAGCCAAAGGGACAACTCTGCTAGTTTAGAGTGACAGAACTGTAGGTTCTTCTTTGGTCTGAATTCCTGTCTTGTTTATTCTTCTGTAGACATTAGATGGGCCTAGAGGCTGAAACTGAGCTTCTGCCCTGCTCCTAGGGTCTGAGTACTGTTGCCTCTGAACTTGCTTCTTTCTCAGCTCCTCACCCCAGAAAGTAACTCCTAGGCATAAGTCCCCTTCTTAATCCACCCTGGATTTGTGACTTGGAACTGGATAATGATTATCAGAATTTCCAGTTGGCATCTGTTCCTTCACTGTACCCAAGTTTAAGCCTCTCTGTGCTGGAATCTGGGACCCCTTTCTGCCACAGTACACAGCTTCTCCCAGACCCATGACCTTGGCTAGACCCCTTCCCCAGCACCCTCAGACTTCTGTTTCCCTATGTTGACCCAGGTTGGAGAAAGGACTCAGTGTGACTTTTCTTCGGTTTCATAAATCAGGATACAGTATGTTGCATTTTCCAGATTAGTTTGGAGAGGGTTTTTTTGTTGGGGGGGGGGTGGATGGTGGGAGGGAGGCAGCTGAGAATTTGACTGTACTACTTGCTATTCTATCATCATGGCTTCCCCTTGCATAGAAGCTCTGCTTGTATTACTCCCACCTCTTTCAGGAAGCCTTCCTCTTTCACTGTAGAATATTCTGTGTTCCAGGCAAAAAGGTTTTCTTGATGTTCAATGGACCAAGTAATCCATTCTCAGCTTTGTACAAGCTGTCTACCTCACCCTGAATATGCTCCCTTCTCCCCTGTGCCTCACAGAATGCTTAACTTCCTCCATTCAAGGCTTAGTTCCTGTCCCACTTCCTGCCAGGAGCATTTCTTGATCACCGTAGTGGTCAATATCCTTCCCTTCTTCAAATCACCTTATATTTATTTATCCATTGCATTGTACACCCTGTCCCACCCCCCAACCCCCTCTCAGTAGAATGTAATTCTCTTGAGGTTAGATACCGTTTTTTTTTTAACTTTTGTTACCACAGTACCCAGCACAGTGCCTTACTACATATAGTAAATGTTTAATATATAAAATTACATATATTTCCATATATGCATACATATATACATATACATGTGTTTGTAGATATAGATATAGACAGATATAGTTATCTATGCCTATCTATTTATATCTATAGGTATGTGAAGGGAATTGCTAAATTTATTCCTGGCAAGCCAGTAGGGGAAATGTCCCACTTTGCACTCTTCTCACCTCTCCAAAGGAATACATAGATAATCTCCCTCACCTAACTCTTCACTTTAGGTATATTCTTTTCAGGGCTGCTCACCCACCTTTGGTATACACCTATCACCCTGACTCCAAGAAGGTGTAGTAGGTATAGCGACCATACTCTGGTAAAATTGTCTTGGCAGACGGACTAAATCAGGTTGAGGGTAGCCGACAGGCTTTAAACCCACTGGTAAGTTAAAGGGTTGCTTACTCCAAACATATGAAAACTTCTCTGAGCAGGAGAACAATTTATTCCAACAGCCATGAAGGCAGCTGAAGCAGGTATTGTGGAGGGCGTAGAGCATGATCAGATACTGAAGAAGCCAACATCATTCACTGCATCTTGGACCATCACCCGCCATTTTGACTTTTGTCTTACTAGTGGACTTCTGTGACGTTGGAAGAGAGAGTGAGGCTGATGTTTTGTCAAGACTTCAACTCATTCATAATGTCATTGGTCTTCTTCAAAAGCAAAGGATGAGCAACATCCTTGAATATACCAAGGTGACCACCTAGTTTGATTTGAGTGATACCACTCAGATGCTTCAGCAAACTCATGTGAGATTTAAGTGAAATAATCCAAGTAAAACTGAATGTTTTGTCAGCCACATGGAACTGTAGGAGGCGCTGTGACCTTAGTGCAGTCTGAAGCCTCAGATTGTGAGCCCGACTGGACTGTGCACAATTAGTATCTGCTACCCCAGCAACCTTTGAAGCTCTGTCTGCAGATAGAGAGACTTTGTGATGTTATAACAAGAAGACATGTTTATATCATGCTTTATAGTTTGCAAATCACTTCACATTTTTTGTTGCCTTTGAATTTTATTGATTTTTTGATGACAGGTAACTAAGACTCCTTTCAGTTCCTTAGGAGAGGGTGACTTATTGGAGGCTCTTTTTATTTGCTCAGGGATATCTGTTTGTTTCTTCAGTCTTTCAATGAAAATTTCCTTTAATTCTATGAATAATAGTTAACTTTTATGTAACACTTACTCTGTGCTAAGCACTTTACAGTCAATACCTCATTTGCTCCTCACAAAACCCCTGGGAAGGAAGTGCTATCATTATCCCCATTTTACAGTTAAGGAAACTGAGGCAAACAGAGGCTAAGTGACTTGCTCAAGATCACACAGGTAGTTAAGTATCTAAAGACAGATTTGAACTTAGGTCTGACTCTAGATTTGATGTTTTATTCACTGCACTGCCCAGATGCCCTGGGCTTGTAAAGGGAGCTGGCATCGGTAAACTGAGCAATGCTGAGCAGTTATTCCCTAGATTTTGTTATGGGAAGTATCAACCAAAAAAGCAAGACATCTCCCTAAATAGAATAAGGTCTTTGTATGGCAGGAAGGGCACAAGGGCTATGCTGGAATTGACTAGAAGGGAGTTTGGGGGAGTTTCTGTTTGGAAGGTTTGAGATACAGTATTTTCCACCAAAGACCTACCTCCCTTCATACTACTTGCCCCCATACCACATCCCTTAGCATGCTCTTTAATATATATTAGAGTGTTCTCAGTTTTCCTGGTATAACTCCCTGGAGACAGGAACATATCTTCCCTGTCTATTGTTTCCTTCTTTCTCCCCCATGGCGTCTTCTCAGGCCACTCCTTTACTCAGTTTTTCCTCAGTGAGACAGAGTATAGCTCTAGTCCCCAAAATAGCCCAACCTTTTATCTGTGGGATGTTAAGGGTTAATGCTTTCTTGACCAAGTCCTTCTCCGATGTACCCCCATCTACTAGCTACATCTTCTTTCCTTTTCATCATCATGAGAGGCAGGAACAAAGTCATTTGATGAAGGAAGGTGACACCACCTTCAATTGAAGAAATCACTTCAAATCCTTGAATGTTGGTTTTTTTTATTCCTTTTCCCAGCTGTTCATTCTCTGCCTCTTCCTGCTCCTTCTTCCATTCTGGATACCTCTGTCTATCTGTTTTTCTACTTTGAGTTATAGAATGTCAGAACCCTAGACATCATGTAATCAACTCACTGAATGGATAAGGAAATGATTGGCTTAAGGAAAGATAATACAGGAAATGACAGCCAGCATAAAAATTTAGATCTTTCCTCTCAACTCCCAAGCTTTCACTTTTCTCCTCTTTATGTTATTAGGTTAGATATACTGGAGTTATCCTGAAGATCATTTCATTGGGTCTATAGAATATGAGCTTATATCTCAATATTTTTATTCAATCTCAAAAATCACTCATTGTATCCACTTATACAACTGGGCAGCTCCATTTTCCATTTGGAGCTTATGCCTAAATAAACATTTGGAAGTGATATCAATCTCCAATTTGCCCTCTGTCACAGTCTGGGAATTTCTCACTTCTTCCTAGGATCAGAGCACTCTTTCCAGAAGGTTATGTTAGGTAATACCAGGCTTTGTAGAGGTTTAACTTCTCCTCAACTCACCTTTCCTAGCAGGGTTAGATTCGTACTGGTTCCCTGAATTGATGGCTTCTGGGGAACCCTGTAGTTTGCATTTGCTCCCCAGGGGACACTTTTAATCACTTATTGGCTTATATTATTTTCCAGATTTTGCCTTCCTAAGTCTTTCACACTTCCAGGAACCTGACTATTAGATTGATTCCTTGTGTAAAAGGATTTCTGTCTTGAGGAATCCTAGAAAGATATGCAAATTTTTCTTAGAAAGGGTCTCATCAATATTGTCCTGAATTGTAGGAGAAGTGTTCGAACCCTTAAAGTAGAATAGAAATAGACTGGACCAAAAAAATATGTGTTAATGATTTAATTTCCCTATTGTTCTCTGTTTCTTTACCCCACCCTTCTCTTTCTCTCTCTCTGTCTCTCTCTCTCTCTCTCTCTCTCTTTCTCTCTCTGTCTCTATGTGTGCTTGCCTCCCTCTCTCTACCCTCTGTCTTTCCCACCTTCCATCATCTCATCATATACCTTTGACTTCCTCCAACCAATGATAATGTCAGCTCACTTATCTGCTGTCTATAGGTCCATTCAATCTATCTGTCCACCCACTGCATCTATCTGTCCCCCTACTGCATTTATCTGTCCCATTATCTTCACTCTCTTGGTTTCACTGTAGCCTCCCTGGATTCTCTCTGTGATATAAGCCAGGGCTTCTCTTCCCTTCCTTGCCCCTTTCCCAGCTTAGGCAGTTGTGTATAAGTACTCTTACCCACTGAGGTTTTGCCTGGTCAGGCAATCTCTTGGATCAGCTCTGTGACTATCTCACTCCCCTATTTCACTGGTTTTTATCAGTCATCCTTTTCACTGTTGCAAAAAATCAATGAATCTTGAGTAAAACTATGGGAGGCAATCCCCAGGCATAGGCAGCAGAGAGTAGGGCTGGCTCCCCAGCTCAAGTGAAAGATGGTGGAGGAGAGCTCAGGTGAGGGAGATAGGGTAAGCCCCAAAGCTAATGTTTGTCAAGGGACTACATTGGTGAGGGTAGGGCAAGGCCAGGTGACTAGGAAGAGAAGAAATGACCCAAAGGAGCAGAGTGGAAAGAAGCAGCAGAGTGCTGGGAGGAAGGGATTTGAGCATATGGTGCAAAAAAGGAGAAACTGAGGATAGAAAGGAGAAAAAGGGTAGAGAGTTGGAAATGGGAAAAAAGTAAAGCGAGACCTATCTAAAATGGAAACTAGTCTCTGTGTATATGTGTATCTAAATGTTAGGGGGTGGGAAGAACACTTGGAAAAGTACTAAAGGTGCGCTGAAGGATGTTGTACTGCACGTTTAAAGGTGAGGAGAGATGGAGAAGAGGCTTCTCACACCAGTGGAGAATGGAGAGGCAGCAGTTTCAGGATCATCATGGGGAAGCAGCCCTCACCTCTGGGAAAGGGCAATGTCACCTTTTATGACCATGCCCTTGGAAAAAGCCAGTGTCCCAAATTGTCTCACCCTAGTTATCTCTCCATTCACGTTGGGGTTCCTGCCTACACAGGGCATACTCACTCATTTCCATCATTTGGAGAGGGGAAAGGAAGATACCCTTCCTTTCCCCACACAGTTCTCCTCAGCTTAGGATAACCCAGCAAGAGGCTAACCACCTGGTTGTTTGGATGTTTTTTTTTTTCTTTTTACACCAGTAATTAGTGGGTAAAATGAGCATTATGGCTGACCTTGATTAATTGAACCTTTAGTTTTACTAAGCTTCAATGGAAAATACACTGATCTGATCTTCACAGGACCTGGGTTTAAATGATAGCTTAGTATTATTGTCTCTATGACCTCTGGAAAGTTATTTAGATAAAGACGAAGCCTTTGAAGGGTCTATGATATGTGCGAGGTGCTTTGCTAGCCCAGGATGGAGATACAAACATGAGTAAACAAAACAGATTTGAAGCTAAAGGGGAACTAGAGAGCGAAGCCGGGTGTGGGAAGAGTACTGGGAAATGGTCAGGAGACCTGTTTCTAGGCTAGATAAGGTCATGAGGCTCACCTGCCAGAGTTAGGAAACCCAGGGGAGGGTCCAAGGTTGGGGGTGGTGGGAGATGAGATAGGGATGACTGTCAGGACGAGGAGAGCTGAAGGACAGAAAGTGTAGCCAGAGGCCTGATTTCTAGGCAGGATAAAAGGAAACATCAAGAAAAATAACACATGATACAACCCACTGAACTGGGAATTAGGAGACCAGGGGTGGAGTCAAGATTCTCTACCTTTAAATTCCTATGTTATCTTGGGCCAGTTCCCACCTGAGTTTCTCAGTATCTAAATTGAATGAATAATAAACACAACCAAAGAGAGTGCCCTTGTTGCCATATCTAAAATTCTGATTCTAAGGCATAACGGCCTTTGGTCCCCAACCACACAGTCTAATGCTACCTCCTTTCCACATTCCAGCCTAAGTTCCTACAGGACTCTAGTTTGGGGTAAAAGAGGCCCAGATTCCTCTGAGCTACACTACTTCTCTGCATTTATGGAGGAGGGGATTTACAGAAAAGAGAGAAAGCAGTTTAGAAAACACAGTGAAAAAAAGGAAAGATTCACTTTGAGGTAAGAATTAATAAATATCACCCCTAAGCCCCTCTAATGGAGAAAGGAGACGAGGAGAAAATACTATGATGGTCCAATATTCCTATTCTTGGTGTCTGGGTGCCTTTCTGGAGCTTGATGTCCAACATACACAGGACAAGGGAAAGGGGATTCTAAAGCAAAACCACCTTGGCTGGTCCAAATTCACCTATATTCAGCCCCAGGGAAGCACTGGGATTTGAGAATTCACCTCAGTGTGCCGGCCAGGTACAAGGAACATTATGTTCTTTTTGTTACTGTTTTCATTTAGTTGTTTTCAGTTGTGTCTGACTCTTCATGACCCCATTTGGGGTTTTCTTGGAAATGATACTAGAATGGCTTGTCATTTCCTTCTCCAGCTCATTTTACAGGAGAGAAAACTGAGGCAAACGGTGTTAAGTGACTTGCCCAGGGTCACACAGCTAGTAAATATCTGCAGTTGAATTTGAACTTACGAAGATAAGTCTTCCTGACTGTAGGTCCAGTGCTCTCTCTACCATGCTACCTAGTTGGCCCATTATGTCCTTTAAGGAAAGGCAATCCCTTTGGTCAAATGGTTGTGTTGGTCTGGCTCATTTTACATTCTGCCCTTCATTTTTTTAGAAGGAAGTAGCACAAAAAAGTTTTGAATGTACAGTCAGAGTAACTTTGAAGTCAGAAAGACTCAGGTTCAAGTCTCATCTCTGACAATGACTACGTGGCTACGGACAAATCCCTTAACCTCTCTGGGTCTCACTTTCCTACCCATAAAATGAAGAGAACAAAGGAGATAGTGCCTGCCATCCCTTTCAGCTCTAAATCTATGATGCTATGAACTTGGATAAATTATGAAGAGTGAGGTAAGCACAATAAGGTACACAGCTCATTTAATGATCACATCTAAATACATGAAAAGGTATGAAAAGAGTGAATATTGTGGAACAACCTCAAAAAAGAAAAAAAGGAAATGAACATCCTCAGAAGAGGTGGTGGGCTACGGGCCCAGAAAGGTACATATGTTGTCTAATGTAGTCATTGTTTGCAGCATTGTTTTTCTTTGTTATAAGGATATATTCAGAGTACCTGACTGGAAGCAGGGTAAGACTATACCTGGAAAAGACTGTGCTTGTAAACACAAAAAGATATAAATAATATGTTAATTTGTTTTAAAAATGCAGACAAGAGAACTAAGCACAGGTTTTGAACACTCTCACTTCAGTACTTAACATTGTTCAGTCATTTAGTCTTGTCCAGCTCTGTGATCTCTGCTGCCTCTCCATTCTCCATTGGTGTGAGAAGCCCCTTTTCCATCTCTCTTCCTCTTTAAATGTGCAGTACAACATCCTTCCATGCACCTTCAGTACTTTTCCAAGTGTTCTCCCCACCCCCTAACATTTAAATGCACATACACACAGACTATTTTCCATTTTAGACAGGTCCTCTTTATTTTTTCCCATTTCCAACTCTGTGAATCATACTGTCCATGGGGTTTCTTGGCAAAGATACCAGAGTAGTCTGCCATTTCCTTCTCCAGTAAATTAAGGCAAACAGAGGTTAAGTAACTTGCCCATGGTCAAACAGCTACTCATTGCCTGAGGCTGAGTTTGAACTCAGGTCTTCCTGATTCTAGGCCCAGTGCTCTATCCATTGTGCCATCTAGCTGTCTCCATTTCAGTACTGGACTGAAGAAAGGCTGAGGGTTTGAGGAATAGGTGAGTGGGTGGTAAAGGTCATTTAAATTCATTTCAGTAATAAATAATGAGTGCCAAACTAAGTACCAACTTTCTACCAGGCTACTAATAAAGGGGACTAAAAAAATTATAAAAAGTAATCTTGCTATTAAGCAAGTTTGATTTAGGGGCAGGCATTGGCAGATGGCTAAAACTTGGAGATTTTCTCTTCTCTGGAGGTAGAAAATGCTATCTCTTTCCCTCTTTCTCCTCACATCTCATCCTACATGGGGCACTTCCCTCCAGACCCATCTGATATATTCCTCTCTCCTTCCCACTTCTACCTTCTAGAAGGCACTATTTTTTCATTGCCCTGGCATGAGAGACATTCAATATTTCCTGTACCTGGGGAGGACTCTTCCCATGTAGTGAAAACTCTGAACAGGGTCTCTAGAGGGAGCTACTGCCACACTTCTTCACCATATGAAGTATATGCCAGACTGGCCCTATGCCTAGACAGAATATGCAGTTGCCTACACAGTGCAATTTGAAGGACCTTGGAAAAGAGACTCTGCCTGAAATGATATCTTTTATCAAACTGACTAACCCAAAGTGCATGGGGGCATAAAGCAGGTGGGAGGAGAGAAGTCTGGTACTCACTCTGTCTGGTGATGTCCCTGAACAGGCCATAAGGCAGCTTAGGTAGCATGATTCAGAAATCCTATAGCCCCCCTCAGTCCCACGACCCATTGCTTCCCTGATAATTCTCCTGAAATAGCGAAACTACAAAAGGCAAAACAGTGTACACCAAGATCAAACACTGCTTCCTTGCCCGTACTCTCTCCCTCTCTCCATCCTACTTGGTCTCTCTGACTCTGTCTTCCCTCTCTTTATTCTGATCACTCTCTTTTTTCTTCAAAGGATTCCTTTCTAGAAGAAGAATTGCACACACTTTGTCTCAAACATGCCATATTTTTTAACAGCTGCACTGCACCAAGAGAGATCAAAAAAGGGGCAAGTGAAAAAAATGCCCACACCCTAATGAACAATTCTCCCCCAATGACTATCCCCTGGCTGTTGCCAAGAAATAACACTAGATAATGGGAGTATATGGACAGCATTTAAATTATTAGAGTGGTAATGGTGAGCAATGGGTGAGCAAGTTGGGAACCTTTCATCATCATGAATTCCACCCTCATTTCATCGTGATTGTATTGGTATTTTCCACTTGGGTATTGCTTTTTCCATGCCTGGTTCACTGTTAATGTTTTTTTTTGGTGGGGGGTGCGGGATGGCTTGGTGAGATTCAAAGAAAGATGCTGCCCACCCTGAGCTTGGTGGTCCTGTACTCAGGTCCCTGGTCTCTGCCCCTCAACATTTTCACATTCTCTGATCCAATAAGAATCACTTTTCATTTTTTAAACTAACTTGTCAGGTTGTATTATACTCCCAGCCATGTGCCCTTTCATCTGGCCTCCCCTCTGGGCCTTGCAGCTGGGAGTTACAGCTCTGCAGAGCTGAAAAAGAAATCTGGCAGTGAGAGTTCGCTTTCTTCTGCCTTTCTCCCCAACCAGGGCCTGCCAGAAACCAAGACGAAGCTTGAGGAGAGTCTGTAGCAAGTGAAGTAGAGAAGGCTTATGGGAATGGAGGAGTAACTGGTTCTTCCTACACATGGACCCTGCCTTCCTCTCTACCCACCTCTCTCTGCCTGCAGAGTTCTTCCCAGGATCTCAGAGGAAATGAACTTGGCAATGATCTACTAGAAATCAAATTCTTCCCAGCTCAGACAGTCTTTGCCACTTCATGAAATGGGTGCTCTTTTGAATGAATGCTCTTTGGCTATCTGAGATGTTGCTCAGAATACATCTCAATGTGTCATAGCAAAAAGGAACATGGAAAGGAATGGGAAATCCAATCAATCAATTAACCAAAATTGATTGAGCTTGAGGCAATTCCCTGTGTTAAACACTATTCAAAGGAAATTTGTGATCTAGTTGAGAAGCAGGATATATAGTCATGGAAAACTAATACTCCAAGGCAGCATCAAAAGTAGGAAACAGAACCTAAGAGTCAAAATCATCTAAAACATTCTCCTCACTTTATAAATGAGTAAACTGGGGTCCAGAGAAACAAGAGATATGGGACCTGCACAAGACATGAGTGATACAGACCATATGTGCTATAGAAATGCAAAGAAGGAAAGAGCACTGTTGCTCAACCTGACTGGAGTGAAGGGCGGCAGTGGTAGGTTAGGGCTAGACTGTGGATAAAGTCAGGAATTTATCCTGTAGAGAATGGAGAGATATTATGTACGATGGTGGAAAGAGCATTTATCTTGGAATCAGGAAGACCTGAGTACAGAACCTGCTTCAGATACTTCATAGCTGTATAACTCTGGGCAAGTCCCTTCCTTTCCTCAGTTTCAATTTCCTTATCTATAAAAAGGAGAGGGTTAGATTTAACCTCTAGCTTCTAAGGTTCCTTCCAGCTCAAAATCTGTGAAGTATTTCAGGAAAACTAATTATGTAATTCTAAGTAGAATGGTTTGGGTTATGGGTGGTGTCTAGAAGATGACTTATTTAGAAAAGCCTGATAACATTTAGATTTTTAATACTTCAAAAGAGTCATGATTTTATCAGTGAGAATGCTCCCTCCATCAATACTGGTTACAACCTTTATTTATTGCCTTAGTATATGATCTTTATGAGTTGTGGTGGAAAAAAGGAAAAGAAAAGAAAAAAAGAAGAGAAAAGAAAAAAAAGAAAGAATTATATCTTGATGGTTAATCTTCTGCTGATAAGCCTTTCCAAATTTAGCTATGCTGATCCTTTGATGAGAGAAATGCCATCTATCATAGGAGGAGCTGCACTGTCACAGTAGGAGCCTTTTTGGCTTGGAAGAACCAATCTGAGTTTGTGCTATACCAACACAGCTTGCAAGAACCCAGGTCACCTCTACTGGCTCTGGGACATTGGAAGAAAACTTTAGCACAGGATGTCGATGGGAAGACTATGGAACAGAAAAAAGATTGGGGGTGATAAGAACCTGGGAAAGTGCTGAGGACAGGTCTAGTCATCTTAAGAATTGGCAAGAAGGATACCATAATCTATAGGGAAAGTTCTTCCTTATATACCACTTGGTGGGTATAATGGGGAAATGCTTGATGGGGAAATGCTCATGTCATCACCACACACTTTCTAGTTTTCCTTTTCCAGTGTATAGTGCAAAGGAAACAGATTTCTGGGACTCCATTTGAGCTCTGTCCTTTGTCCTTATAAACTCCTTTCCTCACAAAACGGTTCTCTGGTAAATGTTCCCTGCTCAAACCCCAGAACCCCTCTTAGCCACAGAGGATGGGCTTGTTTCCCTGCACACATTCCCTCTTCTTCTCAGTATGCTTTGACCAAGAGTGAGTCCAGAGTATTCTTTGTGACTGCTAAAGAGATACTGATAGAGGACATGACCAGCTCAGTCTCAGCTTTCTCATCTGCAAAATGAAAAAGTTGGATTGGATATCCTTCAATTCCTAATCAACTTTAAATCCCATGATCTTTGCATAAATCAAAATATGTATGTGTGCATATACACATTTAATGCATATGTATGTGCATGTGTATGCATACATATATAAGAATGGCTCCCTAGGCTTGTAACATATTAATATGATTATATGTATAATAGCACATACATACACATAATGCATACATACATACACGTGTATATGTATGTCTCTCTCTGTCTCTTTCTCTGTCTGTCTCTCTCCTTCTCCCGTTCCGTGTACAAACCTAGGAAGCTGTCCTTCTTCACCTTTTGATCAGCGAGTTAACCAAATATCAGATAATCCTTCCTTTTTTGGAATATTCCAGGAGACTTCTCAGAATGCAGGCTGCATCTCTTTGCCAAATCTTCTCAGAGAGGAAGACTCATGGCATCTCCTGGGCTAACTATTGCCTAATTTCCAAGAGGCACCCAGTGAAAGTAAAATCATTTGCATTCTGAAGTCTCTTGGGAAAAATGACAACAACAACAACTTAATTTCAATGAATCATTTGGTTTGTAAGATTTTAGAAGCAAAAGATAAGGTTTAACTGACTGTCTGTCTCTAAGGATGCTCAACACTATTTTCTATATTTGTATGAGCTAAAAGCTTTGGCTATGAACATATTGATCAAGAATGTGAAGCAAGGAAAGAACCAGTACATAGCAGATCTATGAGAAATGTAGCCCCCACCCCACCCTAACTCCTCACCTCATTTCATTTATTGCTTGTTGGAGATATTGCAGCAGGTATCAAAGAACATGACAAGGAATGGATTGAAAAAGGTAGAACTTTAACTGAGGGCAGGGATTCTTCACCTGGAATCTGTAGAGGAGGACCATGGGTAGATTTTTAGGAGGTCTAGGAACTGAAAAAAGAAAAAAGTATATGTTTAGTTTCACTTATGGTTTAACAGGAATTTAACCTTTTCTTCAATTACCAATGTAGACAATAATATGCAGGGGTCTGTAGGCTTCACCAAATTGCCAAAAGGGTTTATGACACAAAAACAAGTCTAGGAGGATTAAAAAAAATTAGATAAGTTGGAGCTTCAGAGTTTATGGCTTATGATCCAGAGCAGGAATGACCTCTGAAGCTATGAAGTCCAACTCTTTCACTTTGGAGAGAAAGAAACTGAGGCCCAGGAATGCTTGTTCAAGGCACAGCCACCAGGGGTGTGATCAGAACCCAGACCTTTTGACTCTACACCTTTCCTACTGCACCATGTTGCTCCAAGGCTGCATTATGCAATGGAGGTTTTCTTCAGTGTACTAATGACATTTGAAGGGACATTGAAAGATAAGCCTTTATATTTGTCATTCCCTTGGTGACAGGTAGAAGAATGCAAGAGTTCCCAGGGAATTTTGCTCTTAAGGCTCTAGGTGGTGGTGTAGTATCCCAAGCCTTTAAGATAGTAACTTAAAATTAAGCATCAAAGGGCACAAATTGCTTGTGTTTCATTAATTCACCAAAGGTATTAAATGTGGGCTCTGTCCAAGGAACTGGGCTTAGCACTATCAGAGATGGGAACCCATTACTATTTGGAAATAGAACACAGGATTCCCCAAAAGATCACAATATAATAGGAGAGATAAAACAGATAAAAAATTAACTCTCTTACAAAATAGATTGTAATTTATGGCATATGCTTTTAATAATGACATAATATGTTGACCCAATTCTAAGGTGATGGTCCACTTTCAAATTTCATTTGGAATGGAGAAAAATTAAACAATAAATTTATATAACATAGGAGTTCAGTAATCATTTTTAACTCTCCTAGGAGATAGGGTCAATTTTATTTCTGTTCATGCAAGGCACATTTCCATATTAATTATATCAGTAAACAAAGCCAAAAAAAATCAAAAAAACAATAAAATTACACTTTAATTTGCACTCAGAGTTTGTTATTTCTCTCTCTGGAGGTGAATACCAATTTTCTTTTCACCCTGAGTCCTTTGGAATGATCAGAGTAGCCAAGTCTTTCATAGTTTATTGTCATTGTGATATTGCTATGACTGTATGCAATGATCTCCACATTCTCACTGCTGTCTGTTTTAAATACTAAACCAACAGAAAATAAGCAACTAAATTGTAAGCTCCCTGAGGGCAAATACTTTTTTGGTTTTGGTAACCCTTATATCTAACATGGAACACAGCACATAGCAGGTATTTAGTAGGTATTTGTTGAATTTAATTTAATTCTCTAGAACTACATGATAACTGCATTGGGGAATAGTCCTTTCTGTACCTCCTTCTTGATAGGAATATGAGGGGGTCAGGGGTCAAACTGTTGGACCTGAATTTTCACACCATTACTGGTGTAGTCCAGAGACTAGTCAGGTATCATTAGATGGGCCACAGGAGCTGCCAAGTTTTGTCAAACCTGTTCTTTATTTACAATTGAGGTTCACCCTCTTTTCATTGCTTTGGGATTGCCTGTCTCCTCAATAGAAGAATTAGACAGACAGTGCTCCAATTCTATCTCCCTCACAGACTCCTAAGAATAATTCTATTTATGGATTTAATCTAAGAGGATCTCCCCAGCAACTGGGGAGAATATAGAAGAAATATCTGGCAGAAACATGAAACAGGTCTATGGAAGAGTTTTATTCTCACACTGAGAGAAAATGTTAAGCATGAAATGATTGCAACTGATTAAGAGTCTAGTATGCAAGCCTCTTTGGAACACAGAAGAATTTATGTTTTTGGAGAGTTGGTCAGGTGGGGTAATAATGGCCTATTAGCTGTCTTACATTTTACCTCCACTGAGTATAGCCTGATCGATACCAGATGGGTTCTTTCTGTGGGTAACTCTTTCCCTCTTATCTAGGTGACTGTTGCTTCTGTTCCTGTCATTACTACTACAAATGCTTCAGTAGGTGATGCTCTGCTGCTTAGGTTCCTGGAAAGGGACTAGGGACACCAGTTGCCATTTGAGATATCACAAGGTCCTGTACCTAAAGAAGAAAGATCCTCATCCTAGACAGAGATATGCCTAAAAGCTTATAGACTTATAGTTTGTAGCCTGGTGGGGGAAAGGGTATCTCCTCTCCCCTCAACTAGAACTAAGAAAGTCATCAAGAAGAGACCTGAGGGGGTGGAGGTTGCCCCTTTAGTGTTCTAGCTCAATATCTAATTTCAAAATTTCTCATCCCCAACAGGAAGTAGTGGTGGAAAAATCTGCATCTTCTCTAAAGTAGGGATGGGGAGGGACTCCTACATTATGCATCACCAAGGAGATGCTACACTATTAAACAGAATCTCTAAGAATCAACTTGCAGATAATGCTAAACTTATGTATACTCTAAAACAGGGGTTAGCAATCCATAAGCACAAGGTCAAATCCCACCCACCACCTGTTTTTGAATAGCTCACAAGATAAAAATATTTTTAAATAAAGTTTTATTATATTTAAATATATTTAAAAAATCATCCTTAGCTCATGGGCCACTAAAAAATAGGCACCTGGTTGGGTTTGACCCTTAGGTCATGGTTGGCTGACATGTATTCTGGAAAACTCAGCCAGAATCATAGAATATCTGAGTTGGAAGGGACAGCAGAACTCACAGGGGAGCTTTAGCAAAATCCCTGAAAACTGAACCTTCAAAATCCATTCCAAGACCTCCAGTGATGGAGAGTGCTATTCCTGCCTAGGGAACCCATTTCACCTTGAGAGTTCTCAAATCATGAAGCAGAGCTGAACTCTGCTTTTCTATCCCTTGCTCCTGGATATACTCTCTGAAGCCAAGTAGAACAAGTCTAATCTTTCAATATGGCAAACTTTCAAATACTTTAAGATACTTAATATCCCTCTAAGTCTTTCCTTCTCCAAGCTCATCTAAAGTGAGAGGATTGGATTATATGCTCTTTTTTGTTCCTTCTTATTCTAAATCTAGAATCCTACAATTCTAAACATTTCCATCTCCTTCAGCAGAGCATCCTAGAGTATGTTAATCCATCCCTCGTCATCCTAATATTCCTCTTCTGGATGATTCCAGCTTGCCTGTCCCCTCCAGGTTGATGTGGTCTGGCCTAGAGAGACACAGGAGATTACCACTTCCCTCATTCAGAATTCCATACTATCACAGTCATGGAACACTCCCTTAAGCCATAGTTGGATAGAAGATGAAGACAGTTAGGCAGACCCTGATAAGTAATTCTAGTTGAGGAATAAAAGCTGCCATAGTGGAGTTAATTATTCCAATGTTTAGACTCAGAATTTCCTCTTTTGAGTGCTGCTCTTAAATAACATTTTACAAATTAGAAGAGTCATAATTCTAGGTTAAGGGAAGTCACATAGAAAGACAGGCAGAAGGATTAAGCCATATGACAGAGTGGAAAAGGTCCGGAGGTGGGACTTTGATCCCAGCTCTTGTCACCTGCTTGCTATGTGACATATCCCCTGCTCTGGACTTCAGTCTTCATCTGGGGAGTTAGAGGACATCAGGGGTTCCTAACTTGAGGTCTGTGTAAAATAAGGGATTTAGAGCACATCAGGAGTTCTTAACTTGAGGTCTGTGAACTTTTCCTTAGAACTATTTTTCAATATAATTTGCTTCCTTTACAATCTTATATATTTCGTTCTATTCATTTAAAAATATTATTCTGAGAAAGGTTCCACGAGCTTCTCCAGCCTGACAAAGGGGCCGTAGCAAAATCAAAACAAAACAAGTTCTTGGTCTAGATGAACTCCAAGTTAGAGTTCCAGGTCTAACATTCTATGCTACTGTGAATTATTAGAAGGGGGCAGGAGCAGGGCTCTCCTTTGCCAGCTCCCTGAGATCCCAGAGTGGGCATTCAATAAATATACATTAAATGAACAGATGAATGAATTTCACCAGGGCAGGGGCCATTGCAGGGACCTACTAACTCCATGAGAACTCCTGCAAAGGTAGAGAGAACTCTCTAGACTCCCACCCTTCTGACCTTGTTCTCCCAACACCAGAGGAATTGATGACAGCAATTCAATCATGATTTCCCCAACACAACACTAGCTGGTGACGAATGACCCATTGGAGAAGACAGATGGTGTTAGCTTACACAGGGCTCTGGCATTGATTATGGGAGCTGCTCAGGGCTGGGGATTTGAGAGGCTGGAGTCTGTTGAAAACATTGCAGAGCACCAGAGTGATAGATATTTTTAAAGAACAGCGATGTGCCAGAGTTGCTTAGAAAAAAAACCCAACAACAATATGTTGAGAAACATATATGCGTTATATTTGGGAGTATGTGTGTGTGTGTGTGTGTGTGTGTGTGTGTGTGTGTGTATGTGTGTGTAAATAATTCCTAATTAGTGAGCTTATGCTTATAGGAAGATTGCAAGATGGAAAATCCTAAGTAGAGTCAACCTTTATTATGAATGGAAGCCTGGATCTGTGTGGAGATACATTCTTGGTCTAGTAGACAAATGTTCCCATTAGAAATAAATACTAGAATTTCAGACTTTTAGTAAGTCTTCTGGTTCAGCCTCCTGCCTAAGTACAGAGGTAAATATTGAATTTAGCTATGACCAATAAAGACTAACAAAAAGATGAACATGGAAAAACTTACTTTTCTTTGAACCAAACTGAAGAAGAGAAGCAAAGCTCCAATTTTGCAATTCTTGCCCATACTGATTCATTAGCACTGCAGGTATTGCTATCATAGTACCTTGCACATAGTAGGTGCTTAATAATTTTTTTGTTGAATTGAAGTAAAGTCAATATTTCTCTTTTATCATATTGTTCATCTGCCATTCTGTCAGTTCAGAAAACTAATTTTCTAGAACTGACAGGCCATAGTTGTTTCCTGTCTCTAACCTAGAAAAATACTGGTTACAACATAGTTTACCATGCAAAAACATATCAAAAAAACCTAAACAAAAAGGGTCAGTTAATAAAACTCATAGCCTTGAATATCTTTGCATAGATACCCAACAGTTAGGCAGCAAGGAATACAAATAGGTAAATCTTATTTCATAGGAGACACTGAGACTTAGAAGAAAGAAATTCTTCCACATTCCAGTGTTAGAATGTGACTTGGGGTGGATATACCTTTATCAAAACAAATGAGGTAAGTAGTAAGAGTGGGATGGTGGTGGAGAAGTATACTCATGTAAGGAAATTCATGTATCAGAAGGATAAACATTATTGAGGACATTGGAGCAAAGGTCAATGGAAGGAGAAACCCAAGCAATCGTTTCATTGGAGTACACTACAGAGCACCTGGACAGAAGAGGGAAATATATGAAATGATATAGTAATGAAACAGAAATTCAGTTACCCAGATTTCTGCAGGAGCTCTTTCTCTCTGTCTTTCTCTGCCAAGAGTAGGGTAGCCAATGACTTCTTGGTTTGCCTTAATAAAATTTCATCCCTCAAATGAAGAAGTAGCCAAGTAGGGAGCAAGTGAGGAAGAGATTCTTTTTGAATTTGATTATCAATAATAGGAAGGAACTGGTTATTAGGATGAAGTGAGAATGATAAGAACCATGGAGTTTGCCCTTTTAGAAGTTGTGTTTTGTAAGTAAAGCAAAATCAGTCATAATTTGACATGCATTCCAAACTGTGAGAAAGCAAGTTTCCAAGGATACGAGGAAGAATAGGATCCCATGGAATAAGTTCTTTAGTGTAAGTCTGTCCAGAAGAATGAAAAACTCTAAAGGATGAAATCCTGAAAACACAAAGGGTTACATTTCTGAGGAAGAAAAAGGAATTGTCAGAAGAAACCAGTGTGGATATACAAAGAACTTATCAATCAGGCTAGATTTTAAAACATATATATAGATGATGGAAACAAGGGCAGACAATAGAACATGAATACTAAAATGTGGCATGATACAGTAAAAATAGCACATAATAAATAAATATTTATAATAAAGAAAATCAAGATGCACAGCTTCATATATTTTTGGTTCTTTATATTCTGTTGTGTGTATGGAAATAACATCTTTTTTGTTGTTTAGGTTCAGAATACAAAATAAAAGATAGAAATTCTCATGTTCAGATTAAGTTAAAGCTGGCAATGAAAACCAAAGATAATAAATATTAAAAAAAAAAAACCAAACCCTATATTGGGGGAAAGAAGAAGCTTCCAGAAGGGATCAGATTGTTGTTTGAGGTAGATGGGACAATGATAGCTTACATCAGAGAAGACAGACATGATAAATTCTTTATTTCTTTTTTCTCTCTCTTTTTTTCTTTGGAGTCATCCCCTAACGAGCCAAAAGTCATTAGGATGACTTTTGAATGGAAGGCAGAATAAAAGTCACTAAGAGAATTGATATCCAAAATAAATCAGGAAATAGTAGTAGAAAATAAAAGCTATCCTTGATGAATTCAAGCTCCCTCTTCCAGATCATGTACTGAATGTCCAGGTGTCTATGATTGCTGAGTCACAGTAATATTGAGAGAGTGTGGATAAAAAGAGAATTGAAAGTCTGGGAAAAAGCAAATGCTTGCATTTTTTTAAAGAAGATAATAGATTCTGTAAACTCTAGGCCAGTAAGTTTGACTTCAATTACTGGCAACATTCTAGAAGAGGCAGATTATCAAAGAGGCAGTGAACATTTGAAAAAAGAAGGAATGATTTCAAAGGGTCAGCATAACTTAGTTAATAAATGTACTGCCAGACCAACCTTATTTCCTTTTTGTTCACATGATTACTAAACTGGTAGAGCAGAGAAGGACCCTAGTTAGCATTTGCCTAAGTTCTTAGCAAAGCATTTAGTCAAGTCTTGTTCTTGTGGGGAAAAAGTAGATATATGGACTAGATGATAATATAATTAGGCATATTAGGAATTATTTGAAAAGGTAGATTCAGAATAGTTGTTAATGGTTCAGCTCAAGGTGATAGGAGGTCTTCAGCAGAGTGCTCTAGGAATCTTCCTGAACCTTTGTTGCTTAATATTCTCATCAAGGATACCATTGATCATAGATAGTATGTTTATGAAATATATATATGACACAAAGATGGATGGACATCAAACACTCTGAGGGGTAGATATGGTATCCAAAAAGATCTTGACAAGCTAGAATATTGGACAGAATCTAAAATACAAAATGCCATTTCATATCAATAAGTGAAAGTCCTACACTTGGGTTTAAAAAAAATTAACTTTGAAAGTATGAGATAAATAAGAAATTATTAGGCAGAAGTTTGTGTAAAAAAGATCTGGAGGGAGCAGTGAGTAGACTACATGACATGACAGTCCAAAAAAAAAACTAATGCAATTTTGGACTTTAAGAAGACAAACTTCCCTTCCAGTAATGAAGAAGTGATAGTTCTAATATACTCTACTCCAAACAGACTACATAAAGAATTCATTCAGTTCTGGGTGCCAGGCTTTAGGAAGGACATGGAAAATCTTGAGAATATCTTCAGCAGGACAACTAAGAGAGTGAACCACAGTGAGATCTTCCCATCTAAAGAGTCAGATGAATTTAAGTACCTACTGAGTGTCAGGCACAGTGCTAACTATTGGGAATACAAAAAATGTAAAAGACCCTTCTCTCAACCAAGTCACAATCTAATGGAGAAGACAACATGGAAATAACCATTTACAAACAAGACATATACATAGGACTAGGGAAATAGTCAACAGAGGGAAGGCACTAGAACTAAGGAGGATCAGAAAGGCTTCCTGTGGAAGGTGGGATTTTAAGCAAGCCAAAGCAACATAGAAGTGGAAATGAGAGTATCCCAGGCATGGAGTATAGCCAGAGAAAATGCATAGAGTCTGGAGATGTGTGTGTGTGTGTGTGTGTGTGTGTGTGTGTGTGTGTGTGTGTGTGTGTGTGTAACAGCCAGGAAAGCAATGTCACTGGATCACAATTTATATAGAGGGGAGTCTCAGGCATACGGAAATTGGAAAGGGGGAAGGCACTAGATTACGAAGGGTCTTAAGCACCAAATAAAGGGGATAAAAGGACTCAGCAATCATATAATAGCTGCCTTCATGTATTTGAAAGGAAATCATGTGGAAGATGCAGTAGCCTTACTCTTTTTGATCTCAGAGATCTCTAATTTCCTAAGAATTAGAGGTATCACTATGTGGAACATTGCCTTTATAATAGTAGTGGATCCCACCTCTTTGGGGGGGTCTCCATTTTGAAACTTGAAGACCGAAAGGTACAGGTTGGTCTAACTCTAACTGTGTACCGGTTGTCTTGCCATGGAAATTTTCTTTGTACTTCTAGATGGACACCAAGCTGCCTTCCACCCCTAAAATTCTGAAATTCTATGAAGTAGTCAATTGCTCTCTGAAAGTAGCCAGCCTTGGCAATAGGAAGCCAATCCAGAACCTCTAGGCTCATTTTTATTTCATTTAGTACCTTTTGAATGAAAGATTCAGAAAATTTGTGGACAAGATGAATGATTCAGCATCATTTTGTCAAGATGGAGAAATGTAGACTGGGTGATGCTGCATTTAGATAGATTGGGAAATCCTCAGAATTCAGTGATTAATGAATTAATGTCAACCTGGAGGAAGATGCTACAGGACTTGGTCCTTAGCCCAGTTCTGCTCAACATTTTTATAAGTGACTTGGATGAAATCTGGATATGCCATGCCTATCTGATTTGCAACTTATCGGAAGCTAAAAGAGATAGTTAATACACTGGAAAAAAGAAATGGACCAAATCCAGATGATAAGTCTAAATATATAAACATGATTTTACTGGTATAGGGAGTGCTTTGTAAGGAAGCTCCTTCTACCATGGCATCCTGGCACCTTCCCTGCAACTTAGGGTTGCCTAAAGTGCTGAAAGATTAAGTGACTTGCCCAAGATCACCCTGTTATTCTGTATTGGGGGAGACTTCAACCCAATTATATTTATTGAATGTCTATACATTACACTATGTTGCATCTCAGGCCAAATCTAAAAAAAATGTGAAATTTAATATGGTATTTTCTGCAATACTGTACTGGAATAGATGTGGCTAAGGAAAAATTCAAGAAGAGCTAAGGATTTTACTGGATGGCAGGCTCAGTGTTAATCAACAAGTTGAGATAGCAGTCAAAAAAATATTATCTTAGGCTGAATGCTCACCCTGCACGTACTCTCCACCCTTGAGGTCCCTTTCTGTCATTTGGTGGTTCCTCCAAGATCTCTTCATTTCTATTCATACTGCATTTGGAACTTCTCAATCATGTCCCTTGCCCCAAATAACTTTGCATCTTACTACTTTAAGCTCCCTTTTACGTGTGGATTCCCACCTCCATTAGAATGTAACTTTCTTAAGGTCCTTCCTTGACTTTCTTTGTGCTTGTGTTTGTTTCTCTTGTGCTTAGTCCAGTGGGTGGCACAGAATAGGCACTTAATAAACACTTGTTACTAAGAGTCCAGAGCAAGGAAGGTGATTCATGCCCCACTCTACTCTACCCTGGATAAATTACAAATGGAGTATTGTGCTCACTTGGAGGTGTTATCTATTATAAAGATATTAGACAAGCTGGAATATATCCAGGGGAGAGTGATCCAAGATGATGGAGGGAGATCATTGAATAACAGGACTTAGACATAGAAGACACTTTAAAGAGTGTCTGCTTCCAGTGTTGTTTGTTAATTGAGCTGATGAAAACATTTCTCCAAGGTAACCTCGGATACCCCAGAAAACCCTGGTTCTCTAACTCCTAATACTATTGCTCTTTCCAAGACACCCTAAGCATTGTTGACCATGCTATGAGATTAGTTAAAGGACCTGAGAATGTTTAGCCTGAGAAGGAGATGACTTAGAGGGAACATAAATTTTAGGTCTATTCATTGAATGAACGTTACCTCACCCTGAGTGAGTACCTGAATAAATAGGCCTTGTCATAAAGGGGCCAAGGTCTCCCATTGTGTCCTGGGCTGTCTCCAGTCATCCTGATGAATATCTGGTCACTGGATCCAGATGGCTCAGGAGGGGAACTGAGGTTGGTGACCTTGCACAGCCCTCCCTCACTCAAAACAAAATCAAATGCAAGTCATGTCATCATGTCTCTGATGTCTTCTTCGAAAATGAAGGACAAACACAACAACAACAACAGTTTATTAGCTACCTATTCTTGCCAGGAATTGTACTAAGTGCTCGGGATACAAAAGGGAGGAGCAAAAGACAGTCCCTGCTCTCAGGTAGCTTACATTTTAATGGGGGAAACAACTTGCAAACAAATCCATGCAAAGTAAGCTATATACAGCATAAATAGGAAAGAGTTAACAGATAGAAAACATTAGAATTAAGAGGGCTTGGGAAAGGCTTTCTGGGGAAGATGGAACTTAAAGGAAATCACAGAAATCAGTGGGTGGAGTTGAAGAGGAGAACATTCTGGGCATGGGGGACAATCAGAGAAATTGCCTAAAGCCTAGATATGGAGTACATTATTTGTGGAACATCTAGGAAAGTAATGTTACTGGATAATAGAATATGTGGTAAGGAATAAGACATAAGAAGGCCAATAAATTTGGAGGAGAGGGCCAAATTGTGAAGAGCTTTGACTGCCAAAAAGAAAATTTTGTATTTAATCCTGGAGGTACTAAAGTTTATTGAGCAGGGGGTTAGCATGAATGATTAATGGATGCATGGTATGGCATGGTAGGGTAGCATAAGGAAAAATGTACTAACAATTGGAGTTGCCCAAAACGATGAGAATCCTTAAGAGGTAGAGAGTTCTCCATCACTGAATTATCTCCAAAAAATGGTTGGATTGCTACTTGTTGGAGACATTGTACAGGGCATTAATGCTTCATTTGGTTTATGCTAAATATCTTCTGAGGTCCACAATAATTATGTCTATAATGATAAATAGATTTTTTGCGTTTTTAATTTTGTTTTCAGTAATCTACAATCACTTCCATATATCTTAGAATTTTTCCCTCCCTCCCTACCTCCCCAAACCCTCCCTGAGACAGCACACAATTTTATATAGGTTCTACACATACATTCCTATTAAATACATTTCCACATTAGTCATGTTGCATAGAAGAATTAAAATGAATGGGAGAAATCATAAAACAAACCGAAACATAATACAAAAGAAAATTATCTGCTTCATTCTGCAATTGAATTCCATAGTTCTTGCCCTGGATGTGGTAGGCACTTTGCCTTAAGAGACCCTTGGAAATTATTTAAGTTTTTGCTTTGCAAGGAAGAACTAAGGCTACCAGAAAGATTCTTCACACACTATGGTTGTTGCTGTGTACAGAGTTCACCTAGTTCTATTCCTTTCACTCAGCATCACTTCATATAACTCTTTCCAGGTCTCTTTGAAGTCTTCCTGTTCATCATTTCATATAGCACAATAGTATTCTGTTACATTCATGTACCACAGTTTATTCAGCCATTCCCCAATTGATGGGCATCCGCTTGATTTCTAGTTTTTGGCCAACACAAAGAATGCTGCTATAAATATTTTTGTATAGGTGGGACTCTTTCCCATTTTTATGATCTCTTGGGGGTACAGTCCTAGAAGCAATATTTCTGGGTCAAAGGGTATGCACATTTTTGTAACCCTTTGGGCATAGTTTCAAATTGCTCTCCAGAATTGTTGGATGAACTCACAGCTTCACCAATAATAAATTAGTGTTCCAACTCTCCTACATCTTGTCCAACATTTGTCATTTCTCAGTTTTGTCATGTTAGCCAATCTGATAGGTATGATGTGGTATCTCAGAGTTGTTTTGATTTGCATCTCTCTAATCAATAGTGATTTAGAGCATTTTTTCATATGACTATAGGTAGCTTTAATTTCTTCCTCTGAAAACTGCCTGTTCATATACATTGATCATTTATCAATTGGGGAATGTCTTGTATTCTTGTACATTTGACTCAAGTCTCTACATATTCTAGAAATGAGGCCTTTATCACAGACACTAGTTGCAAAAATTCTTTCCCAGTTTTCTCCTTTCCTCCTAATCTTGTTTGCATTAGGTTTGGTTGTGCAAAAACTTTTCAGTTTAATGTAATCAAAATTATCCATTTTGCACTTCATAATACTTTCTATCTCTTGTTTAGTCAAAAAATTCTTCCTTTCTCCATAAATCTGATAAATATATTATTCCTTGATCCATTAATTTGTTTATAGCATCAATTTTTATACGTAGATCATGTACTCATTTAGACTTTATTGTTGTATTATTGTATGGTGTCAGGCATTGGTCTATGCCTAGTTGGTGCCACACTTTTATCCAGTTTTCCCAGCATGTTTTGTCAAACAGTGAGTTCTTATCCCAAAAACTGAGGTCCTTGGGTTTATCAAGCAGTAGATTGCTATATTCATTGACTACTGCCTTGAGTATCTAGAATATTCCACTGGTCTACCCTTCTGTTTCTTAGCCAGTACCAAGTGGTTTTGATAATTGCTGTTTTATAATCCAATCTGAGATCTGTTAGAGCTAGGCCACCTTCACTAGTATTTCTTTTCATTAGTTCCTTTGATAATATGGACCTTTTGTTCTCCCAGTTGAATTTTGATATAATTTTTTATAGCTTCAGAAAATAATTAGCAGATAGTGTGATTGATATGGCACTGAATCAGTAAATTAATTTAGGTAAAATGGTCATTTTTATTATATTGACTTGGCCTAACCATGAGCAACTGATGTTTTTCCACTTAACCTAGATCTGACTTTATTTGTGTAAAAAGTGTTTTGTAATTGTGTTCATATAGTCCCTGGATTTGTTTTGGCAGATAAACTACCATATATTTTATAGTGTCTGCCCCAGCTTTAAATGGGATTTTTTCTTTCTATCTCTTGCTGTTGGGCTTTGTTACTAAATATATAGAAATGCAGAAGATTTGTGTGGGTTTATTTTGTAACTTGCAACTTTGTCAAAGTTGTTTATTATTTCAAGTAGTTTTTTATTTGAATCTTTGGGATTCTTCAAGTATATTATCATATCATCTGCAAACATGATAACTTAGTTTCTTCTTTGTCTATTCTAATTCCTTCAATTTCTTTGTTTTTTACTTATTGCTACAGCTAACATTTCTAGCACCATATTGAATAATAGTGATAATAATAGACATCCTTGTTTCACCCCTGATCTTATTGGAAATGCATCTAGCTTATCTCTATTGCCTATAATGCTTGCTGAATGTTTTAAGTAGATACTGCTTATTATTTTATGGAAAGTTTTATTTATTCCTATGCTCTCCAGTGTTTTCAAGAGGAATGAGTGTTGTATTTTGTCAAAAGCTTTTTCTGCACCTATTGAGGTAATCATGTGGTTTCTGTTAGTTTTGTTGTTGATATGACAAATAATCTGAATAGTTTTCCTAATATTGAACCAGCTCTGAATTCCTGGTATAAAGCCTACCTCATCATAATGTATTATTCTCATGACAAGTTGCTGTATTTTTTTTTCTAAAATCTTATTTAAAAATTTTGCATCACCTATCAGATTGGCTGACATGACAAAACAGGAAGATAATAAATGTTGGAGAAGATGTGGGAGAACTGGAAAACTAACTCATTGTTGGTGGACTTGTGAGCTGATCCAGTCATTCTGGAAAGTAATTTGGAACTATGCCCAAAGAAGTACAAAAATGTGCATACTCTTTGATCCAGCAATACCGTTTCTAGGACTCTACCAAGAGATCATACAAATGGGAAAGTGTCCCACATGTCAAAAATATTTATAGCAACCCTCTTTGTGGTGGTCAAAAACTAGAAATTAAGTGGATGCCCATCAATTGGGGCATGGCTGGATAAATTTTGGAACATGAATGTAATGGAATACTATTGTACTATAAGAAATGATGAATAGGAAGACTCCAGAGAGGACTGAAAAGATTTATATCATTTGATGTGGAGCGAAAGGAGAAGAACCAGGAGAACTTTGTACACAGCAACAACCACAGTGTGTGAGGGATTTTTCTGGTAGACCTAGAACTTCATTGAAATGCAAGGACTTAAAAAATTCCCAGTGGTCTTTTAAGGCAAAATGCCTTCCACATCCAGAGAAAGAATTGTGGAATTCAATTGCAAAATGTAGCAGATCATTTTCTTTTGTATTGCATTTTGATTTGTTTTATGATTTCTTCCATTTATTTTAATTTTTCTATGCAACATGATTAAGGTGAGGGTGTATTTCATGGAAATGTATGTGTAGAACCTATATAAAATTGTATGCTCTCTCAGGGAGAGAAGGAGGAAATAGTGGGGAAGGAGAAGGGAGAGAAAAAAGTCTACGTCATATGAAAGTGATTGTGGAGCAATGAAAATAAATAAAATAATAAAAAAATTTTGCATTTTTATTCATTAGAGAAATTGTTCTATACTTTTCTTTGTTTTGGCTCTTCCTGGTTTAGGTATCAAAACCATATTTGTATCCTAAAAAGAATCTGAGAGGACTCCTTCTTCATCAATTTTTCAAAATAGTCCATATAGTATTGGAATTAACTGTTCTTTTAATGTCTGATAGAATTCACTTGTAAATCCATCTGGCCCTGGAATTTCTTTCCTAGGGAATTCATTGATGGCTTGCTCAATTTCTTTTGCTGAGATAGGGTTATTTAAGTGTTCAACTTCCTCTTCTGTTAATCTGGGAAATTTATATTTTAAAAAAAAAAAAACTATCCATCTCATTTAGATTGTAGAATTTATGGGCATAAAGTTGAGCAAAGTAATTTCTAATTATTGCTTTAATTTTCTCCTCATCGGAGGTGAGTTCACCCTTTCATTTTTGACAATGGTAATTTGGCTTTCTTCTTTCTTATTTTGAATCAAATTGATCAAAGATTTATTAATTTTATGAGTTTTTTCATAAAATCAACACAGTTTTATTTATTAGTTCAATAGTTCTCCTAATTTCAATTTTATTAATCCCTCCTTTGGTTTTCAGTATTTCTAATTTGATATTTACTTGGAGATTTTCAATTTGTTCTTTTTTGAGCTTTTTCAGCTACATGCCCTATTCATTGATCTTCTCTTTGTCTATTTAATTCATGTAGACATTCAAAGATATGGAGCTTCCCCTAAGAACTGCTTTTGCAGTATCTGATAAGATTTGCTAGATTGTCTCGTTGTTATCATTCTCTTGAATGAAGTTGTTGATTGTTCCTATGATTTGTTGTTCAACCCACTCGTTCTTTAAGATTAGATTA
Source organism: Potorous gilbertii (assembly GCA_028658325.1). NCBI lineage: Eukaryota > Metazoa > Chordata > Mammalia > Diprotodontia > Potoroidae > Potorous > Potorous gilbertii. The sequence goes on along the minus strand of CM053769.1, from coordinate 203,362,634 downwards.
CTTAGTTCCTAAGTAATTTTTGGTCTCTCTTTCCATAGCCTTTAGTTATGTATGATTTTTATTGCATTATGATCTGAGAAGGATGCAATGACGATCTGCCTTTCAGCACTGGATTATGAGGATTTTATGCCCTAGTCCATGGTCAATTTTTGTATATGTGCTATATGCTGCCAACAAAAGGTATGTTCCTTTCTGATCCCATTCAGCTTTCTCCAGAGATCTATCATATCTACCTTATGCAGAGTTTTATTCACCTCCTTAACTTCTTTCTTGTTTATTTTGAGATTAGATTTATCAAGATCAAAGAGGGGGAGTTACAGTTTTGCTGTCTGTTTCTTCCTGTAACTCCCTTAACTCTACCTCTGAGAATGTTTATGCTATACCACTTGGAGTATATATGTTTAGTAATGATATTGCTTCATTGTTTATGATGCCTTTTGCAGGAAATAGTTTCCTTCCTTATCTCTTTTGATTAGAACTATTGATGCTTTTGCTTTGTCTGAGGTTAGGATAACTACTTCTTTATTTACATTAGATGAAGTACCATATGTTCTGCTCCAACCTTTTACTTTTACCCTGTGTGTATCCCCCCATTTCAAATGTGTTTCTTGTAAACAACAAATTGTTGGATTATGGTTTTTAATTCATTCTGCTATCCACATCCGTTTTATGGGAGAGTTCATCCCATTCATATTCCCAGTTGTGATTACTATCTGTGTTTTTCATTCGATCCACTTTACCATATTTTGTGCTTTGAGTTTTCTCTTCTCCCTTCCCCTCTAGAGTGGAGTTTTAATTTTTAACCACCACCTCCCACAGTTTTCTCTTCCTTCTTTCAGTCCCCTTCCTTTTTCTCCCTATACCTTTACTACTTCTTCCCTCCCTTTTAGCCTCCCTTCTTCTTTCTTTCCCTCTTCCCCTCCTATTGCTTATAGAGCTAGTTAGATTTATATACTTAAATTTGTTGTTCCCTCCTTGAACCAAATCAGATGACACTACCTCTCAAACAATGCTCATCTCCATCTCCTCTTTCCCTAAAATATAATAATTTTGTACTTCTTCTTGTGGTGTAATTTACCATTTTCTGCCTCCTCCTCTTCATATCTCCTGTTACAATCCCTTTACACCCTTAAATCACATTTGTTATCATCATATCATTTACTTTATACCCACTCTTTCTATGTATATCCTTTTTATATTTCATAATAAATATACAATTCTCAAGAATAACAGGTATCACCTTCCCTTATAGAGATGTAATCAGTTTGTCCATACTGAGTAACAAGTTTTTCTTTTTCCCTCTTTACCTTCTAATGCCTCTCTTGAGACCTGCATTTGAAGATCGAATTTTCTATTGCGTTCTGGCCTTTTTACCAGGAAGGTCTGGAAATCCCTTATTTCATTGAATGTCCATTTCCTTGCCTGAAATATTGTGCTCACCTTTGCTGGGTAATTGATCTTTGGTTGTTGTCCCAGCTCCTTTGCCTTATGGAATATTGTATTCCAATTCCTTTGATCTTTTAATGTGGAAGCTGCAAGGTCCTATGTGATCCTGACGTTAGCTCTTCAATATTTGAATGATTTTTTTTGACTGCCTGTAGTATTTTCTCCTTCATTTGATAGTTCTGGAATTTGGCAGCAATCTTCCTTGGTGTTTTTAGTTTGGGATCCCTTTTGAGATGTGAATGGTGGATTTTTCGATGACTATTTTGCCCTCTGGATCTAGGATTTCTGGGCAGTTTTCCTTGATGATTTCTTGGAAGATATTGTTCAGGCTCTTTTTTTCATCATGGTTTCTGGTAGGCCAATAATTCTTAGATTTTCTCTCCTCAATCTATTTTCCAGGTCAGTTGTTTTTCCAATGAGATATTTCACATTTTCTTCTATCTTTTCATTTTTTTAGATTTTGTTTGACTGATTCTTGATGTGTCATAGAGTCATTAGCTTCTACTTGCCCAAATCTAATTTTAATCAAATTGTTTTCTTCATTTAACTTTTGTATCTCTTTTTCCATCTGTCCAATTATTCCTTTTAAGGAATTATTTTCTCCAGTTAATTTTTGGACTTCCTTTTCTATTTGTCCATTTTTCCAAGTGAGGTTTTGTTCTTCCTTTTCCTTTGTTCAATTTTTCTTTTTAAGGAACTGTTCTCTTCTGTGAATTCTTTTTTTACACTTTTAAAAATCAATGGCCAGTTTTTCTTCTATTTCTCTATTTGGCTTTTAAAATTCTTGTTCAGTTCTTCCAAGAGGGTTCCTGTGCTTTCAACTAGTTCATAGTTCCTTCTGAAGTTTCAGATGGAAGTGCAATCTCAATGCTGACCTCTTTGGTATTCACGTTTTGGCCCTTGTCCCCATAGAAAGATTCTATGGCCTTTTCTTTCCTGCTTTGCTTCTTACTCATGATGATGAGGCTTTGTGTGTTGTGGCCTCTGGTTCTTTCTTTTTTAAAAAAAAAGTTTATTTTCAGTGTTCTATAATCACTACCACATAACTTAGATTTTTTTCCCCTGTCTCCCCCCTACATCCTTTCTCCCTCCCATAGACTGCATACAATTTTATATAGGTTCTACACATACATTCCTATTAAATACATTTTCACTAAAGTTATGCTATGTAGAAGAATTCAAATGAATGGGAGAAATCATATAGCAAACCAAAACATAATACAAAAGAAAATGATCTGCTACATTCTGTAATTGAATTCCATAGTTCTTTCTCCGAATGTGGAAGACATTTTGCCTTAAAAGACCATTGGGAATTTTTTAAAGTCTTTGCAATGCAATGAAGTCCCATGTCTACTAGAAAAAAACTCTCGCACACTGTGGCCATTGCTGTGTACAAAGTTCTCCTTGTTCTGCTGCTTTTACTTAGCATCAGATCATATAAGTCTTTCCAGGTTTCTCTGAAGTGTTCCTGTTCATAATTTCTTATAGCATAATAGTATTCAATTATATTCATAAAGCATAATTTATTCAACCATTCCCCAATTGATGGGCATCCCCTTGATTTCCAGTTTTTGTCACCACAGAGAGTGCTGCTATAAATAATTTCATACATGTGGGACCCTTTCCCATTTTTATGATCTCTTGGGGATATAGTCCTAGAAACGATATTGCTGGGTCAAAGGATATGTATGTTTTTATAGCCCTTTAAGTATAGTTGCAAATTGCTCTCCAGAATGATTGGATGGCTTCTGATTCTTTCAGGTATAAGCTAAAGAACCTGGTGCTGAGCTGGCTGGTGTGAGAAAGCAGAGGACAGGTGAGGTCTTTTTGTGTTTTCCTGGATTTGCCCTGGAGCTAGCTCCTTAAGTGTTGGGGAGGGGTGCAACTGAGCTAGAGCAAAGGTAAGTTCAGAAGTTGATGATCCCAGCTGCCCTAGTGTCTTCCGGTTTCCCCTGAAGTGCTCAGGCAAGCTTGGGTTCCTGGTGTTGGTGGTTGTGAGGCTTTACCCCTCTGGGGCTCCAAATCTCCTCACGGTTCACTGAGGTGAGCTGTCTGGAAGAGCTCCGGTCCTCCACTGTTACCCCTTTGCCACAGCAAGAGGACTCCTCTTTAGTGATTTTCCTAGCCTCATGTGCTACAAGAGTGTTTGCCCCTTCTGCTGATTCCACTCATCTAGGATTTTTCTGGGGAAATATTTTATGGTTTTTTCAAGGTCAACAAGGGGAGGGGAAGAGAGGATTTACTGATCACTCTGCCATTTTGGCTCATGAAAGTTCAAGTAGGTGACTTACAGACATTTAATCTGCAGGCTGATAGTCTCAGGAGCAGCTGCTGAAGATACCTGGGGCTTTGTGGATCTCACTCACTTAGTTCTGCTGGACTCCTGTCCTGGACTGTTATGCCCGAGGTTCTGTAGTGCTTCCCATGTCTCTCACCACCCTGGGGTTTACTGCTCAGCTTTGCTGTAGAGGGGACATGCTGCTACAGCCTGTGTGTTATGTGTTCCTCCACCTCTGAGGAACAGAACCTTCCCGTTGAACTTCCAGTCTGTCCTGAGCTGTGAATCTGCCACAGTCTGTCTCCTACTGGATTCTCTCCCTCCAAAATTTGGTCAGATTCTCTTTTTAGAGTTGTCTGAAGGAGTTTGTCTAAGAGCTTAGGTGAGTACTTGCTCTCACTCTGCCATCTTGGCTCTGCCCCCTCAATGATGACTAGTTTTGGCATAGAGCTTTAAGGGTTGCAAAGTGCTTTACAAATATTATCTCCTTTTATCATTTTATCTTTACAACAACCTTGGGATGTAGATGATGTTATTAGCCATATTTTACGGATGAAGAAACTGAGGCAGATAGAGGGTAAGTGACTTGCTCAGGATCTCACAGCTTGTAAGTGTTTGAGGTTCCTTTTGAATTCCTCTTCACTCCATATTCATGTAATTTCTTTTATTACTTTTAAGAGTCTACGATTCTGTGAATTATGCAACACTTAGTGTGTGCCTGGTACTAACCTCAATGAGGCAATGCTACACAATTGAAAGAGGGCCAGATTTGAATTCAGAGACCCTGACCTGACTCCTGTCTCTGACATTTACTCCCTTTATCTCTCTGGTCCTCGGTCTTCTCATCTGTAAAATAAAGAGGCTACAGCAGATGACTGTTCAGGCCCCTTTTAACTTTGTCACCTGAAGTATTCCACTAGCCTGATTGGTTTCCCTGTCTACAATCTTCCCCTAGCCACTAAAGTGATTTTCCTGAAGTATATGACACCCTCTCTTCAATAGACTCCAGTGATTCCATATCACCTCCATGATCACATTTAAGCTTCTCTCTTTGACATTTAAAATATTCATATTCTCATAGATTTTTTTAGCTGGAATGGAATTTACAGGCCACTGAGACCAACTCCCTCGTTTCACATATGAAGACACTGAAGTAGTTAGGTTAAGAACTTGACCAGAATCACACAGCTAATAATTGTCTGATGTAGGATTTGAATTGACTCCAAGTTAAGAGCTCTAATTGAAGCTCTTCAAAACCTCTTCCCTTCCTACTTTTCCAGTGTTCTTATACTTTACCCACTTCCATGCACTAATAACCCAGCTTACTTTCCATCCCTGGCATATGATACTGCAGCTCTTGTCTCCATGCCTTTACACTGGGCTGTCCCTCTTATCTGCAAAATTCTCCCTCTTCACCTACATACATACACATCCTGAAATCCCTGACTTTCCAAAAAGTACCACTAAAAGCAGAAGTTTTTCCTGGTCCTCACAACTATTAGCAAACTCCTCTAAATCATAGTTTACCTTGAACTTAAATTTTATATATCTTGTATATATACATATATGTCATCTCCCCTATGAAAATGTCATCTCCCTGAGGCCTGGCAATACTTAGCTTTTGTCATTGTATCCTTCCAGTTTAGTATGCTGCCTCTACTATATTAAGTTCTTAATGAAGACTGAATGATCTAAAAGCTATCAAGGGAGACAGAATAAAATAATCATAGATGATCTTTTATCTATCAACACAAAGCTCACATAGCTGTTTTCATCTTATCTCATCTGACCCTTTCAGTCCTGTGCAGTAGACACTAGAGATATTACAGTGATCTTACAGATGAGGAAACTGAGGCTCAGAAAGGGTGGAGGAATAAATATTTATATTTATAGCTAAGCACGACTAAATACCTTACAATTATCTCACAGCAGCTTTATGAGGTAGATGCTATCATTATGTCCATTTTGCATTTGAGAAAGCTGAGGCAAACAGAGCTTAAATGACCTGCCCAGGTTACACAACTAGTAAGTTAATTGACTTACCCATGGCCACAAAGGCAGCAAGTATCCAGGGCAACATCTGAACCTGTATTACCCTTCTAAATTCCAGTGCTCCTTCTATTACACAATGATACATGGCCTTCAGAGGCCATTAAGTTGAAATTTATGTGTGGAGATGCAATATTATTATTTTTGTTAGTATTGCTTTCATTGACAGTAATAGGAACTCACATTTATACAGAACTCAGAGTGCTTTACGTGCATTCATTTGTTTGACTGTATAGCTAAAAACAATATTTTGCTATATAATTAAGAAAAGAATAATAGAATGCCATCATGGGAAGGAAAATTAGAGATTAATCTTTCTATGAGCAGTAGACTATACATGCTATTATAGAAGTCCAACAGAGTAAGTAAGGACAGATTGTTCCTAGGTGGGGTGATCTAGGAGAATTTTAGGGAGGAAAAGAGATGTTAGGTGGGTTTTGAGAAAAGGGGAGATTTGTTTTGGGTTTGGCAGGGGGAAATGTAGCAATTCACTGAAGGTTTTTAAATGAGTGTGTCTGGCAATCTCTCTGATCAGAAGCTATCCCATTCCTTGCCTAACCCCTATCATGTCTCCATCTTTCTGCCCCATGAGTACTACAAGTACTGAAGAGGATGTTTATATCTATAAGAAACAGAGTTGTCTATTCTTGAGAGTCCATCTTCTTTTACTGTTTCTCACCTAGAGTCAGACTCTTCTGTGATTGTAATTTCTATCCTGATGTCCCTTTGTTGCTAAGATAAATGTTGGAGAAGAGGTGGGAGAATTGGAACACTAATTCATTGTTGGTGGAGCTGTGAGCTGATTCAACCATTCTGGAGAGCAATTTGGAACTGTTCCCAAAGGACAACAAAAATGCGTATATGCTTTGATCCAGCAATACTGCTTCTAGGACTGTATCCCCAAGAGATCATAAAAATGGGGAAGTGTCTCACATGTCAAAAATATTTATAGCAGCCCTCTTTGATTGGCCAAAAACTAGAAATCAAGGGGATGCTCATCAATTGGAGAATGGCTGAATAAATTGTGGTATGTGAATGTAATGGAATACTATTGTGCTATAAGAAATGATGAACAGAAAGACTTCAGAGATGCCTGGAAAGACTTATATGATCTGATGCTGAGTGAAAAGAGCAGAACCAGGAGAACTTTGTACACAGCAACATCTGCAGTGTGAGAGGAATTGTTCTGGTAGACTTAGTATTTCATTACAATACAAAAACTTAAAAAATTCCCAAAGGTCTTTTAAGGCAAAATGCCTTCCACATCCTGAGAAAGAACTATGGAATTCATTGCAGATTGTAGCAGATCATTTTCTTTGTATTATGTTTTGGTTTGTTGTATGATTTCTCCAATTCATTTTAATTCTTCTATACAACATGACTATAGTGAAAAAATGCTTAATAGGAATATATGTGTGGAACCTATATAAAGTTTTCTGCCAGCTCAGAGAGGGAGGGGAGAGGTGGTAAGAAAAAATCTAGGTTATATGGTAGTGATTGTGGAACATTGAAAATAAATAAATAAACAATAAGTTTAAAAATGGAGATTTTGAGAGGACTAGACAGTCAGAGGGAGGGGCCACATGAATAGAGAATGTGAAAAGTCATCCATGAGTAGAGTGAACTTCCAGAATAAAGAAGTTTCTTTGTTTTTAAATATATTGTAATATATTTTAAAACATATTATAAATGTACATTTTAATATATTTTAAAATATATTATAAATATATATTGTAATGTATTTGAAAAATGTATTGTTGTTTTCTGTTTTTTTACATCACCATCATACTATGCCAGTTCTACCTGCCCCTACCTCTCCCAGAGAGCCATCCTATATGACAAATAGTATTTTTTGAAGTGGAAAAAGAGAAAAAAAGTAAGGACAGCTGACCAACACAATGAAAAGGTTTGAAAATGTACACAATATGCAACACCTAAAGACCTCCCACCTCCAGATATCTTCTCATATTTGGAACTCATTGAGTTTCACTTATACTTTATACTTTTATTACATTTATTTTTGGGGGGACCATTCTTTCAACTTTAGTTGTTCGAGTTATTGTGTATATTGTTTTCTTGACTCTGCTTACTTCACTCCACATTAGTTTATGTTCCATGCCTCTATATATTCACCACACACATCATTTCTGACAGCATAGTTACATTACTTTACATTCATGTACCACAATTTATTTAACCATGCCCCAAGTGATGGGTGTCTAATTTGTTTCTAATTTTAGTTATAAGAAAAAGTGTTTCTACAAATATGTTGGAGTAAATGGAGACTTTTTCTTATCAATGGTTTCCTTGGAGTCTAAGTTCAGTAATGGAATCTCTTGTTTAAAGGATATGGACATTTTAGTCATTTATTTTGCATAATTCCAAATTGCTTCCAAAATGGTTGCATCACTTCATAGCTCCACCATAAATGCATTAGTATGTTTATCTTTTCACAACCTCTCCAACACTGAGTGATTTTATTGAGTCTCTTTTTACCATTAGGTCAATTCTGTTTTTTAAGGCACTATTTTCTTTAGAATTTTTGTCTCTTTTACCAAGCTATTAATTATCTTTTCATAATTTTCTGGTGCGACTCTCATTTCCTTTCCCATTTTTTCCTTTGCCCCTCTTATTGCTTTCTTGTATTCTTCCAGGAATTCTTGTTGGGCTTGTGTCCAATTAGCATTTTTTTCTTTGAGGCCTTGGTTGTAGTTGTTTTCATGTTATTGTCTTTTTCTGAATTTGTGAATTGGTCTTCCTTGCTACCATAGTAGCTTTTTATGGTTAAATTCTTTTTTTATTGTTTTTTGCTAATTTTTCCAGTCTATGTTTTTAACTTTGAACTTAATATTAAGGTTGAGTTCTTCTCACCTTAGGGTGGGAAGGCACTGTACCAAACTTCAGGTTTTTCCCTGCTGGTGTTTTCAGAGCTAGGGATCAACAAATTTTCAGTGCTTCCAAGGGAGATCAAGGGAGCGACATGATCACTTCTCTCCTGGTTTATACTCTGGTCTTTATGCAGGAAGAGTTCTTGCTCCCCTTCAGTCAGAAGAGCTAGGGCTCCCTTTGGCCCAGAAACTGTGATCATGGTTCCTACTCCTTTGTGATTGACCAGAAGTGTTTCTCTGTGCCCTGGAACTGTGACCCAGAACTGCATATAGGAAACAGAATTGCAAATCAGTGCCAATTGCTGGAAAAAATCTCCTCTAATATCTTTCTGACCAGTTGTCCAATCCCCTTACCATCCCTGGTATAAGAGCTCCTGAAATGGTTGTTGTGGCTGTCGCCACATTTGTACAGCCTGAACAGGTGTCAAAGACACCTCCCATAGACCTCTTTTTCTGAGGACAGAAAAGAATATCTTAACTCAATATTTTCTTGACTCTGCAACTCCAAAATTTAATTTAAGATGTTACTTCAGAATAATTTGGAGGGGAATATTAAGAGATTTTGGTTGGATTGCTGTCTCAAATCTACCATCTTGTTTCTACCAACCTTCTATCTATCTATCTATCTATCTATCTATCTATCTATCTGTCTGTCTGTCTGTCTGTTTATATATCTTGAATACCAAGCCTTCATCAGAGAAGTCTGATACTATTTGACCACTTCCCTTCATATTTTAGATGCATTAATCTTGTCTGTGCAGAAGCTTTTCAATTTCAAGTTTACTCTTCAGATCCAGAGTATTATGTTCTTTCAGTTACTTTACTTTAATCTTTTTTTAAGGTGACTCTATTCCCATTGATTTTCTTCCTCTCATTACTGATTCCCTCTTCTCCTTTTACATTTCCTCTTCTCTCCTTCAGCTAGTCCTATTCCTTAGTTTTTAAATTTCATATTTTGTGCCTCTTTCTAAAAAGCATTTCTTTCATTCTCTTCATTATTCATCTTTTCTTTCTGTTTACTCTAGACCCTCATTCTGATTCATGACTCCTGGAATCATCTCTCTTCTCTGTATTCTTTAGGCTATTAAAGCTTTCAAGGGATCCATTCTAGGGTCTCTCCTCTAGGCACTTTCTGTCACTGCCTTGTAGGGCTTGCCCCATATTTTCCCCTTTTCCATTGTGCTTCATTTCCAGAATGATGCTAATACAACAATAATTTTTATAAGAATAATTATAAAACAATAACAATAGCTCTCTCTACACACATGTATATGTATACATAGATACATATGTGTATCTATGTATGTATGTGTGTATATAGGTGTAATATGCATCAGTAAACACCCTGACATATACAGAGTGGGCCTGCTATAATAGGTTCTTTGATCTACTTCTCTGAACGGAAAGGCAGCTTTTGAGGGGTTAGCAATCACTTTAATCAAGCACATATAACATTCACCTAGTTCAGGGAAGTTAGCACCCTGAACTTCAGAGAAAATACAGAGAAATCAAAGATCAACAGACATAGCTTCCTCTGTCTGACCATAATCAATACATATGTCACAAATCATAACCACAGTTATCAGAGAGGGAAGCACCAACATCTGAGTTTTCAAGCAGCTTCCCAGAATCTCATCTGGCATTAAAACTTTCTTCCAAAAACTTAGCTCCAAAGTAAAACTTCACTTCAGAGTCTTTACACACTTTTTAGAGCCAGAGGCATCACATCCCTGGAGAATCAGTACTTCATTAACAAAAAAGGTGTGGACCTGTCTACGAATCTTCCCAGACCCAACGATGTACAAGAAAGATCCTCCTTAATCACATTATTCAAACAGAGGTACTTTCAATAAAACAAAGACAGCAAAAGAGCCTACTTTGCTTGCCCTCACAGTATGTGTGTATGTATATGTGCATGTATATACACACATATATACATATACATATGTATGTAAACATATGTGTATGTATATGTATGTAATGCTTACTATATGCCAGACACTATACTAAGTATTTTACCATCATTGTCTCATTTGATCCTCACAACCCCCTGGGAAGTAGGTGGTATTATTATTTCCATTTTATAGATGAAGATACTGAGGTAAATAGAAGCTAAGTGACTTACCCAGGGTCACACAGTTAGTAAGTATATGAAGTCACTTTTGAACTCAAGTCTTCTTGACTCCAGGATAAGCCCTGAGTCACTTAGCACTGTCCCATGGCAAGGATCTTCCACTATTGTATCCCTGATTATTCAAACTACCACTGATCTATACCCTCTCTTGCTAACAAATACATACACATACACACACGTATATATGTATGTGTATATATATGTAGATATATATTATATATCTACATATATACATATATATACATATATACATACATACATACAGATATATATACATACATACATACATACAGATATATATATATATATATACGTATATATATGTATATATATATATACGTATATATATATACATATATATATACGTATATATATATGTATATATATATATATATAACACATGCACGCTCACACACACACATTTGCCTGGAGATCTTTTCCCTGTGTTTCTCAGTTCTCAGTTCATATTCCTGCATTTCTCTAGGTACCAGAGGTTTCATCTTCCCCCACTGTCTCCCAGTACAAGTAGTTTTTAAGTACTGTCCCTATTTCTGCCCATCTCTTTTCATTTATAAGAATATATGACAGTAGAACCCTCTGCCACCTCAAAAGTAAGGCCTCCTTCTTCTTATCCTCTTTTTCATTATCTCCATTCTCCTGCTCACCCACTCCCCTGTAGGACCTTTTCTTTCTGAGACCACAAAGGTCACCTTCCCCTCCTTGTCAGTCCTTGATTTAACCCCAGTGCATCACTCATTTTTCTCTATCTCCTTACTCCTTTCTTCCTCTACCTTTACTTTCCCATGTTATAATGTAGTCTCATAAAAGAAGAATTTACCTGTGGACAAACTGTTGCCAAGTTCTGTCCATAACAGGCCCTTTCTACCTCTTCACTGTTACCCCAATCAGATTCTCTCTTTCTTTGTGTACATAGAAAGAAATTTTTATTGGTTTCCCTGTTGTCACTCTGTTGCTGTTACTGCCCTTGTTTGTTGTATTTATTTACTCCTGCATTTCCATGTAGAATGTAGGGTATTTGAGAGGCAAATAATCTTTCAGTTCTTTTTTCTAAAAATGTTTCAAACATTTCATTATTATTGAAATCCATCTTTTGTCCTATATGGTTGAGCTCAGATTTGTAGGATAGATCACCCTGCCCCGCATACTGAGCTCCATTGCTCTTCAGTAAACATTATTCCATTCCCTCTTCCTTTTTCTAGTAGGTATTTCTAGTCTTGGTTATTTGAGTGTCCTTTCCTTTGTATTTGAAAGCCATTTCCTGATGGCTTACAGAACTTGTTATTCCTCAATTGAATTATTAAATTTAACCACTATGGGCTTTGGAATTTGCAGCCTTGAATTTTTTTCCTGTGAATTCTTTCTGTTGGAATTTCATTTTCTAGGAGTTCTGGATAGTTTTCTTCTATTTCCTTCATCATGGAGTTAAGGGTTTTTGTCCTGTTGTGTTCTTGGGAGACCTAAGATCACTAGATTGACTATGCACATCCCTCTCTTTGAGTTCACTATGTTTCATTTGCATAATGAACTAATTTTCTTTTAATGTTATCATTTTTTTAACTTCTCTTCTTCTAGATTGTCCTTCTGTTCTGTCAATTTACATTTCCAATCTATCATTTTATCTTATTTCTTTGGTGAGGCTTGTCATTGCAGATTCAAGCTTTGCTACTGTGTTCATTATTTTTGTTGTGTAGGACATTAATTCTGCATTCATAATTCTCACTTTTCTTTGAAATGACTCCAGGATAGCATGTTTTGATTTCATGTTCTCCTCAAATTCTGCAGGGTCTTCTGTCTCATCAAGTGTTGGATCATTTTCCTTTCTTCTTCTCCTTCTTCTTCTTCAGTATTTATTAATAGATGCCTAAACTCATTTACTAGATCTGGAGGCCACTTCAGCTCTTACTGTTTTTTCTGTTGATTTATCTATTTATGTTCAAGATATTTAAGTTTTCTTAGTAAAATCCTTGGTACTTGTAGTCTTTTCCTTTCTCTTACTTTCCCTGTCACTAGATTGCCTTCTATCTGATTCTGGTTTCCTTGGAGGCTAAATCTCCAAGTGTCTCAGCCTCCTTCCACCCTAGCAGTTCACAATTCCCCAGTCTCAGCTTCTGGCCCAAATGCCTTTTGGGTGATCAGAACTAACCCCAGCTGGATGCTGGTCTTTTCTCTCAGGCTTAATGGGGTACTCTAAAGCTCCCTTCATGCGCAGCATCTTCTGCTGACCTGTCCTACTAGCGTTCCTTAGTTCTCTGGCTTGGCATCAGCAGTTCGACATCTGCATTCCCTGGAACTGGCAGAGCCTGCTTTCCCTAGCATCAATGTCCTTGGTGGGCTTTTGCTCCCGAAGAATAATGGCCAAACTGGCTGTCATGTCCTGAGTAAGAGTCTACAACCTGAAGCCAGAATACCTACAGCACTGGGAAGAGGGAGGGGGCAATGGAGTGCAGGAGTGGGTTTGATGTAAGTCTTTGTTATGCCTTTGGGTCTGCTAGTGTAGCTTCACTGTCAATAACTTGGGAATTAGTGAACTCAGGGTTAGTAAGCATCAATTTTTGAGGATGGGGCGTGGCATCGTGTTTGTTTTTTACTTTCTTTAGATGCTAGGTGTCCATGGAGACTGCTGAAGGTGTTTTATTTTTGGCACATAATTTCTGTTTTGGAGAGGTTTCAGAGGTTGTGGGGATCAGAGAAAATGTCTAGTCAACTATGTAGCTACTCATGTGACCCTCAAGAGATTTCTATGGCATTGTAGAAAAAGTTCTGAAAAATGAGTCAGGAGTGCTGCCAGGTATGGCTCGAGTTTAAATGTCAGAGGGTAACGCACAGTACAGAAGTTAATAAACACTGAAGAGTGATAGGATCAGAATTGTTACCAAGAGTTTCTAACTAGACTTAAAAGCAGGTCTTCAAGATAATTATATTCATTTCAGGGCATCTGTTTTAACCATCCTAAACCACTCTTACCACTTTCCAGAGAATAACTAGATCTGTTCTTTTAGAAAGTTTAAGGAAAATATTAATAGAATTAGAAAGATCTGAATTAAAATCTAGCTTCAGATATTTGCTAACCATTATTATTGTGTTACTTAGTGGTAGTAGTTACAGTAACAGTCGTAGCCATCATCATGGTCATCATGGTCACCCTCAGGGTGATCAGGATCAAAAATAAAATGAGAAAATAACAGGGATAAATGTAAAGTTATGCTCTTCCCTTAAGAAAATCAGTAACGTAAGTTAAGGATGAGGGAAAGATAACTAAACTAAAAGTAAATATGAATAACACCTGAGATCTTAGTGGGCTCTAAACTAAATGTGAGGTAATATAATTTATCTAGAGAAGAGAACACTTAATTACTCTAAATATTTGAGACTGTATACACAACTTAGATGATTAGACTTAGTCTGTTTGGCAGTTGGAGGGGAAAATTTGAAGGAATAAATACAGATCAGTTATCTTTAAGGAAAGCTTTCCTAACAAGTAGAGATGGAAAAAAATGAAATGAGACTGTTTCTTCTAGGTGTAGTGAGTGTTGACTTGCTACTTGCCAGGGACATCATAAAGGCCATTCCTTCTCAGGAATGAGTTGGACTAGATGGTTTCTAAGTTAGATCTCTTTAGGGAAGTTCCATTATTCTCTATGGTACCTTAGACTTACAAAAGTATTTTTAGATCCCTCTCAGCTGATTCTCATTCAAACCCTATAAGGTAAGGAGTATAATATTAATATTTCCATTTTACATATAAGGAAATTGAATCTCAAAAGAGTAAAACAATTGACTCAGAGTCACTAAATGAGTAAGTAGTAGAGTTAGAGTCCAAATCTAAGTCTCTTGGCTCTGTGGTTTTGATTCCCTACATCCTTATCTAGCTATTTCTCAAGTCAACTCATCCTCTCAGCTTCATACCCTCACTGGGGATTAGGTAGGAGTCAATGAGTCCCATCTTATTTTCTAATTGGACAAATCCCAGTGGGAACTGGTTGTGGCTAAATTAAGACAACTTATAAAACGAACTATAAAGAGAGGGCAATGCTTAACTCAGAAAAAAAATGCCAATTTTCATGCTAGAATCTCCTGTTTATGGAAGGCAGATACAAGAATATTTGTGTGTATATGTGCGCATGTGTGCACATGTATATGCATAGAGGGTCCTGATGCTACTTGAAATCATACCCGTTAGATGACTGACCATTGCACTTATCTCTAAGGATAGTCTGCCCCCATCTTTTCTTCAGTCTTCTATTTCTGCTGCATTCCTTCTCTTTGGAAGTTCTTTCCTTCTCATGGTTACAAAACTTATTTTCTTTCCAAAATCTACCTTTTTAGGACTGCTCTCTCATCTTTTTCTTAGTTCCTTGGATAGAAGCAAGAGTAGGGGGACCTTTTAAGAAAGATCCTTCCTCTCCGTGCACTCCTTCTTTCCCTTGGCACCACTACCTTATTATTTTATCTTCCTTTCCCTCCAGTGATGCCTGCCTGTCTGTTTGCTCACCTGGAAATCCACATACTTCCTGTGCCATGCTCATTGGATTGTGTCTTCCAGGCCGGCTCCATTGAGCCCCTTCTCCAATCAGATGCTCACTTAGCACAATCACCTAATTCTGTGGGCTTTAGTGCTATTGTATTTTTACATACACTTTTGCAATTGATTTTGGGCAGGGAGGAATTCAATTTTTGTAGAGCTCTATAGACTGGTTTTGTGGGCACATTACACTTTTAGAAAATCAATTTCTGGTTGCATAGGCATTTACTAAGCTTTGGCTTCGAAAGGAATCCCAGAAAGATTGGGTGGTGGTTTGATGGGAAAATGAAGAGAGAGGGCATAGGTTATCTGGCCACTGACAAGGGCATTTCCCCTTAGTGCTTGGCCAGGGGAACTTGCAACCGTGCTCAATAGGTTTGAGGAATAGTTACAGAATCATGGAATTTCAAAGATGAAAAGGACTCTAGAGATCATCTGATTTGACAGGAGGAGGACCAGAGGGTCATCCATTCCACAATAGTCCATTCATTAAAGAATTAATCATAAGTAGCTACTCCATGTAAAATACTGTTCATGATGCTACCCGGGCTATAAAGATAGATAAGACTCAGTCTCTAGGCAGCTTTGAGGTGCTTACAAACCAACTGAGTAAAGAATACTCACATCAGTGGTAGCAAGGGTAACTATCATTTACCTGATTAAGGTATGCAAAGAAGTATAAAAAGCTTTGTCTCTTG